>OW121846.1:51310106-51910106 GCA_933228895.1 Platycnemis pennipes
TGATGTAAGCGACGAGTAGTTGCTTCTCTTTCGCATTCATAGAGGGGGGAGGAAGCGGTGAAGAGGCCGCCGCGCGTGGCGAGAGAACTCCGCGGAGGGGGGAGGGGGTATTTTGTTGGGGAAAGGAGCGAGTCTGGGCGGAGGGAGCTCAGTGAGTACTGCTCACTGGTGCTCGGGAGTCCACGTGGTGAGTGGAGGGAGAGCCAGTCCGTGAGAAGGTTCCCGTGAAGGAAAAGCAAGGTGTCGGGTCAATTCCGAGGGGGAAGGGAGAGCAAGGCAGCGCTTCCGTCCCATGGAGTCAGGGTTCGATTCTTTTTCCCACCCAGATCCCGCCACCCCTCAATATCTTTTACCTCGTTTCGCTACTCCTTTATCTTCTTCTCCTTTATGTATTTTTTTGCAAGATTCGGTGCCGGCTCAAGTATTACCTCTTGTCGCAACTGCGCATTCTGGATATCGATTCAGCTCGTCCACCCTTTTCCTCAGAAGGGGTGAGGGTTCAGGAGTATGACGCCAGATGGTGTTCCCCGAATGGCGGAGCGGGGTGAGTGACAACGAGTCACACCATCTTTGGAGCTATTGATTCGCCTTCCACGGCGGCTCACGCCACAGATTTCAATACCACAAATCAGATTTCCTTTTCCTTGCACTCTCATGTGTCATTTCCCATTCAATGCCATTCGGGCGAGATGCACTCATTGCGGGGCGCCCGCCCGCGTGTGGGTATGTTGGGGTGTTGTTTGTGTGTGTGTGAAGTTTTTTTTTGTGCGGGACTAATTTTCTTCGATAATTTGGTTCGCGCAACAACTAAGGTGGCGTTGGCAATCGGCTCGGCTCATTATACTCCACGGGGGCTATTTCGGTCACTTTTTTTCCTCTCTTTCTCCATTCGAACAAATTCTTACGCTTCGGGAACGGATGACTTCATTAATTCTGCCTCGCGCTTTTTTCGCATCTTTTGAAGTTTCGAAGAATTCTAACTTTGTGCTTATCGGCGCTTAACTCTGACAATTCCGCTATTAAAATCCTTAATAATAGGCAACGAACGCCATGGATTCCTTTGCCAAATTAATTATTCGTAACTAATGAGGGCAGTTAAAAAATAATCGAAAGTATACGAACGGTCCTTGATAATGTTTTCTCTCCTGTAAACTGAGGCCAGGTTGATAGTTGTAAAAAAATCAAGTAAAATGTCATGAACGATTTTTCGTGATGTGAGAGAATTTTTTAGGGATTATATCTTCAGTATTTCATCAACTGCAGAACAAGTGAGATGAATAGAAGAGTATACCTCAACCATCGACGGGAATTTCCATGAAAAGTTCACACCAAGATAATCATGTCAGTAAAGTTTAGGCACCACATAAGCATCGGCTCAGCACCTTTGTTGCACTTTCCCTTTTGCCGTATTGATTTCAGCGTGGAGAATATTCAAATTGGAACAGGAGAAATATTGGTCCCCTACCACGAGGGACACGATAAAGACGATTATTTTTATCATCTATCATCTTTCACCGTAGATTCTGGTCCAGTTTTCATTGCCGTATGAAACAAACATTGCAGGAAAGGTGCTGAAATACGGGTCAAATATCCAAATTGTGCCAAGATAACTGGGACAGATGTGTCCTGGTTACTCCGAAAATGTAACCATGCTCGTCATGGTTAAAACGGCCGAGTTAAGGGCTAAGTGAATACGGACATGAAGTGCATTCCGGCCAAGTGCTCGAAAGCAGTGCACTTGCAGTACGTATGCAAAAGGTCGCGGCCTACGGACCCCTCCGTCTGTTTCACATTCACGTGACCCGACTAAGGGGTAACTAAATCTTCACCTCCAACAACCCTCCTCTCCCCCCCTTAAAGTCCACCGCCGAAATGATGGCAACGTAACCCAAGCCTCTCCACGGACCAGGAGGATTGCAATTTACGGATGGCTGTAATTAGCATTAGGGAATGCGGACGTAGGAGAAGAGATCCTTTATTTCACTTCGACGCGAAATGTTTCCTCGCATATCCATATATCGATCCTTTACAGGTTGAAGTGTCTTTTACCGCTGGCGTGTAAGGTTATTCATGGATTCACTTGAGACGACCAAGAAGTACACTACTGGCCCCCTTGCCCTCTCCATTGCCCCCCCTCATAAATGCACCCTGCCCGCTTCCGTGCCCCGCTCTCCTCGCGGAAGGATCCCGCCCCGGGCCCGCCTTGTGCCTCACGTCCCTCCGACTGTCGACCCCGTTCGGCGTTTCAAACTGGGCGCGCTCCCCGGTCCGCAATCGATAGGAATCGAATGAGGGAGGGAGTGCTGCCATCTCTTAACAGGTAAACCAACAATGATCACTCTTAGTAAATTTTTTCACTCGTTTCCTTCCTTGAGCCCGAGTGAGGTCTTAGAACTCCGCCCAAGAGGCACCCGGCTTCCTGGCCCTGTAGGCGCATTGCGTCACGAGGTGCCGAAAAAATGGTGCCTAACTGGTCCCTCTCATTATGGTCGTTAATGTTTACCCCTTAATTGTGCTGCGTTAAAACGTAGCGGCACAACCCACGCTAAATATGGTAAGATTATTCGGATTTAATCCAATTGATGGGGTGACATTTCACTGTTTGACCTCAATTAAAATCCTAAGACGAGCACAGCACAAGTACGGCTGGATTCAAAGCCGAGAACTTTAGGTCTTCAGACCGGCAAGTTAACGACGTGGCTACCTCGGCCGGGTTCACGTAACGCTCCAGGGATTCAATTTCAGGTGCTCTTCACGCATGAGTGAGCTTTCGTGTACAGTGACGAGGGTCTTTTCCCTAACCTTCCGCCGAAGAAGATAGCTCCTGTGATGCTCCAGTGAATGGCGATAGTACAATATTCTTCACAAAATATCTCTCTAGTCCCTCCAGCCAATGATCCAAATCAGTGATCTGAGAGCAGTGCTAAGACATTGTTTTAGAAACTCAAGATTTTTTATTTTTACCTTGAGTTAAGCGGTTCTGACTGGCTTCGAGAAAAAGCAACATGGCACTGATGAATTGAATGAATGAGATGTATCCGTTGAAATATTCACCATGACCAAGGACGTCTTTGGAAGTGTAACAAGCTAACAAGTTTAAGCTTGATTTTAAACATTTTGTAAAGCTATGAATAGTAAATAAATGATTCTTCCATACTAAAACAAATAATTGGAGGAATTTCCAAAATATTATTCATAATCACTAGTAATCATTTTCAAGATCGGTTTGACCCACCTCTTTGCTAGTTCCTTCTCTAAGCTACCTCTTCATATTAATATGATTTAACGTTTTGAACTTTAAATATTTTCTTCGTCTATCTTATACGAGGTCTCCCTATTCACAGCTACCCCGACAAACTATTATACCTCGATGTATCTAATTCGGTTGTCCTGTTCCGTTTTTTAATTTTCTTGAGATAAATTGTCTCTTCGACTTTTCTTAGAGCCTCTTCGTGACTTTCTCAGTGTATCCGTTTCATCTTCTACATTCTTCTGTACGCCACATTATAAATGCCTTTTTGGAGGCTTTTATCATCCATACCTCACTCCCATGAAGAAAAATGCTCCAGAGGTAAGTTTATTGATAGATCTTCTTGCTTTCAAGTATGTATTGTTGGGAATTTTTATGTGAAATTTCACTCCTCTTTACCTGATTTATTCTACTAATAATTTTCTCTTATCGCTCGTCACTGATTATTTTATTCACAAATAGTTATGCTCTTTCCCTTGCCTCAAGGTTTTTTCACTTCCTTGTTGATGGGCTTGATATCTGTTCTTCTAACGTGTGATGCAATCATTTTTTGTTTATATTAACGTTCATGCTATATCCTATCAATATTTTTCCTAACTGTATGATTTCTTTCTTTGATATTCATGTCTCTGATATGACAGCTATGTTGTCAATGACAATAAACATACTAACTGCATAACATACAATTAGGTATTACATCCTGAGAAATCATTTTGATTCATGTTGTGGCATTTGCGATGTGAACATTAAAAATTTGAAAGTATTTATCTATTCTCTTTGTTCCTTCTATTATTGCGTCTTTAATGTCAGTTCCAGATTTTTTTAAAACTGCTATTTTTCATGGAAATAGAAAATTACTCTTCTTTAAATGTATTGTAAGCCAATTTCTTCTGGTTTGAAGCTTTCTATTCCAATCGACGGCACCAAAACTCCACACAAAATTACAATGCCAAGTCTGTCGGCTCGTTTTCCATTTTCTTCCTATGAGTAATGAAAATGCCCATATTTCACCTCTAGTCCCTTTGCATGTGCTGGTTTCGAATTAACATTCACCCAGGAACTATACTGCTTTTCCTTTTATTTTTCAGCATTTTATCCTGATTGGCATTACTCCTTTAAATAGCACTAAAATGCTTAAGTTGCATCTTTATACGAATATATACGTGTATAACCATCTGCAACATGTACTCAACAGGAGACCCAGGGACTTCGAGAAAAATATCACAATTCCTAGTCCCAAAAAGAAAAGAGCGGGAAAATGCGAAAAGTTCAGGACTATAAGCCAGACGACACATTCATCGAAGACATTGACAAGAATCATCTAAAGAAGAATAGTACGAGGAGCTGAGAGGTTCCTGGATGAAGATCAATTCGGATTCAGGAAAAGTAAGGGAACGAGAGAAGCAGTATTGACTCATAGGCTGCTCATAGAGAAGAGAATGGAGAAGAACAAATCGACTTTCGTTGCATTCGTTGATTTAGAGAATGCTTTTGATAACGAGGATTGGAATTCAATGGTTGTAATTCTGAAAGGAATTGGAGTATCCTACAATGAATGAAGAATTATCCACAGTTTGTATAAAAGCCAAGTAGCTGTGATTAAAAATGGACCCAGCTGTGAATAAGCAATGATAAGGAGAGGAGTGAGAAGAGACTGCGCCCTGTGTCCTATAATTTTTAATGTTTACATCGAGACAGCCATCAATAAAATCGAGGAGAAGTCTTCTGGACTGCGATTCCACGGAGGAAAAATTACCATGCTGCGATTCACTGATGAAATAGCTCTCATAGCTGAGACAGAGAAGGATCTGAATAAGACTCTAATAACCATGTAAAAAACAGTGGCCAGTTATCATCTGAATATTAATAGATAAAGAATAAAACTAAGATATTGGTGTGCAGCAAAAGAGAAGAGGCCAAAACCAATATTAAACTATGGAAGCAAAAACTGGTAGAGGTGAAAGAGTTCTGTTACCTGGGAAGCAGAGTAACCAACGATGAACGAAGCAAGAAAGAAATAGTCAGCGAAATAGCCCAGGCAAAGAGGGCATTCTATCAAAGAAGAATCTACTTACCGCGGGAAATACCAGCGTAGAAGTAGGGAAACAATTCATCATAGGGTAGATCTGGAGCGTGTTTCTTCATGGTAGTGAGGCATGGACAATGACAGCGGAGGAAAAGAAAAGAGTGGAAGCAGTCAAAATGTGGTGCTACAGAAGAATGATGAAGATTAAATGGATCGAACGAGTAAGGAACGTGGGAGTCCTAAGGGTAGTAGGAGAAAAGAGAAGTCTTCTGAATACCTTAATTTTGATTACCTAATGGTCAAAAAAATTACTCATGATTAATCTGATGCCATTAAAGTGTTGTAATACGAAATAGCTTTCTCGCGGTGAATAGGCAGTGAAGCATATGGACCTAAAGGCACTGTCCCTCATCATTTCTTAATTATTTGCATCCGCATTTTTTCTTTCTTGAGGTTCCTAGGCTTGCTGGCACTAGAGAACTGACTCACTACAACCAACTGAGACAGCCTAATAGAAAAATATCATCGCACTTATTCTTCAAAAGAATGAAACAAATCCAGAGAATTCAGTATGCAATTTGCTAGATATATGTATTTCTTTTCCGCTAGTATATGGGTTTAAATGATGTCTAACATTCGTAGGAGGGAAAGGAACTGGTACGGAAAACATTTTTTATAGTTCAACTGCTAAAGAGAAATCTAAATCATTTTGACAAATAATCCATATTTTATTTCATTGTCCATTTATTGGGAATTAAATAGTGTTTTAGACACAATTGTTTCTATTCACCCGAACAGTCTTTGCAACGAAGCTCCGCTAAATGATGGCAAATTCATCCACAATTTATGTTATTTTTCCGCGAGCTATAAGAAATCAATCATAATACGCAGTTAGTAGCGGTCTGTTATTTAGCACGTAACTTGTTAGTAGGTTCAGTGTCGGTGGCCTAGTATGCAATGCAGAGTGTAAAACAAATCCTAATTGCTAGGTTAAAACTAACGCATTTGCACGCTTAAGTAAAAAATATTTTTAGTAGATTCAAACAATACACTGTGAAGTCGCATTTCTTATTGGGCACTAACCATTCAGCTAATGATTCTGCTGCATCCATAGCTAACACGTTTCTCTTATAGCGTAATCATGTGACTTGTATCGCATGTATGTAATACATGAATAGAATGATTCGCCCGACGCCATATATCCTGAAAGAGGCCTTTTCTGTGTATTCTGTTGGTATAGATGTAAATATTTTGTGTTAAATCCGGTGGCTTTATCGATTGCTTTGGATATAGCAATTGAAATGAGGGTGAAAAATTTGGAATAAAATTAGCTGCGAAAGTAATTTGGCTCCAGAGGTTTACTCATACGTTTCATCTGCATTTACACAGTACCCTACAAGCCACCATATGAATGGGTTAGGGGTAAATTAATTGCAGACATGCATTTGAAGGAAGGAAGAAGCTACCACATTTTTATATTTCAAATGTGTTGTATCTATCAGTAAATATGCGTAGTGTATGTTTTTGTATGATTCTAAACCTGCCGCACACCCTTGAGGTGCCTTACTAGGTACTGGTAGATGCAGATTCTTTCCCTGCAACACACCCTTGCGGTGGTTTGCAGGGTCTGGCGTAGATGAAGGGAGATGTAGATGAAGGGAGCTGAAAACTTTGAAAATTTACAACTATAAGCCTGACCAGTGGTCAGTGACCACGCATGTCTCGAAGATGTTGACTAAGATCATTTACAGAAGAATAGAATGGAAAGCAGAAATTTTCCTTGAGGCAGACTAATTTAGATTTAGGAAAAGTAAGGGCACATAGAGGCAATGTTTGCCATTAGGCTACTTTTAGAGAAGAGAATAGAGAAGAAAAAAAAACTGAAATTTGTTGCTTTTATGGTTTTGTAGAAGGCATTTGACAACGTGGATTGGAATTCAATCTACATCTACATAATACCCTGCAAGCCACCACAAGGGTGTGTGGCAGGGGGTGATTGCTCACCAAACATGCACTACATATCATGCATAAAAAAAGAATAGTATTAATATAGTAGTCAGAACTACACTATTTAAAAAAGATAGAAATTGCAAAGAAAACATGCAAAAACATTCTGTTAGTAGGGTTAGCTTTAAGTACTCATACCAACATGCAACTACCAATGCTATTCATTGCTACTCTCCGATAGGACATATTTACCGTTATTCGTATCTCTTATTGTGCGAGGGAAAAAGGACATTTTGAATCGGTCAGTTCGGCAATCAATTTCTCTAACTTTATGATTATGGTCCAGTCTGCCATAGTAAGTTGGGGTTCGTAAAATATTTTTAACATCATCACTGAAAATATTGCCTTGGAATTTGTGGAAGAGATTAAGTCTAAATTTCAACCTGCGATCTGACAATGATTCCCATTTCAATTCATTTAATAGACTGGTTACGCTAATATAATTATCGTATCGCCCCTTTACAAATCTTGCCGATCTTCGCTGCACACGTTCAAGTTCATTACTTAGACCGATTTCGTAGGGATCCCATACACTGGCTGCATATTCCAAATGAGGTCTAACAAGGAAAAAGTAGCTGATTTCTCGTACATGATCGTCACATTTACCCAATACTCTTTTAATGAAACCCAGTTTGCGATTCGCTTGACCCATTATTTCACGAATGTGTTTACCCCAGGAAAGATCATTTGTCAGTCTTATTCCAAGATATTTAATGGATTCCACGTTTGTTAATTCATTATTACTTATTTTGTAAGTGGTAGGAGGAGAGCTATTCTTTTTCCAAAAATTCATTACAAGACATTTCTTAAAGTTTAATTTTAACTGCCATGTATCACACCAAGTTTCAATTGCTTGTAGGTCAATATTTAAATATTCTTTATCGTTCGGGCATAGAATTTCCCTGTACACTACTGCGTCATCGGCAAATAGACGAAGCTTACTTTTTACCACCTTTTGGATATCATTAATATACAAAAGGAATAGGAGTGGACCTATCACACTACCTTGTGGGACACCCGAAGTGACTTTAATTGCCGGTGAGGAAACACCGTCCAAAACAACCCTTTGAACCCGATCATGCAGAAAATCATTAATCCATGATATGATGGTACTGTCTAACCCATAAGATTTTAACTTCAAAATTAGTTTGCTGTGAGAAACCTTGTCAAAAGCCTTCTTGAAGTCGAGAAATATAGCATCCACTGGAATATTATTTTCGCCAGAAACTAAAATATCGTGGGAAAAGAGAGCAAGTTGGGTTTCACACGATCTGCTCTTTCGGAAGCCATGCTGGACATTGGACAATAAATCCTGGCTATCTAGGTGTCCCATGACTGAACTGACAATTATATGTTCTAGGACCTTGAATGAAATGGATGTGAGGGATATAGGTCTGTAGTAGTTAGTTGGCTGCTCCCTATCGCCACTTTAAAAATGGGTGTTACATCGGCTGCTTTCCAGTCCATCGGTACGACGTGTTCGGTCAGGGATTTATTAAATACTATTTCAAGGTAGGGGGAAATTTCGGATGCTAACTCTCTATATACGCGGGAGGGAATTTGATCAGGGCCAGGAGATTTGTTGGGGAAAGTTGTCAATGCTTGGGGCTCTGAAAGGAATTGGAGTGCCTTATAATGACAGAAATGTTATCCACAGTTTGTATAAAAACAGGTGGATGTGGTTAAAACTGAAACCATATGTAAAGAAGTAAAAATTGATTAAGGACTGTGTCATGGATGAGCACTGTCTCCCATAATTTTTAATTTGTACAGAAAAAGCCTTAAACTAAATATCCAAGGTAAAGATATCAACATGGAGTAATTCTTGGAGCAATCACCATATATATGCCTGGTAATGGCTAACCCCTTGCCATAGCCCCTTCCGATGGCTTGCAGGATATTATGCAGGTGTAGATTTACTCATTTCTTTAACCTTGTATGTTACACAAACAGCTTTTGCGCTTCTTCCTTCGATGATTTTAATAACTCCCTGAATATCTAAATCGAACGATATCTCTATTAATGGAAAATTTCATGGGGTGTATTCACAGTCTTCCAATGGAATTTAGTTTGACACTTTAGTTTGTCATATAGTTCTGCTTTTACAGTTGAGTTGCTGAGTTCGAGTTTGTAATGACTCTGAGCCGAATAAAGTTCACTTCTACTCAAATATGCATCAAAAATTGATGAGAGGAGACACCATTAAATCGTATTTGTGTAGCGAGCTCCACGAAGCGAGACATGGAGAATAATAACTGCAAAAGAGGCAAAACTGGAAGCATTTGAAACATCATGCTACAGAAGAATGAAGACGTTATGTTGGGTACACGGAGTAATTAATGAAGAACCTCATTGAAGAATGGTAAAAAATAAAATATCATGAAAGTTTATAAAAAAAACAGAATATCATTATCGGGTATATTTCGAGGCGATCTGCATCTACCGAATCCTTTGTAAGTCACCTCAAGGGTTTGTGGAAGGAAAAGATTCATAGTACAAAATTCACTACGTATATCTAATAATTGATAAAACACATTTTAACAGTATAAATGTGGTAGCTTCTTCAATTAAATAAAATAATCACTTGGTAAGATTCCACAAATTTGTGGAATCTTACCAAGTGATTATTTTATTTACTATGCGGTTCCACCAAGTGAAGCCTGAGGATTTCCTCTTTATTCTTCAATTAAACATTAATTAGTATGCAATCCAGCACGTACGGGAAACATGACGAGTGGTATCTCCTGGGGATGATATTTAAAGCAATTTAGTCACTTTATAGTATATCAGTTTCTATTCCAGTTAGGCGTGTAAGCGTACAAACTGAGATGTTTAGTACCGCTAGGTACATTTTTAAGTAGTACTACAGACTTTGTTACTTACACACTAACCTATGTGATAATAATTTAGCCTATTATGGCCATGCGAATGCTACATAATCACAATAGCGGTGAAAAAATCAAGAGGGAAATAGCATAATAGCCCAGGCGAGGTAGACATTCTTCCAGAAGAAGAATCTATTTACAGGTGGATATACAAGTTTAGAATATATACCAATTGGCAAATAAATCAGGGCTGGATGCATTCACAATCTGGTTTCTGCGAAAGATTGAAGAAGATCAAATGGATTGATTGAGTGACTAAGGAAGTATCCCTAAGAAGAGAAGTATGATAGCCTCCTGAAAACCCTTAAAAGAAGAGCGGACAGCCTAATCACCAATATCTTGAGACATGGTGATCTGAAGGAGACGCAAACGAGAATAATGGTAAAGGAAAGCCTCCCGTGAGATAAAGTAGTGAAGGATATGGAGGAAAAGAATTGTGGGAATTTGTGGATGTTTAGCTGATAGGTGATTTGTGTGAAGAGATGAGTCAAACCAATCTTATGATCGATGGCGAGTCAGTATGGCGTTGACTGATTTCGAAATCCCTGAGAAAAAATTAGTCACGGAAAGCATGCTGGAAAAGTAATATGATACAAGCCCTTTGGTGAAAGACTGGAGGTGAGAGTCGATTAGAGGTGCAATTCCTTCTGTGAGTGAGCTGTAACTGGAGACAGCGGGGGTGGCCGTAAGCGCCTGCCTTCTCTATGGATTTTCGGGAGTTAGGAAAAGGCATATGTGCAAAAACTTAGGGGCGTTGCCATGCTAGGAGCGGAACCATATAGTTCCCTCGGGGGGATCGGGTTGGTTTGGTGGCTAGAGTGCCTGCCTTGCCATTCCCAAGGACCGAATTAGAATACCGGCAGTAGCAGATATTTTAGAGCGCTTTTACTTTAATGCTGTGTGGGTTGCACTTCAGGTTCATCATTCCGCCTGTCGGAAAAGGTGTTTAACCGTAGCATTCTTTGTATTTTTAGCTATCACTAGTTAGGCCCCACCTCTAGTAAGTATGTAGCCACTGTACGGGATCCGAATGAAGTAGGTTTGATCAGAGAGATAGACAGTGTGCAGCGTAGAGCAGCTAGGCTTGTTAAAAGGTGTTAGGATAGGTTTAGTAGTGTATCAGAATTAATAGAAGAATTATGTTGGAATTATTATCAGATCGTAGATTAAAGTACAGATTAAATCTATTACAGAAATTTAAATCGAATAGCTTCACTGAAGATGTTAGATATATATTAAACACGCCAGCGTATTATGCTATATTCGATCAAATAAATAAGATTAGAGAGATAGATTGTTGTACTGATAGATGTGCAGCATAAAAGAAGGATAGACAGGTGAAATACTGTAGAATCTGTAGTACATGATGCATGTATTAACAACCAATCCCTTTATTATTATGTAGATACTAACCATCTAGCTGCACATGACTCTATGTTGCATTTCCATATAGTAGCTTGTTGCATATCTATAAGTGCATTTTTTGTGATCTTCACCCCCTGCCACACCCCTTTGCGGTGGCTTGCAGGGTAGCGTGTAGATGTAGATGAGATATTTCGGTGAGAGCATACTGATTCCGATGCCGAGTTTTACTCCTTCCTTTCTTCATTCCCTGAAACATTCATCGCTCTGCGTGCTTACTTAAGTGGTGCACTAATGGCCTAATCCGTCGGTTGCCCACTTGAAAAACCACTACCCCTAGTAATATTGTGCATTTGGATGCTAACGGCTGGGAGATGTTGGTGAGAACTAATGAGGGCAAGAGGAAGTGTTATCAAGCTGGTCTCCTAACGTCTGCAAACGTTGGCGTCCGTTATGTAGCCCTTGTCAAACCGGAGGGCGAACTTGCTGTTATTCCGTCGAAGGGTTGCAAAGGCGAGCATTTCACATCTACATATATCATCTACATCTACATAATACCCTGCAAGCCACCATAAAGGTGTGTGACAGGGGGTGAACTCTCACCAAACATGCACTACATATCATGCATACAAAAAGGATTAGTACTTATATAGGTACTGTTCAAAATTACGCTATTTAAAAAATGATAAAAATAGCAAAATATACATGCAAAAACATGCCGTTAGTTGGGTTAGCTATAAGTCCTTATACCAACATGCAGCTACCAATGTTATCCATTGCTACACTCGTACTGGATATATTTACCGTTATTCATATCCCTAATGGTACGAGGAAAAAAGGACATTTTGAATCTGTCAGTTCGGCAATCAATTTCTCTAATTTTGTGATTATGGTCCAGTCTACCATAGTAAGTTGGGGACATTTCGTTCCACGTGGAGCTCTTAGAGGGTGACTGTAAGTCCATGCATCTCACCCCCCTCTCCAATTTCACCATGCAAACCTTCGCACCCAATTAACGCACATTCACTCAACTCCTGCCTTTAACACGCCATAACTCAAAGCTGCCCTCTCTTGAAGTTTGTAATGGCCAAGTGACATGAACGGCTCAGATCTCAGACGTTAATACAACTCATTCCCACCAATTATGTCCATCGTTATCAATAGTCATCAATCCTAAAATTGATTGGATGCTGAACTTTCAACTCCTCCATAGAATAACATCTTCATGCAGATATAATTCTTCGCATCCTTCAACTACTTGCTACTTGGGTAGCCTTAGGTACAGCTTACACTACTTGCCCCGTATATCTCGTCCCGTATATCTCCCCGTATATCGAGAGGTCTTGTATTGCCATTTATTCCATGCATACCTCCCTTGACCATTATAGAATACTATGTTGCAGACCTTTCACACTGATTACTTGTTATATTAAGCAGATAATTTTTCGTAAAAAACAAAAACACTTTTCTCTTACAAGGGGAGTGTCCGAGTATCGGGTCTAGGATTTTGACGAAATTTGCCAGGAAGGTAGTCCGTGATTAGTTATTTACGAATCACCCCCCATATAGGGTTATATATCCAGAAACTTTAAAAGTTTAAAACGTAAAAAAGTTAAAATGCAAGTAAACAGATTAAAAATATGTAAAGCCAGGGACAGTCGTACAACGAAACTGCGATGAAAAAAAATTTGTAGACAGAGAGACTCGAACCAGGGACGTAGACATTGTGAAGCGAGTATTTTACCCCTGCACTGATTGAACATGACTAATTATTATTTTTATATTGGCAATAAAATATTTCAAACTCGTTTTTTGACGAAGTTTCTGGATATATAACCCTATATGGGGGGTGATTCGTAAATAACTAATCAAGGACTACCTGCCTGGCAAATTTCGTCAAAATCCTAGACCCGATACTCGGACACTCCCCTTGTTAGACGCTATCATTGCACAGCTCTTTTCATTTCTCCAAAAAAGTCTTAGGACCATATTCAGAATTGAACCCACAGCATCATTGCTAGTGCACACATCATAAAATCTCTATTACGAGTTTGATATGGTACACAGATTCACATCGACATGACTCAAGGCGGTATATTTCTCAGCACCACGCTGGATGCAGCATCTGCAGGTAGAATCCGTGCATCAATTTGACTTAAAGTAGAGATTTTATGAAGTTTTCAGTGAGAAGTGACACGGTATTTGAGATTCTGAAGTCTTAGAAATCGCCAAGGCAGCGAATATTTTTACAAAATAAGTAATAATGAATTAACAAACGTGGAATCCATTAAATATCTTGGAATAAGACTGACACATGCTCTATCCTGAGTTAAACACATAAGTGAAATAATGGGTCAAGCTAATCGTAGAATGGGATTCATCAAAAGAGTACTGAGTAAATGTTACGATCATGTACGAGAACTCAGCTACTTTTCCCTTATATGATCGAGTGTTTTCCCGGCGAATAGTATGAAGAAATGTTTCTCGGGCTTGACACCGGTTAATAGGCTCCATTACTGCCCAGTTTACGGCAGTAATGGAGCCTATTAACCGGTGTCAAGCCCGAGAAACATTTCTTCATACTTTTCCCTTGTTAGACGTCATTTGAAATATGCTGCCAGTGTATGGGATCCCGACGAAATCGATCTAAATAATAAACTTGAACGTGTGCAAGGAAGATCGGCAATATTTGTAAAGGGACGGTATGATAACCTTACTAGCGTAACCAGTCTATTAAATGAATTAAATTGGGAATCATTGTCAGATCGCAGGTTGAAATTTAGACTTAATCTCTTAAACAAATTCAAAGACCATATTTTCAGTGATGATGTTAAAAATATTTTGCGAGCCCCAAGTTACTATGGTAGACTGGACCATAATCACAATATTAGAGGGATTTATTGCCGAACTGACAGATTAAAAATGTCCTTTTTTCCTCGTACAATTAGGGATATGAATAACGGTAAACATATCCAATACGAGTGTAGCAATGGATAACATTGGTAGCTGCATGTTGGTATAAGGACTTGAAGCTAACCCAACTAACTGCATGTTTTTGCATGTATGTTTTGATATTTTTATCTTTTTTTAAATAGTGAAGTTTAGAACAGTATATAAATTCTAATCCTTTTTTATGCTTGATATGTGGTGCATGTTTGCTGAGAATTCACCCCCTGCCACACACCTTTACGGTGGCTTGCAGGGTAATATGTAGATGTAGAAGAGATCATGCGAGGTCGATAGAAGGAAGTGGTTGTGGAGGACGTGGAAGGAATCCTCTTGGAAAAATAGTGTTTTTTTCTAATACACCTACGAAGCCCACCAAACAGTTTCTTGTTAGCAACTACATTCAAGATTTTGCTGATTTGTGAGTTCCGACCGGGGGTGTTGAAATTTTTGTTTGAGTACTTCTTTTTTTATTTCTCGTTTATTTATTTCAACGACAACAGCTTCGTGAGTATGCCAGTTCACTTCTTCATGTCTAAAGATGTCGTCAAAATGAATAAATTTGGATGAAAACCCGGAAATCCTAAAACTAGTCTTTGGAGGTTTCACTTTGGACTGAACTAAATTCACCTACGAGAAAATGTAGCTCTTTTGTAATACAGCCTCAAATTGAAAACTATATTTATATGGAATTGACGCCGCATAAAACCTATGCAAATATTCTTGGCTACAGGCCAAACATGTAAAAGAGTTCTAAAACAATTTAAAACGTGTTTCATGCCTAGAATTCCATGCAGACATCCACTACTAACATCTCCGGTGATTTAGATAATATACATTAGATTGTAGAATATACATTGATAGCACATGCTCCTGGTTTGCACGTTTATTACTTCAGGTCCGAGTCACTAGAAAGTAAATAATTTTGGTTATCACGTTTTGGCTATCTCCTTAGCACGTTTGGAGGACCCAAACGGTAGCTATTTTCCTGGAAAGTAGCTACCGTATAGGTTGATTTGACGATGGTTACCTCATAGGAGCCTTAATTCTTATATTAAAAAAGTTTTATCGCTGAAAAAATATTTAATTAGATATGTAATGGTAAAAAGATGTTTGTAAAGAATTAAAAGGGCAACTAAAAGACGCGTATTTTACCGCATTGTCTGTTTGTTTCTTAAGTGTTGATTGGAGATCAAAGCTACGCGAGCACAGATAGTTCGTCACATCAAAAGTGAAGTATGTCTTTATAAATAGTAATAGAAAAGCCTGTGATGAAAAGAAAAATATTTATTGCAAAGGTTACCCTCCTCCGCAAAATATACGAAAATCCTAGTATGAAGAGTATTGAAATAGCGGCGAAAATCGAAGTTCTACCGCTAATGCTAAACTTGAGTTAGACGTACTCAGTGCATACGCTGCTCGACGTTTCAGCCTTTGCTGATTAATTAAATTAGATATCGCGGCTCGTTCAGTGTGATAACGTCAATTGTTTCGCATTAGAAATTTTAAATAGAAGACCAAGTTGTTTGCCACGTGTCCCCAAGCAGAATCCTTACGGAGTAACCCCGGTTTATTTAATTGATTAGAATAACGTAATAAAGGAAATCATGACAATATTGTGACTCAAATTCTATTTAAACTACCTTTGGCACAATAGCAGAAGTTCCACAGAGAAAAAAATCATTCGCCTTGACCGGGATTCGAACCCGGATCCCCTAATTTCCGGTCAGATGCTTTAACCAGTTGCTTTTTTTTTGTAAGTTACATAACTTTTGTTGCATAACATTTTGTGAGTTGCATAACACCCTTTTGCTTGTGCATTTCACATTGTTATGACAATCCGCCAAAGCGCCAGTCCGCCTTCCGCTCCTCTCAAAAAATTGGTCCACTTCCCATCTCACTTCAAAAACGTGCCTCAAAGTATGCATTTTTTTTAATCCATCACCTGCGTTGAACGAGAGACTAAATTCGCTACACACTGATGCGCTCTGTATGAATATCGCTTCTTTCATTTTTCAGATATAAATCCTCAACTCGATTCTGTAAACATTTCACGCGGACTCTACATACAAAACTTGCTCTTTGGTCATTATCGTCATGATTAATTATTGAGTGCGCACCAACGTATTTTATTGGGGGCACAATAGGTGTAAATGAAGTGTTGCTGCAGTAAGTTAACCCTAGTTATCTGCAGAATAAACTAAAATGAATGTACAAAATATTGTTTTCCTGAAAGTTAAGCAACTCACAACTATGTCTTCAACTGAAGTACCCTGGAGGGTCAAACCTGTTTTGCGTGTTTATTTCGTTACCACGTTCAGAATGCCTGGTCCAAACATAAGCATACTAGCATACTAACGAGAGTCCACTGCATATATATTATGTGCACGAAAAATGTCATTTAACCTTCTCTATCTAGCTATCTATCAATATATTTTTATTACCAAACTATTAATATATTTCCTTTTCATTCCAGTAGCTAATACATGGACGAATCAATACTTTTTAAAATATGCAAAGTGATGCGTCTGCTCTTTTTATTCATAGTAGGCCTTCCTTCGGATTCTTTTCTTTGCAAAGCACTTTTTCCTCAAAAGTATTAAAGTTGAGGAATAAAGAAATGGCATGTTAAATGTCGAGGGAAAAGTGAATGGAGAGAATGGAAAAGGGAGATCTCGCATGAGATATATGGAGCAAGTTGTCAAAGATGTGAAAGATAGGAACCTGGCAAAAATGAAGAGGTTAGCGAAAAGATAATCGAGTGGAGAACTGCGTCAAACCAATCTTAGGATTATTGACTCATGATGATGATGATAATTGGACTGGCGCAGCCCTCCACTTGGGTCGTAAGTATCAAACAGCGTAATTACAGTATTCAGCGTATTTCTTCTCTTTTATTTTTTTACCACTCATTTTATCACATTGGGTATTATACCTGGTGTAATGGCCAATATTTCACTCTACTTAAGAAGTAAAAATTTTCCCCATAAAACTTACGACACATTAGAAAAAAACTTCAATGCAAAAATTAAAACATGATTCCCGTTACAGTTTACAATTTCTGAGATGAAGTCTCTTTTTGGAATCCTTATCACTTTTGAGAAAGGGTTCAAGACTTCTTCAGGTAAGGTATTCCACTCCTCTAATGTTCTGTTTACGGAGGAAAACTTTCCTGCGTCTGTTCTTTGCCGAGCCCTTATTTTAAACATATGGTCTCTTTTTCCATATTCTGTCAGGCTCAAGCAGGCTTTAATGATTTCCTCCCATCCCATTTCCTTTCTGAACGCCTTGTGCAGATTACGGAGCCTGAACGCTTTTCTTCTCTTCTCAAGGTTTTCCCAGCTCAAACATTTCACTCACGCCGTCGCATCTCTCATGCCTACCTAAGACGTATCTTCCTTTGCATTTTCTACACTTTTTTATCAACCCTTTCTCGTGCGGATCCCACGAGCTTGTGGTGAACTCCAATTTCGGTCGCACAAACGTTTTGTACACCATTTCTTTAACTTCTTTCACGATTTCTGTTGGTTACGCATGATGAAATGTATTGCTTTGAAACCCTTGCGCGTAATTTTTTAATATGTAGATCTCAAGCTAACTCTTTATTCAAGATTACACCTAGATAATTGAGCGTATCATCTTTAGGCACCAACGTTTCCATCGTCCTATACTCAAAGGCATCGGTGTCTATTTCCCTTCTACGCCTCAAAAATGATATAGCGCAGCATTCATCTTCGTTAAGTACGAAGCTATTTAACTTAGCCCATTACGATATTTTGTTAAAGTCATCGAGAAGATTTTTTCGATCTTTAATGTTACTTACCTCCTGGTACACAATAAATCCGTAAAGAGTTTAATATTAGATTGAATTCGTTCATAGATGTTGGAAGATCGTTTATGAAAATAAGGAATAGCAGGTCCCATTACACGGCCCTGGGGTACACACGATGCAACAGAAGCCCAGTCAGCGAGAGATTTTCATCTACCTTGACCCTCTATTTACTGTTCACCAAGAAGTCTTTAATCCAAAGAACTATCCTATTGTCAATACCCATTCTATTCAATTTCTCAATTTAGTTTGGCATGCGGAACCAGGTCAAACGCTTTGGATAAGTCTGAAGTAACGGCATTCACCACAACACCACAATCCAAAGTATCGGGCAAATAGTGCACCAAAGCTGTCACCGATGTTTCACAGGAGTTTCCTGTCCTAAAAGCGTGCTGACTTTTAACTAGTCAATTAGATTCCACCCAAAAATGGCCAATACAATCGGCTATTAATCTTTTCATTATTTTACATGATACAAAAGTTAGGCTAACTGGTCTGAAATTTTTTTGACATCAGTTTTATTACCTTACTTATGAATAGGCACTAAATGTGGCCATTTCCAGTATTTAAGTGCACAGCTGTTATTTAATGAAACCAGAAATAGTACTCTGAGATAAGGAAATATTGATTCTAGTCCAAATTTCAAGAGATCAACTGAAATATCGTCTGGCCCTTTAAACTTATTGGAAGTCAGCTTTTTAACTTTTTCAAGATAAATTTGTTCCTAATTAAAAGGGATTTTCGTTCCCATAATTACTCCCTTTATTACATATCTCCAGAGAACTTGTTGTTTTACCGAACATCCCAGCAAAATAGTAGTTAAAATTATTTGTCTTTTCCTTATCTTCTATGATTAACTCTTCGCCGTCAATCTTTAGGTTTAGGTAATTTCTTGGTCAAATTATCCTTATTCTTTCTCAGAAATTCATAAAATGTTCTTTTATCGCCGGGCATCAATAGATTTTGCACATATTCACCTTTCGCTCTCTGTTTTACCCACTCAAGATTTTTTCTGACCTGTTTATACCTAATGACGTCATCTCCCCCTAACCAAAATTTTACATTCTTCACCACTTTTTTTTTGTATAGATGATGCGAGGAATTTCTTTGCAGCTCACCCCGTTCACTTTTCTCTAGAAGACTATCTACATGAGACTATACCATCTACATGTACATGATATCCTGCAAGCCACCACAAAGGTGTGTAGCAGGGAGTGAACCATTACTAGGCATGCATTTTTAATCAGAGAGAGTCTTTACTACCATCTACCTCTGCATCAGCATCTACGTGATACCCTGCAAGCTACCGCGAGGGTGTGTGGCAGGGGGTGAAGATCACCAAAAGATGCACTATTGACATTCAATTAGGGTAGGTACTGCATGGAAATATACTAATAATATGGGTCACATACAGCTACATGGTTAGTATCTATATAGTAATAAAGGGATTGGTTGTTAATACATGCGTCATGCGCTACAGACTACTTAATAAAATTTCAGTTACCTATTCCTTTGCTATGCTGCCTATTGAGTTATCTAATAGTTCGGGGGGAAATGGCATTTAAAATCTTTCGGTACGACAATCTTTCTCTCTAATCTTATGTGTCTGTTTGAATCTAGTATAATACGCTGGTGGTTTGATATATATCTAACATCTTCAGCAAAGCTACCTGGTTTAAATGTCTATAATAGATTTAATCTGTATTATAACCTACCATCTGATAATGATTCCCACCCTAATTCTTTTATTAATTCTGATACACTACTAAACCTGTTGAAACACCTTTTAACAATCCTGGTTGTCCTACGCTGCACAATGTCTAGGTCTCTGATCAAGCCTATTTCATTCGGATCCCATACACGGGCTACATATTTCAGGTGAGGTCTAACTAGTGACAAGTAACATTGTCCTTTGTCTTCACATCACATTTCCCAAGTACTCTTTTTAATAAATTCTAGCTTTCTCTTGGCTCGACCGCATATTTCCCGGATTTGTCTTCCCCACGATAAATCTTTAGTGATTGTTTCACATAGGTACCTTATGGTTTTTTCGATTTTCGAAACCATACAGGTGTGCAAATAATATATCCTCTTCGTACTCTATTAACAATTAACAAAGAGACACTATGCGACCACAACGAGTAAAGTATTAAGCAAGCCGTTACAAAACACGTGGAAAGTCAAATATTACTTTTAGCTATGTTTCTCGAGATGTGGTTCCGTAAGGCCCTTCATATTTTCATAAAATTGTTTTTATTGTTTTTGTTCCACTGCTCTAGGAGTCTTCGAGGCTTTTCATTGGTTTCTCGTGGATTCCATTTGATCTCCTACAAACGTCCAGAGAGTTTAGTAATTCATATTTCAGTGAAGTGAAATAACTGTTGTAATCGACGATCATTTTGGAGTGGTGTTGGAGGATGAGGGAAAAAATCTGGCCCATTTAAAATCATCGAGATGCCACATTGGATATCGGCAAACGATCGGAGGAATTAGGGTCGAATTAAAGAAGATAAACTGGAAGGCTGCAGAAAGGAATTCGATTATTGAGGAAAGAGGTAAGGAATTCAATATTCCATGATGAGGTTTCTGTCAGTAAATTATCTTGTTTGGCCAACACAGCTAATCGTGGAGACGAGACGCCATGCTTCATGGACTTAGAGAATAAAGGTTTGGATTTCCTAAGGAAAAATTCACATTTATGTTGAGTGATTAGGAAAAGTTATTAATATATGTGTACATCAAGAGACCTGCATGAGTCCAAACAAAAATATTTTCCTGGTTACAGTATGAAAGGAAATAGAAGAATGATTGAATGAGACAGTGACAGGATTTGGTAATTAAAGGACTTACTAATTAGTGTGCATGAAATATTTTTGGGTGAATCTCACGGCTGCGAGAAAGCATCTGTATGTATGAAGTTACGTTTATTAGTTCCCCATGCAGAGCATCGCAGTCATACTGATTCATTATGGCTGCCGAGATGGACCTAGAATCATTGTCACGGCGTCATGCCATGGTGAATTATATGACGTTTTGACGAGCATGCCACTCCTGTGCTGAATAATTTTAAAACGCACTAAGAATTCCGATAAATTTTCAATTACTTTCAAATTCTTGAATTTTAATCTTGCTTCTACTTCGATCAATCATCACTTTTCATTTCCCCTGCAAGATTTAAGAAAATAACCACAATCGATGTTCATTTGCTTTGCGTCATCCTCGACCTCCATTTCAAGCCAGCCTTTGCTATCCGTTTGAATCCACAATTGTGAGCCCAACGTGTACTGGCCGTAGCACACACACTGTGGTTTATTTCCGTATTCCAACTTGGCCTCAATTTCTTCCCGTGTCCATTGTTCTCGCCTTTGGGTGGAAATACGGCAGATTACAGTATTTTATTCACATTCAGCACTGACAAAAAAATTATCATACCGGAATTTCGTGCCTTATATTCTATAAAGAGTGCCTTTTTATACTGGGCACGAGCCAAATACCTGAGGGTTATATCCGTTTGGAGATGCATCCCGATTTAAAGGCGAACGATACGAGCTGGACATGGCTAGCAACTTTAGAGATAAATCACATATTTTTCGAAGAGTTAGAGAACATATTCAGAGTGAAGAGCTTTACTGACTTTCCTACTTTTGGTACCAAAGTGGCAATCAGTGGGAGAACCAAAGAAAATGTCAATTTTTCAAGCCTAGGTCTTCGACGAGGATATAGATATGATATGATTTGGGTATAAGTGAATATGTAAAAATGATATAGTAATGCATTTTTTTTATTTTTTGCACCACAGGGATAAGGTAATCGTTAATGTGGATGAGGGAAAGAATTTACCCTCAAAGAATTTTGAAAAAAACCTGCGTATTTACAGTAACAAAAATGATCCCATATCCGTGGCTGCAATCTGGGGAATGATTAAGGATAGAGAATAGTACGCTGTAAGAAGGGGCTTTTCTTGGGCAAAATGCGTGGACTGAGACCAGGCTTTAAAATTAAACAAATCTTATGGAAAAACTCCTAGAGTTCCACTGTTCTATCCGATGGACGTAGTTCTCGGAGTCTGCTCCACACAGCCTTCAACCGGTATTCCACGGAAAATTTTCTGCCACTCCCAAGGTTTGAACCCGGTCTCTCGGAGTTGGAACTGGTACTTCAACCGTACACCAACGTAATCCCCATAAACTTAGTTCCAGTTCCATTAGAGGGAGAAATCGGCTCGAGAAAGGACATTTTACTAATTTTTAGAAACTGTAGGCAGGATAAGTTCCCAACAAAATAACAAGGGAATAACATTAGGGGTAATTCATGTGTTATGTCACGCTTACTTCCCCTTTTTCAATCTCCTCCTCCCCGTAACGCTCCGTAGCGCTCTCTAAGACCTCCGACCGCTAAATTACGCTAGTTAGTTATTCAGGGGAGGCGACCGACAGGTGAGGTCATTTGTACTATTTAGGATAGGTGGGTAATCGGGTAATGGTAGAAGTTTTCAGTGAAGCCTACTCACGACAGGCGTCATGGGGATCACGGCTTAACATCCCATCCGACGTGCGGAGTACTGAACTTGAAATGTCTTCCACTAGGCACTTAAGTAGGGACTGTTATACCAATAAAAAATCTGCCACTGCCGGGAATCGAACCCGTGCCCTCGGGATGGGAGGCCACTCTAGCTACCACACCAACCCAATTCCCCTAAATTACGTTACGCTGCCAATGAGCCCTACCTTTTTTATGAACGTTGAAAAAGCTATTATTTATATTTGCCTTATTTATTGCTCGGCACAGTTTCTTATTAACTTTTAATTATTCTATAATCAATAATATTTTAGTAAAGTAATAATTTACCATGCATCTTTATCCCAATGGAACGAAATACAGGGGTTGTGGATCATAATAGTGGAACAGGCGTCTCCACCCCGTTTAGGGTTACGAAACATATGCACGTCGCCTCAAGGGTTATTTATGTTCTTTAGATTCTGATTTACTCATAACTAGCACAAATATTAGTAGGTACATATATAAAAAAGTAATATAGAGTGAATAACGAATAATTTATTTACTAATTATTCTATATATCTCCATTTTATACGAAAATAGTAATGAAATGATAATGCGTCTTTCGGCCAACGAAACACAAAGCTTTTGGACCCATTCCTATTGATAGTGCATCGTAATAGTTGGCCATTCCTTTTAGCATTACGCGTATTGCATATGAATGGCCCTTAATTTAGCGTTGTACTTTAAATGGAAATGAAAACAATGATTTCTTGAAATAACTAACTCATCTATAATTTCTAAAGCACTTGTAACCAAACAAGTAACCAAACCAATCCAAAAAAACCGCCAAAATGACTAACATATTTCCGGAAATATGGGAACATAGTTTTGCATAATCGATCTTCGGTAGAAGAGTAAGTTATGCAGCTTGTTAAACTTGGCCGACATGGAAGCAGAAAAATCTGCGGAGTACGTCACTTCGTGGAGGGGTATCAATTACTCGAATGCGTAACATTGTGCTCATGCCCCAAACATTGGAGAGCAATGTGTCAGCGCTACCTGATCCTTGACGGGCTCTGTCATCTGAAATATACCGACAGCGGCTTTTTGGGCAGAGGTTTGGCAACCAGGACATACTTCCTAATGAGTCCATCAGCATTTTTAGATAAACATTTATGAAAAAACGGAAATATCAGAATCTAAAAAATAAATATTATTTTTTTACTGTCAATTTTCAATTTTAGCAATGGAAAACTTTAAATCATTTCACGTAGGAACAACTGTTCTCCCTCGATGCTCTCCTATTGTCCTCGCTTTCTGCTTGTGCTAGCCACAACCAAACCAATCCTTGTCCGATAGTATGGCAGCATGAATAAGTCCTTATTTTACACCCACACAAGAGTCGCTTGAACAAGTAAATGATACTGCTGTAGTAAAAATGTTATTAGTAACAATATTAATATATTTATTATAGTATTTTTATGTTTTAATACGTTCACACCTCCCAAATTACAATATTAAGTTTAAGATGAAACCTCGAAGACCTAATTCATCCAATCATCCCTATTCCGCCTTTCGAAACGAAAAAAAAATAAAAATATCATTTTTATAGCATATAAACAAGATAGACAAGTCAGCAAATTCAACGATTAAACCAAAATTAGTAATACATAATAGTTCCGCTACGACCGCTAGTGGATTTTCTAGCAGGTTCCAACTGTTAAAAATACTGGTTTTTGATGCATAAATTGATTTAGATTTTTTCCACTGAATAATTAAAGACACATCACATTACAACTGCAGGTAAATACTGATGAAGATTTGCATTACATATTGATAATTATAATAACTGGTGCCGTATCAGAATTAACCCTCACCAAAATGAAAAAAAAACTAAAAATATCATTTTTAACGTATAAACAAGAAAGACAAGTCAGCTAAGTAAACGATTAATTCAAAATTAGTAGTACATAATGGTTCCACTAAGACTGCTAGTTGATTCACAAGCTGGTGCCAACTATTAAAATTTGGTTATGAATACATAAATTGACTTAAACTTGAATAATTACGTACACATTACATTACAATTACAGGCAAATATTCATTGTGAGCTGCATTACTTATTGATGATTATAATAAATGTGGTGCCACATCAGAATTAACCCTCGCCGAAACGAAAAAAAAACTAAAAATATCATTTTTAACGCCAAGAAAGACAAGTCAGCTAAGGAAACGATTAATTCGAAATTAGTATTACATAATGGTTCCACTAAGACTGCTAGTTGATTCTCAAGCTGGTGCCAACTATTAAAATTTGGTTTTGGATACATAAATTGACTTAAATTTGAATAATTACGTACACATTACATTACAATTACAGGCAAATATTCATTGTGAGCTGCATTACTTATTGATGATTATAATAAATGTGGTGCCACATCAGAATTAACCCTCGCCGAAACGAAAAAAAAAACTAAAAATATCATTTTTAACGCCAAGAAAGACAAGTCAGCTAAGGAAACGATTAATTCAAAATTAGTAATACATTATGGTTCCACTAAGACCGCTAGTTGATTATCTAGCTGTTGTCAACTATTAAAAATTTGGTTATGGATGCATAAATTGACTTAAAGTTGAATAATTACGTGCACATTACATTACAATTACAGACAAATATTGATTAAGAGCTGCATTACATATTTATGATTATAATAAATGTGGTTCCGCATCATAATTAACCGTAGCTACCACCCTCGAAGACCTAATTCATCCAATCATCCCTGCTCCGCCTTAATTTATCTCTTTCTCGCCACCTCCTCGCGACGCCTTCTCCTTGGCCCCATCTCCTCCGCCCCCTCCCGCCCCCGCCCGCCCATCTGCCTCTCTTCCGCCGCCGCCGCCGCCTACTTCCTGCCTCCATCCCATCCGCCCCCCCCCGCCTACTTCCCCTCCCCATTCTTCGCCATCCGGCCTCCGCCCCACCCTTCCCCGCCACCCCCTCCCTCCCCTTCAGCCTCCTTCGCCCTCCCATTATAATCGCTTCCCATTCCCCAGTCCTACTTCCTTTTGGCCCGCCTTCAAACCCCCCTCCCCTCGTCCTCCCCGCCCTCTTCGCTCCTGAATAATTTGCATGCCGTTATTTTATTTCTGGTTTCGGGGAATTGCGTAGCCATAAGGCGATACGGCGTGAAGAAGCTTGGGACTTAATTATGTGCTATTGTTCCGCATCTACATCTTCTGAGTGCCCCACCATCCATATGTGTAGTGGGGGAAGAATGATCACCCGGCATTCACTTAAAATATCGGTCCTACTCAATCGCAAATTGATATTAAAATCACAAGGAACTAAAACTTTTTTCACAATGAAATACAATGGTAATTCTCCACATTTAATTTTTAATAATAACCGACCCAGGTCTCGGCAACTCAGTGCCATTTTCTAGGCAATGGCAACAAGAAAATGGCACTGAGTTGCCGAAACCCGGGTTGATTATTATTAAACATTAACTGTGAAGTATTACTATTGTATTTTATTATGAATATCACTAACTTCCACAAAATCACGCCTGAAATGACTTCTTATATTCGTAAAACGTTTTTTGCTATATAGGGAGGCTACCGAAATCCAAGGTCACTCATGCATCATTATGAACAATAATAAATTAATAACTACAAAGTTATTGCTCTAGGACCTTGTCCTTCTGAACATGCATCCCATGCTTGCATTGAAGCTCTGGTACAACAATAAGCAACGAAAAATTTAGAAACTAAATGCAATTTAGTAAATGAAGCAGAATAAAAATTGGGCTAGAAAGTGAGAGTACTGTGAGATATATATTGTTTTAAAAATATTTAAGAAAGCGAGCTTTTTCAGTTAAACACATACATCAACTATTTTTTTTTAATTGAGAACAGTGTTAACCGTGGCTGAACGGGGTTAAGGTAGAGCTAATAATTTCCCAGGGAACGGAGGAAGGGTGGAGAGAAATCAAGCGTCAATAATAACCTTCTTTTAGCGAAAGGTGCTAAAAGGTATATAGTTTAGCGTCCCACCCAGTGGACTGAGTATTTTACTTAACGAAGCATTAAAGAAGGAACAGGAAAAGTACTGAAAATCAGTTGCTGTCGTAATTCGAACGCGGGTATTAGTACTAGAGGCAACTCACCAAAATGATCCCTGCATTTACTTTACTTTTGGTTGATATGAGGAATATATTTTCCGATCACAGGAAAAGACTCTGATAGAGGGTTAGTAGATGTGGGGACTGGAGTGGTGCGCTGGCTTGGGTACTGGCCTTCCTCTCCGAGGGCCCGGGTTTGGGACCCGGCAGTGGCCAATTGTTCAGTGTTTTATCGTTCCCCACTTTAGTTCTGCATGGAGGATACTTCGAGCGCACTACTCCGTCCGTCGGAAGGGACGTTACAACGGGGATCTCCTTGCGTACGTTTTTCACAGTAGGTGCAAGCGGCTTCGGGATTCTCTTCACCCATCTCCATTTACTAAATAATCATGCCAATTCCGTGAAACCCACCAATATTTCATGGTGAAAAGGAACTCGGCTGTCAAGTCATCTTTTTTTAATTGAGGAAAATACTCGTGCTTTAATTAGTTTATAATTAAAGCAGGAGAATTTTCTTATATAATTAATTTTATATACTTATATAATTAATTTTATATACTTATGCAATTTAAGTAATTCTAGGATAGCTTTTACGATGACGAAAACAACTTCATAGAAATAATATTTTTTCGCCATGGTTGGCATTTATTTTGTTTCCCAATGGCATTTACAGAACTTCATGTGCGGCCTGTTGGGTTCATTAGCGTAACGAGACCTTATGCTTCTATTTTGTGAGTCTTTCTAAATCGATCATTTTTGCCAAAACGCAACGGGATTTTTCATAGGAGCTATTATTTTTACAACTGCTCTTCTTAGACTGTCAACGCTTTTTGTCCAGCAATCAGTCTTGTCCCTGTGTGCAAACATTATCATCACCAGTCATAAATCACGTATTGATTTTCTCTCTCAAATTCGAAAAGATACTAGTATTTCTCGGCTTTTAAGTACCTACAGTCCATGAATCTACACTTGAGACCACATCCACCCATGAATTTTCAGATCCCCGTTCCTCTCTTGCACCTTCAATTGTTTTCTCATCTTCGGTGGCTCATCCATTCCTCAACGAGGTCCAATCAACTGTAAAATCGGGACGGTGTGCAGGCTAGAGTACCAACTTCCCTCCCTGAAGACCGGGGTTCGATTTCCGAGGGTTAAAGGATTTCCAGTCCTCTTCTAACTTGAGTTCCGCGTGGAGAACACTTCAAGAGCAGTAGGTACTAACGACGGGACTTTAAACTGAAGACACCTTGGCTTTTGTTTTGTTTGGAGGTAGGTAATGCCGGCGCTGAGCTTCACTTATTTATCATTTGACGAAATCTTTAGTGATGCCTAAAATGTAAATCTTATATCATTGTTACCAATTTTTATCTTCCAATGCTGCATCAGCTTGATTTTCAAGATTTTCAGCGGGAATTGAAAGAGTCAGCTTTTTGCAAAATTGGTAACATTTGATCCCATGTGAATTGCTAGTGCTTTATTGCCAGGGTGAATGGCATATAAAATCAAATGCACCAATCAATGGAGAATCACTCTGCTAAGTTTGAAGACCCGAGCTGTAAATAACCACTTTTTGACTTTTGGTTAACTTTTTCGATTTCAGCCCACTGTGCGTAGGTTAAAATTTAAGCTGAAAGTATTTTAGGCAATTTCCAAACCATATCGCTTCCAATTCGATCATGAAGGCAAGACTAGGGGAACTGTCGTACGAATAGATTTATACTGTCCTTCTTCCAGTGCGCAATAAGAAATCATTGTAGACAACATGTTAATAGTTAGGTGTGTGATGAGAAGTCTTGCATCTGAAAAAAAATACTTAAGTAACTCATGTTGAACTCTACCATTGCACGTATAATATGAATGATAAATAATACCCCTGTTCCAATTAATAACCCATTAACAAACGAAAAATTGTATTTCCTCATAACTATTAATCATTTATTTTCACGTGACTAGTTCATACTTTACTAGTACGTTTCTTAAATTAAGTGCTATATTATCAGTTATTTCGGGCACATTACGCATTTTTCTGGTTACTTACCACATTCGGTATAATTGGGGTATGATAAAGCAGACTAGGAATATTTCTTCAAAGCTTTCCCAAATTGGTAGAATTAATGTAAATATTTAGGCATAAATTGATGCTGAATATCACACATGGAAAGAAAAATGTGGATAGCGTTTGTAATCCACTTGAAGGGATATTTGGTAAAACTTTCTGTGCATTCAATTCTCATTGAGAAAGAACATAAACGCCATTACTTAATTATAATATTGAATGGCAATTTGACAGTCTGCGATGAATAATTTTATAGATTTAGACCTAGGAATAGGAAATTAAAACAGCACTACAACTGATGAGTTAGGGCCAGGAAATTACTTGGTAACCACTGGCACATAGTTCAAATACCATTACAGGCAAAGGTATTCATAGGATGTGCTCATATATGCTCGGGATGATAATACGGTGGTTTCTCCTTTTCTTCCACATCGCAGTACTACAGTCGTAAAAATAAATATTACCACGCCTGTAGTGAAATGAGTGTCGCTGCACCGACTACTGGGGTCACCACCTTCGCTCACATGAGGAAAATCTGTTGCCCTTTCCAAAGTTTATTTTCGGCCTGCCGTCGCCAAGTCACGGTATCTTCACAGGATTCTGTATCATTTAAAAGGGCTACCTTACCCAGGGATAGACTGATATTACCTCGGAATGTCGTCGCTTTTTGTCCACGACTGCTTATCCGACGAGTCAATTCGCTTATCTCGCAGCTAACCTCTATATTTACAAGTCGACCCACCATCAACAACCCGGTGAACGCGCTCGGTGCCTTTATGTTCAGCCGCAAGTATATTAGGTTATGTTTAGATTTAGAAACAGCGTTAATAATTCTCAGTTCCAGTATCCAGATGAGAAGACGATGGGTTTTTACTGTGTTGAAAGAAAACATAACACAAGGTTTCAAAGAAGAGGGAGAGTATGACGGTAAGTTTTTAAGATCCAACTGAAAAATACAAATCATTTAGGATAGATAATTATATGTTGAATTTTGAACGGGAAGTAGAATCAGGTGTTGGCACTTTATATGCAAAAATATATGACCGTCTAACTGAAAATATCCTAAAACTAATACTAACACAAGCGCAATGCATATACCCCGAGCGAGATTCAAACTCGCGACCCTTCGTTTGTTTAGCCGGCATGTTAGCGGTGTCATAACCGCGGCGACAAAATGTTATTGAATTTGGAAGAGAGGAGTAGAAAAACTTTCGGTGTGAAAATAATGTGAATGAATTTTAAAAGGAGAGCTTAGTAAATGTACAGCGTAAAACATACTCATCTCTTTCAATGCCTAGTGCCTATTGAAAGCCCTATTAGGGTCTAGTGCAAATTAAAAGCATAATATGGAAAGAGGAACAAAACAGAAACAGTGGAAATTTTACCTTGAGAATCTCATCTATATATCGGAGGAATGAAGCATTTATATGGGTTACTAACGTTTAATAAGATTGAATGGGGGCGTTTACTCGGAACCGAAATCGCAAATTTGTCCACAAAATCGTTAGATTGAAACGAAAAACGAATTTTGGTGAACAAATTAATCATCTAACCACAACCATTCACTCATAAATCAAAAATTAAAATAAGCAAATGTGACACCCACCGAAGAAGCTGCTTTGATATCATTGACGTAATTTTCATCCCATTCTTGATTGCTTTTAGGGGATGGGAAGGGAGTGGAGGGGGGTTCTCGGAAGGTCTGCTCGCACAGATCCTGTCGCAACCGCTCCTATTGGCAAAGTCAGCCGTGTTCCCTCCATTACGATAAAGCGAAGTAGCTTCGCGGGCTCAGTTGTGATTGGACGAAGGCGATGACGTCAGAGATTTCACCACGCCCACGTTTCCGAAAGGGTTAAAAACATGTTTTTCGCCGTTCATAACTCGAGAACTAATTGACAGATCGAAAAACGGCAAAATACCGGTCTTTTTATTTTACAAATTCTATCATATTCGGCAATAAAAAATATGGTAAACGACCCCATTCTTATGATTCTTTGTGCGTGTGAAGACTTGGGAGCATAACTCCAGGAATATCTTATTTATAACGTGATACTGATGTTAACCCATATCGAAACACGCTGTGTCAGATTAAAATCAGCGGTAAGCACAAAGTCCTAATCTATACTCGACTATGCAGGGAAAATCGGATGAAATGCTTGGAGAATAGCAGCGGATAGAGCAATTAAATAGTAAAAACAGTTATGGAAATAAATGTAATTTGGATATGAGTCTGAAAATCAGTGTTTACTAAGTGCATAAATTTCAGAGACGAGTACGAGAACTCATAGACAGTTAAATACAAAATTTAAAAATAAAAGTTAGTCGACTAGAAAATGTGTTGGAGGTCTTATTCAGGGGAAGCGACCGACAGCAAAGGTTATTTACGTCATTTGGGATATGTGTGTGATATTGATCTGGAAGAGTTATACAACGGCAGCAATCTCAGCACGAAAGTTGTTGAAGAGGAAAGCGAAGTCGAGAAGGATGATATGGCAGCATCAATATTGAGATCGGAATTCAACGCAGCAGTAAAGGACCTTCGGATGAATAAGGCTTCTGGAATTGATGATATTCTATCAGAACTAATTAAAAATGCAGGAGAGAAGACATTAACCCATCTGTATAAAACCATCTGTGACATGTACTCAACAGGAGAAATGCCCAGGGACTTCGAGAAAAACATCATCATTCCTATTCCCAAAAAGAAAAGAGCGGAGAAATGCGAAAATTTTAGGACTGCCTGACGACGCATACATCGAGGATATTGACAAGGATCATCTACAGAAGAATAGCACGAAAAGCAGAGGAGTTCCTGAATGAAGATCAATTCGGATTCAGGAAAAGTAAGGGTACAAGAGAAGTAATATTGGCCCTTAGGCTGCTCATAGAGAAGAGAATGGAGAACAAAAAACAGACCTTCATTGAATTTGTGGATTTAGAGAAGGCTTTTGATAACGTGGATTGGTATTTAATGCTTGGATTATGAAAGGAATTGGAGTGTCGTACAATGACCGAAGAATCATCCACAGTTTGTATAAAAACCAAGTAGCTGTGATTAAATCTGGACCCAGCTGTGAAGAAGCAAGAATAAGGAAAGAAAAGAGACAAGGCTGTGCACTGTCTCCCCTAATTTTTAATGTTTGCATGGAGAGAGTCATCAATGAAGTCATAGCTCTCATAGCAGAGACAGAGAAGGAGCTAAATAAGATGCTAACAACCATGGAAAGGGCAATGGCCAGACATCAGCTGAAGATCAATAAGAAGAAAACTAAGATATTAGTGTGCAGCAAGAGAGAAGAGGCCAAAACCAACGTTAAACTAGGAAAACAGAAACTAAAAGAGTTGAAAAAGTTCTCTTACCTGGGAAGCGGAGTAACCGACGATGGACGAAGCAAAAAAGAAAAAGTGAGTAGAATAGCCCAGGCAAAGAGGGCATTCGATCAAAAGAAGAATCTACTTAGAGCTGGAAATACAAGCTTGGAAGTGAGGAAGCAATTCATCAGAACGTATATCTGGAGCATGTTCCTTTACGGCAGTGAGGCATGGACGATGACCGCAGCGGAGAAGAAAAGAGTGGAAGCATTCGAAATATGGTGCTATCGAAGAATGATGAAGATAAAATGGATTGACCGAGTGACAAATGAAGAAGTCCTAAGAAGAGTGGGATAAAAGAGAAGTCTGCTGAAAACTATAAAAAGAAGACGGGACAACTTAATCGACCATAGCGTAAGACACGATGGCCTGATGAAGACAATCGTCGAAGGAAAAGCGAACGGGAAAAATGGAAAAGGCAGGCCTCGTACGAGTTACATAGAAAAGGTCGTCAAGGACGTGAAAGAGAGGAACTAAGTTAATGTGAAGAGGTTGGCCGATAGAAGAATCGAGTGGAGGGCTGCGTCAAACCAATCCTAGGATTGTTGACCCTTGATGATGATGTGTGACATAGGTTGGTGATAGGATTATTTTAGGGAACGGAAGAAGGGTGGAGGAAAACTTGGTTTCCCAATATACTTTCACTCAACGAAAAGCGACGAAGAGTCCGCAGCTTAACCCTCCATCCAATGGAGGGAGTACTGTATATACTTCAAATGCCCTCAGCACGGTGCTTAATTACGGAGTGGTATTTCGCGGAAAAATTTCTGCCACTTCCGGGACTCAAACTAGGGTCTTGGAGGGAAGGAGTCAGGAAACTCTAGCTCTACACCTACGTGAACCCCAAGTCCAGGTGTAAGTGGCGATGACGGTGTCGAAACGATGTACTGTGAGTATTATGGTGAGGCAAAGTTGGATATTTAGACCCCAATTCCAACATTTTATCCCGCATTCCTCACCGTAGAATCCTATTTTACCTCAGGCACTACCAAAAGTATGGCCCAGGAATTTAAGGTGAAAATGACCTTGGCCCAGATGAAATTATTGGACGTTGAAGCTATTCACTCATGTTTCATTGGAGTATTTAAACCACGCATAAAATTCTTTTCAGTTCCCGCGTCGTCTTTATCTTTTATTGGGGGTCACAAGGCCAACGAGCAATGAGAGTAAAAGATATTCTGAGAATGTCGATAATGAGACTATCTTTTGCGCATCGGTCGAAAAACTATCTGATAATCATCAAAGCCACGAATATGTCACTTCACACAGTAGTCTTATTATCGGCTTTTTACGAATCTCTTATGATATTTAGTCACATGCAGGTTTAGCCTGTCTGAGATATACATGCTGCTAACTCAATATATCGGGAAATCGGTTACTTCCATTAGAGTGCGATTTGCTTTATTTGCTTTCCTTTTGAGGGTAAATTTCAATTTTTGTTGGGATTGATTATCCTAGAGTCAAGCAACGCCTCTGTGTGTTGCTGGTTGCATGTTCTATAGGATCCCCGTGAAAACAATTTCCCACTCAAAAGGCCGCTTTCCATATGGTAGGTATATTTTACTGTGGAAAGGAATGTATGAAACTGAACAAAATTGTACGTTTGTCTAAATGAAATAAGAATAGGTGCTATTTTACGTTCTATCATTCAGACATTCGCACAAGCGTTCACACAATTTGCCGCTTTACATGGAACAATTTTCCTCATACAAGCGTTTGTACAAGAAATTGTACAAAAAATGTACCGTGTAAAACGACCTAAATTAACAATAGCCATGCAAGTTTATGAGCAATAGCATGACACAAAATGGCTTTCTTTGTTTCATTATTGGCCTTTTGTTGACTATATATACCTTATCACGAGGTGCTCAACTCAACATACTCTTCATTTGATTCTCTCAATGTCTGTGTACATACATCCTGCATCATTGAACACTTCACCACCAGATTTCCATCATCTTAGCTCTCAAGAAAACATAACTAGCATTACATCTGTCGGTACTTTCTGTTCTAGTGACAGCGTAGCTTTTCTGCTCTATGAAGGTGGATTTGCAGTGATATTTCAATTCCAAGATTTCAACATTAAAATGAAATCATGTTTTTGATCGTGAGTGGGTGAAGCACTGATAATGAGTCTAATTTCAGAACACAAAGAATATATCAATGATATATGCAAAGAGCACTCAGAGAGTCATATTACAATCACTTCATCTGTTCCTAGTTGCATTTCTTGCTCAATCAGCAGCCGATGCAATAACAAAAAATAAATTAGGGATGAAATGGCTATAATCTCTTCCTTTTTTTAAATGTTGAAACATTTACAACCTTAGTGGAATTTAAAATCCTTCGTGTTTCCAGTCCTAAATCTGAATTGGGGGAAGTAATAGTAAAAATTGCTCTTGGAAAGGGCACTTAGCAGTTGAAGATATTAGGCTATATTCATTTCATAGGAATTATTCAAATTCAGCAACTGACCCATTACACAGGTTGTGTAAACCAAAATATTTATGCATTTGCTTGATATTCTGCAGCGACTCAAAAAACACTGCTTTTATGATTTAATAACAAAGAGCAAAATATAGTGTCCATCATTAAATACCATTTAGTTCTGGTTCAATATATTCTAAACTATTGTGTCAAAAGTTCTCTATATCCAATTGAGAGAAACTTAATGTCCAGAGAGGTAATGGAGATAGTGGAAGTTGAATTCAGATTGAGGAAGGGTGGAGGAAATAAGATTTGGAAAAATGAAGAAAGGAAGTTTGTATTTATAATGTTCATCCATGAATACAAATGTTCATTAACAAGTTCAAATCTATTGTATTCACATGACATAGAATGTCAAAATCTTCAAAATCTTTTATTCCTTTCCTTGTACATGCAAAATTCTCAGCATGGTTACTGGAGAGTCTGTGTTAACATGATAAATTTTTGGCACGTCATGAATTATATATACCATAGAGTAGATTAATACATAAGTTGGATCCTAAGTACTAATTGGGCTATCTTAAATACCTATGAACAAAAAGCAGCATGACCCACCAACGGGGTCACACCACACCTTTGACCAATGCAGCAGTGGCTTACATGTCGCTATGGCTCAGACTGGATTGAACCTGTTTGTAAATACTCCCAAGGGGTCCATGGTATAACATCCCATCTGACAGATGGAGTACTGCTCTTGAAGTGTTCTCCACAAAGCTTAACCCATTCACATCCTCTCTCTCAGATTTAAAGTGACCACAACACCACCAACTTCTAAGGTATTTAATTATGACTGACCAAAAAGTTTTTTTTTTAAATGTAAGATGGCAGTAGCACCAACCTACAAGTAACAAAATGCATTATGCGTACCAGTATGCTTCCGGTGATTGGGGCCAGATCCAGATCTGGTCCAGTATGCTTATGGATGTGAATGGGTTAAGGATAAATCATGATTCCACTAAAAAATCTGCCATTGAGAAGATTTCAGCCTGATCCCTTTGGAATGGGCTACCAGCATTAAAAAATCCACTTCAAAATGATTCCCTGGACAGATAATATGTCAGACTTGATTGGGTTAGTGGTATTCTACTGGTAAAGACAGTTTCTTGTGGAGAATATCTTGCCCTCACCCTTAGGCTATTCTTCTCTCAAAGTATTTCCCTATTTAGCACAGTATATATCCTTCTTACTAACAAAAGATTATATCCTTTCTCTCACTCCTCCCTTTCCAAGCATTTTACCAAAACATCTGCAAATGGCCCTTGTTGTTGAAGCACTATTTAAAATAAATTCTATAAAAAAAGCAAAACATCAACTTTAATTACCTTATTTTCCTCCTAATTTCCTCCAGCACCAGTCTCTCCCCTCCAGCCATTCTCATTTGACTAGCAATTCATCATATATTTTCCATTTTCCTTTAGACCACCATTTCAGGTACCTTCTTTACCGTATTCTTTTTCCCCATAATCCATGTATCATCACAATCATATGACATTTTACGCTCCTAACTAACCTTTTCTTGACATATTTACTGAGGAATTTTATCCTAATTTTTTCCTTTCCTTTCTTTATTATCTAATTTGTTATCATAATCCTTTCCTACTTGTTAAAAACCCTGCTCTGCTATTCAGCTCAATACATTCGGTTTGGATCCTTCCTCATTACTACTTGTGGTGGATATGGCAAACATATGTTTCAAAAAGACTGTCCATCCTTCTAATCAACTTCTAACTTCAGTATTGTTGCCATAATTTTTTCCCAGTTTCTATCAGTATTCTAATATATTCCTTCTCAACACCAATGAAATAAAAGTAAATATCCTTGTGGTAATCACCAATCCTCTCCACTAATAAGCTCATCTTTGCAGGGAAATCATCAGTGGCCCTCTATCAACTCCTCATGGAGTGTTATAAATATATATACCATGGCACGTGTCTGAATATTGGGGATGGCCTTGGAACTCTCTTAGGGGATCACCTTAGTGAACTCGGTGGTATTTTATTTTTGAAATTAAAGGGCTCTTTAAGAAAATATAAATATGAAAACTTTATTGGCAGTAGTTTTATGCAACGATAGTGATGAATTTTTTAAACACTTAATTTCATGAATTGGACAAATCTGAGAGGCAAGGGCGCAAAATGACCTGGAAGTCTAAGCATCCTAAAATTGCTATACTTTTAATTTAGGCTGCCCTCCTCTCAAGGAAACCCAACAGACTGTCACCTAAAAATTCACATTCCCTCTTATCTACTGTATTTAACAATGTTATGTAAAACTTTGGCAATGTGAGCAATTAAGCATATTGTCCTATCCTTACAAAAAACATGCATTTATATCTTTTTTAGCATAGGGGTCTTTAAGATTCTATGAAATCTAAATGTTCTTTGTTTTACATTCTTTGTAAAATTCTTCATTACTATACATGGGATGTTATCAATGTTTTCTTTTAGACTCTTTAAAATCCAAGCATTCTTATTACATTTGACATTAACTGTTGTAATTGCACAATGCAATTACAATTGTACAATCTAAATATCAAATGAATCCATAATAATGATATACAATTTCCCACTTTTCTAGCCTTCATATCTTGCAATTCTCTTCTATTGCACAATTTAATATCACTGGGCCTTGAATTTCCTTGCCTAGATCACATTCCATCATAATTTTTTTCGAACAAATTCCATGTCCAAATCAAGTTACCATCCCATTATATCTATGTGGTAACGTTCTTCATTGTATTTTCTCCATTCCTTCTTTGTTCCCTCATGTTTCAATCATAATTTTTCTGTATTGTCTTCAATCAGTTATATAATTTTCCATTTATAACAGACGATAAATGTTTTACTCAATGCGTACTAAAGGACCCCTTTTTGACTTCTTGCCATTATTTTTCCATTTCATTGAATCATTCCCTCTGTCAAACTCCCAAGGTTCTATATATTTCATGTCTAAATTCATTATTCAGGTCCAGATTCAGTCCTATCTTAGTATTTACTCTCTTCAATTTTCTGTGCCTACTCAGTGTCCCTAATATTTGTTTAACATCCGTACCAATAAATCTATGCATTTGGCTCTCCCCACTGTCAATTGGGGATGCTTTGCACTTCCAATATCCTTTTCTTCTGTTAGAATTACATCAGTGGAATTCCATCATCATTCCTTTTCCGCCACATCATGGTTTCTTTATGCAATTTCCTATCTATTTTTTCCTCTCTAATCCTTTTTAAAATGTTCAACCCAGCATGTTCAACTATGGGCATGCCATCATCAGATTTATATTTAAAATTCAAGAGAATGCATTGGCTTGCAGTAAAAAGTGACTTGACCCCAACCATTGTTACACCACCTGATTAACAATATTTATCACCCCAAGCTGCCCTCACAGCATGTAATAAAAAATCAAATTGTTCATCTGGTTAAATGTGTTAATAAACACTTTTTTAGGTTTAAATGGTAAATGAAATACTCTGATACATCATACATGAAAATCTACAGTAGAAATGAGGGGGAAGGAGGGAGTTTCACAGTTATGAACAGTTTAAAAGAGCAACAATGGCTCTACTCACAGCTTACCGCTTGTGGAACTTCAACTGTTCGGTCAACTCCTTTTGACCCAACATTGCCTATTCAGTGGCTCTTCCCTCCCTCAACCACTTCTCACCTAACCTCCACCCCTAGGAATTTTGTATATATATGTGACTTGCACTCCCAGAAACTTCGGAGATTGTACCCCTGAAGATGATGTGCTAACGTGGAAACCAGTTGGGTTAACAATAAATTCGTGGAATAAGTACAAAGTGAATCATTCCTCCCATCATACCGCTTGTGTATTGAAATAATGGTGGGGAAAAAGATATTAACCCTTATCCGGGCACCTTATAGGAACAACGTATCCTAGCAAGCTGGGTCCATTGGCCCAATTCATTTTCGTTTATTCTATACAGTGCAGTACTTTTCTCACTCGAAAACATTAGGTGATTATCATTATTACTTATTAATAGTCAAATTATCTCTTTAAAAATTTTGTAACAATTATTAATGAAAAAATACTCGTTCAATTGTCTAATAAGGCCTAAGGATTCTCAACATAATTACTTGAATAGAGACAGGTTTTGTTTTAAATTTATTTTAAGGAAATACTTAAAATATATATAGAAAATAGAACTGAAAATATATGCCTAATTGTAACACATAAAATCCTTTGAATTGTAATCAAGGCAGATATTGGATGTAAAATATGGAATTAATTATGAGAAGTTCAGCAACCAGCTATACATTCTGTGGCTCACTATTACTTTTTACACTTCTTACAGACACGGTTCACTTCACTATGTTCATTGCACTTTGATTTTTCACATGTGTTGCACCTTTGCCCCTGCTTATGTTTTTTTTAAGGCGGTCAATTGTAGCATCTCTTTTTTGTTATTGCTTCCGAATCAGAAGCTTGTGATGTTTCACTTTTTCCTCCATTATAAAGCTCTTCGCTGATTTTATATTCCAAGGATAAACCAAAGGAAGGGCTGAACAAGACTTTCATCCACGGATACCAGAAATAATCTTCTGGCATTATGTTTACCAGTATTCCAATTGGGATTATTTTCTTACCAAACAGCAAATGCTGCAACCCCGCTTACATGTAGACCATTAATAAAAAATGCAAAAGGCCATCGACTTGTGCACCTTTTACACATGTAAGGATTCACTAACTGATGTAGCAAATCCACTTCACCTTTTGTACAGTTGCAGTGAACAGTTATTTCCAGTTTATCACCGGGCTCCTCAGTGATTCTGTTCGTATGATGCATGGTAGATAGAAGTTCAACTGATCTCCTTTTGTTTGGTACCTATGAAACTAACATGCTATTCCTGGTGAAGCCAAACTGTGAGGAATCAACCACACAATATTTACTCTCTTGGAAATTATTCGGAATAAATCGTTTACTTTTTTCTATCAGTTCCAACCAGGGTGAGCCCATTGCATATAAGATTTAGGGGAAGCTCCATATCTGTGAAGTAATTGTCACTCGTTACACTCCTGTTGGTATGGCTCAGTAACCTGCAGTACCCTGGCAGCACTCTCTCCCCTCCCTCTTTTCCCAAGTAAGGCAGATTCGAGAGGATAAAAAGTTTTTGCATCACAAGCCCACCACACTTTCATTCTATATTTGCCTAACTTTGATGGCATGTACTGTTTTAAAGGGCATTTACCCTGGAATGAGCTGTCCATCTAAAGTGATATGAGGTCCTGGTAGGTAATATTTTCTATCATTGGAAATGAGCTTTTCCCAGGCTTCCCTAATTGGTACAAATTTGTCTTTCTGATGACTCACGGATTGCATAGTTTTATCTCCAAACCAAATGAATCAAATGAATGCAAGTAAACATTTGAATTGCTTTGGTCCCACAGTGGCTCCAAATATTGGAACTTCATACAATGTACACCAGAGAACATCATAATTTTAATGGTTTGATTTCAGATGACCTGCAGTGAGTAGTAAACCAAGAAATGCAGTAATTTCAATAGAATCATAGGGTTTCCAACTATTAGTTACTTTTTTCCTTGCATTCACCCTTTCAGCTTTCTGATTCATGACCAGCACAATGTCAGCCACTACTGAATCGTGAACAAAGAGTGCCAATCGTGAGACCTAAGCTATAATCCACTGGTGAATGTCTTCACGTACTTTCTGGTAATCCCATCAAGCAGGAGAGCTCAGACATTATATGTCATCACACAAGGAGAAGAGCCAAATTATACCTGCTATATTTTTTAACTAAATTGTTTCAGAAGTTGTATTCATTACAACAGAGGCTTCAGAGATGAAGCATATACCAAATCCAATACCTATTACAAAATTCATAAAACCCATCATCATGAAAATTTCTCACTATTACTTTGTAAACGTATTAACTTGAATTCTGTGGATAGATTGTAGGAACATGTCAGATGTGTCAATTATTCTCTCCTTTTGGGTTACCCCTTACTTTACAAACTGAAGCTGAACAGGGTGACCTTATGTCCATTGTATTTACGTGGAATTACACTCTACCTACATAGTGTCAGAACTAGAATTCAAAGGACGTATGCCACATCTATATTGGCTACAGTTAAAGTTCTGATGATGAAAAACTTCATAAATGATGAAGGAACATGTAATAGAATAAGTTCAGCACAAACAGCGTCCAACGGACCCAGCCTGCCTGGTTATGTTTGGAAAAGTTTCAATTTAGTATAAAACACCAACTAAGGTTTATTTTTCAAAATAATTGAGTTTTTCTGGTAAAGTAATGTAGTGTTAACAAAGTCATGGAAATTCAAAGATTTTGAATGAATAGTTCTCATTTAATGAGTTTTAATGTATGGCAATTGGTCCATTAGACTCACCCGGATAAGGGTTAAAAATAAGAGCTAAGTGCCACTGCCTGCACTCACTTATGCTCTAAACAATGTCAAGTTTATGCAAGGATTGCAAACTAGCTGTGAATGCCTTAGTGGAGTCACCCTCTGAAATGCACAAAAGATGAATTTCCACAAGGAAAAAAATCCACCTCGACCATGATTCGAATCCAGACCCCCTGATTTCTGGCCAGGTACTCTACCAGTTAAGCCATTAAGCAGTTAAGGAAGCCTCCATAGCGTAACTGTTAGAGTACTTGGCCAGAAATCAGGGGATCCTGGTTTGAATCCTGGGCAGATAGATTTTCTCCTTGTGAAAATTTATCTAATGTCAGGTTTGTTTTGTTTGAAAGAAAATCAGTTTCTTTAGTCATTTCAAAGGGTAAGAAACAATCTAAGTGTTTTAAGGTTAAGGCTATAAATGAAAATACTACCTCCAAGATCCATGCCTATGAAAAATATTGTGTAAATTATGAAAGAGTAACACAAGCTGAAGGTTTTGATATTAGACAAACATACATGCTAAGGTCCATCAAATGTCATGCTAGGAGAACAAAAAAGCCCAAATTTTTTTCCCTAATTTCAACATTTGAATGAGGGGTGCGCATCTTACACAGGTTCATGCCTTACCTGAGTTTATACTGTAATTCTGCTTGATATTATATCCTCATTAAGATGCCATGAATCATAATGGGTGAGGTTCTGCAGCAGCACTCATTAACAATATCTCTAAACATTTCTTATATTGATTTAAGTGGATGTCACAGTATTGGATACAAAAGAGTGAAGGATAATACGATTTCTTCATTAGAAATGTATCCCTGTTTATCCTCACCATATAGATATACTAATAGTATTATTGCTTTCTGGTTAATATAATAATATTTCTCATCCCTGATGTAATATTTTTCTTGGCCATGCATATCATTTTCTCTTAGGTCATACAGCTTAAACAGGATGTCTTCTGTTTTCAATTTCAACCTGAAGTTGATTAAAAATTTAAAATGGTAAGCACTGAATTTTTTTATGGCTCTTTACTGTGAAAAATAATTTCAATTAAGAATTGAATTAATATATTGAATTCTAACCATTTTCTCCTGCTTGAGGACATTGGAAAGGTTAACTCAGTGTACAGAAACACCTGCAGGGTGCACTGCAAATAATATGCAGCAATCGATGCCTGAAGTATAATCCTTAAGCCACTGAAGTGCACTGATCTGATGAACACCACCAATACCAGCCACTAATGCTAGAATTGCGTAGTGGGAGAGGGTTCTGAGCAGATCCCTTTTAAATAGTGTCTACTCATGACTATAATAAAGTACATTTTACTTTCCCAATCTCATCTCACCTGTGTTTTCAAGCCTGTACCGACACTTATAGGTGATTCAGACTGGGAGAAAAGGTACAAGGATGAGAATGGAAGGGTAAGAAGGAAGAACATTTTTAACCTTATAACTGCATCTTAACCTCACATGTATTACTGCTATAATGAAAATCCATCACCGGTTAATACATTATTTTGTAGATGTGCTATAATTGTATGGCAGGTCTTGCAAATGCAATCTTTCCTTTAAGTAGTAGCATTTTAACTCTCGGATGCTTGTAATTAGTGCATACATGGACTAGTATTCTTTTATTCCTGCGTGATAGTGTGTAAATTTAATTCTCTGTTGATTTCAAATGCATGCCCAATGATGGTTCACTCCCCATCACACACCCTTGCAATGGCTTGCAGGGTAATATAAAGATGTAGATCTCCCTGATTTTTTCTTTATGGTTTATGATAGCATCGTGGTCTTGAGTTTTTAATATCCATATTAACATCTTCAGAAAATGTGTCCCTAAATTTCTGCAGGACGTTTCGTCGTGACTTCAACCTGCTATTCGATATTGTTTCTTAACAATTCTTCTAATAATTTCAATGCATTGCTGTAACTATCCTAACACCTGTTTGGTAACTTAGTGGCTCTTCGAAGGATTCAGGCTAAACAATGTGGAAATCCATAATGACAGAGAAAATGACAACATATATTCCACTAGTAGATTTATTTACGCTGAAACTAGTTGTACCGTAAATAAATCTGCCAGTGGAATATACGTTGTCATTTTCTCTGTCATTAGTGGCTCTTTGCCGCGCATCAAAATCCAAGATCAAACCAACTTCATCTGGATCCCATGAACTTGCAGCATATGTGAGGTGAACTCAGTAAAACAGGAAAGTGAAACTGCACTTACGTCTACATTTAAAATATAGTACAACTTATCAGCAATCTTTGGTTACCTTTTACACTATTCATTGGATACCCAAGTGCCATATTTTTCTCGTATGTGGAAATTATTATTGAATGGGAGGAATCACAGTACTGACACACAGTGGGATTTTACAGCTGTGCTTACAAATCACCAGAGCAAGGAGATTATAACTAACATCATGCAATTGTACTTCCATATAATCACAGAATACCTACTTGGTGAATAATCATCCCTTGTCAAAATACTTTATGATGGCTTGCAGGGTATTACGTAGATGTAGATGATGCTATAGGTAGGGCCTAATGACTGAAAAGTAACAATGCTCTTTTGTCCTCATGATTTATTTTTAGGTTAATACCAAGGGATTGTCACTAACAGTTAAATCCCGAGGCAATGGCTTACAGGATTTAGGTTTAAACCCCCCCAAAAACACATTTACCTGAATTCGTAAATTATCACTCCTACCCTTGATAGAAGACAAAAACATTGAAAGAGTCTGCAGTAATAACACAAAGTAAGAAAATGGAGTGATCATTTTTAAAATTCGCATATTTCAAATAATATCATCGGAAGTCGCATATGGACATGCCAATAAAAATGTATCATTTCACTACCATTATTCAGTTACTCTTTCCTGTAAAATACTATATTTTGTATATTTAGCAATAGCATTTAGAATTTTGCTCATTGCTCAAAAATAACTTTAAGTTATCTTCAGAAAAAGAGACTGTTTATTTAATTATTGTTTTAGTAAATAATAACCTAAATATAATTTTATGATGATGCTCATAAATATTAATGAAAATCCCCCAGAAGGAAATCCTGCATACTCCACTGTCCCAAGGATTGATTGGAGACATCTCATTTGATGCCAAGTGGAAGGCATCAACTCTGCATGGATATCGGAGCCAGCTCCTTTGACATTCGGTCGAGTCTCTGCTCCTTAAGGAGCCCCCTAAATAGCTCTGGGGTTCATTGCACAACCAAGGTGGCCAGGCTTGTAGGGTATTATGTAGATTTCCCCTGCCACACACCTTTATGTTGGCTTGCAGGGTATTATGTAGATGTAGATGTATAGAATATTCGAGCACTTTAGACCTTTTATATGATAAAAAGTAGGGTACTAAATCAGTCAAACAGTCGGTTATTTAAAAATTTACCATATACAAGGGTAATATCCCAGTCGACACAGAAAATGCGGCCAAACTGTGGCAAAGCTATGGCTAAGCATTGTGGCCATAGTGTATGACCATTATGGGTCCATAATGGTTTTGACCCCCTGGCCAAAGTGTGGCCACAATCAATGTGGCCACACTTGGAATTTTATTTGCTGGCCATAATTGTGCCGAAATGAAATACGTTATTAATATTAGAAGAAATTATAGAATTTCCAAATGTTAGGAAGTTATTCTATCCCTTAAGGAGGGATTACTAACTCTCAAATAAGGGATACTAATTCTACATAGCCAGCAAACTTTCTCATTTTATTTCTTTAGTACAATTGCCACTGAAAGAGAGGTATATGACTTTGCAAGATTATTTTAAACTTTTTTTCATCAAATAGGTAGTGAATTTCACACTACAGGCAGTTTATGCAATTCCTTCAGGCTGATTTCTTGAAAAAAGGTATGAGAAGCAGATCACTATTGGTTCTCCTCGTCGCCGGGAAAACGTTCCATGGCTCTTCCTGATATCCACTTCACCACAGTCTACAACACTGAAATCACCAGCTTTACCGCAGCAAATATAAACGTATATATTTCTAATACTCGCGTTTTTGGGATCCATACAATTGTACGGTTGAACCTCAAGTTTGCGCCAATTCCACTAACACACATGTCCATCACAAACGAACGTAAGCGGAAGCCAAACAAATACGCTACTCAATGATACAACATCGATGAATATTTTTGCCGATTTTAAATCTTTTTTTTCCAAAATAATCAATGAATAGAAAATATTTTATTTCTGGTATTTATACATATGTATAGCAAATTATAATTATCATCCACATCATATTGTGGTGTGCATTTGATGTACATAGTATACCCATTATGACCAACCTTGTTATGTGGAAGTGTGGCCGTAGCTCGCAGGTACTTAGGCCAGCTGCATTGTGGCAAACCGGACATGGGCCACAACAAGGCCACAATGCGGCGAGCCATAGCCATAACTGCCACAAGCGAACCAAACCTCGGCCATTTATTGGCCGTATTTTTTGTGCCGACTGGGATAGAATAATGGGTTGATCCGACAACACAGTGTATGTTAAACAGGACGAAATAAAGCATTCAAAAAATATTAAGCAAAAAGAAACAACTATCCTCCAAAACGCAATTGTCGAAACAATTTAGAAAAACCTAAACCCTAAAAAGAAAATGAGCAGTAGGGTGGAGTGAAAAAAGTCAATATTTTTTTTCGGAAACGGGCACCCTTCAATGACTGTGTATGACACCTAGTAACAATTCTGTAAAATATTTAATTTTTACGACATCATCTTGAGTCTGCACATTTGGCTTAAAGTTTGAAATTTTTTAAATTTGTTTGCATTTTTACAAATTTTTTTTAAGTACTTGAAACAAAAAAAACCCTGACGGGTACTCACTAAATAGTTGAACAAGACCTTAATTAAAGACATAATTTTTTTTTAATATTGTTAGGCGGCTATTTTAGTCAGCACATGAGGCTTAAACTTATCCAAATATTCGTAAACATTCTGATATTTTTAACGTTTTATAATTTCTGATATCCTCTTATGATGTTATCAAAACTTGTTATATAGCTTTTGTTAATCAACTTTGGATTGCGCAACTCTTCGTTACTTCATATTAAATTAACCAGGACTCACCACGGGGAGGTGGTTGCACTTCCAGTCCCACCCATGCCCTCCCAACCACCCAACCAAGAGATTATGTATTTACATCTTTAAGAAAAGTCTTCAAGAGGTAAATTGTTTCTTTGTGTCATATATTAGACGGATATTTCTATCAAACATCCTAGTTTTGATTAAGCTTTCTCTTTTCTTTTGATCACAGACCAATTTTGAGGAAGCAGTGACTTCTTTGAAGGCTCTTTCTACCGCTTGAGCGTGTGATGGCAGTTCAAAAAGAGTGCACTCAGAAGCCATGTTTACACTCTCGGTTTCCAGTAACCTTGCATATCCTGATTTGTCAAATTATTTTTGACAGGTGGTTCTGTCACTTCCACATCATTGCAAACAATCATATCGACATACTCTGATGCTCCAAAATTTATTTTCGGGATTTCAAACCGTCTTTACCGTGGTTTACTGGCTTGTTCTCTAAATCGAGCCTTGATGATACGATGATACGTTTACGCCAGTTTCTTTATATGATCTCTCTTATCAACCAACATAGCTATATAAGCTATATAACAAGTTTTGATAACATTATTAGAGGATATCAGAAATTATAAAACGTTAAAAATATCAGAAATTTACGAACATTGGGATAAGTTTAAGCCTCATTTGCAGACTAAAACCACCCCCTAACAATATTTTTAAAAAAATTCTGTCTTTATTTAAGGTCTTGTTCAACTATTTAGTGAGTACCCGTCAGGGTTTATTTTGTTTCAAGTACTTAAAAATATTTGTAAAAATGCAAAAAAATTTAAAAAATTTCAAACTTTAAGCCAAATGTGCAGACTCAAGATGATGTCGTGAAAATTAAATATTTCACAGAATTGTTACTAGGTGTCATACACAGTCATTGAAGGGTACCCGTTTCCGAAGAAAAAAATATTGACTTTTTCACTCCACCCTAATGAGCAGCCATAGCAAAATAGAAGAATTTTCCATAGTCGATTGGCGTTGTCTAAAACACTTGGTGAACAAACTGTAGTAAAGATTGCGAAATTTTCCCCGTAAATTTTTGGGTATACAGGAGAGATCGAGAGGTTCGACCGGTAGGGGGAGTCATTATCGCGATTAAGAACTCAATAGTCAGCAGAACATAGGTGATCCCCAGTAATAAATGAGAAAGCATCTAGTGTTTAGTTCAATACATTAAATAAAAATTTATAAATGTATGTACGTGAGTGGCGGATCCACGGGGGTCGGGGGGGAAAGGGGGAACCTCCCCCCCCCCCTCCCCCCCCCCCCCAAGTGATCAGTTGAGCAGGTCTATGAGGGTTACTTTTCAATCCAAATCCATGATCAATGATCTTAAATAAATCATCAGTTTTCCTAAGAAGAATATACAGGCATTAGGATATGTGAGTATTTCATGTTTGACATAAATTCTGAATAAGCACGCATGTGCCTGCACTCACACACACATTCATAAAACATTTGCAAAATCCCCCCCAACCAAGATTGCTCCCTAAATCCACCCCTGATGAGCGTACCATAGACCACCCCATTCCGATGTACGCTCAGTATTAGAACTCGAGAAACAGATCAGTTTCATTAAGTCCCATTACAAACGTCGAAGTATTGTAGGTGGAGATATCAATGCAACATCGTTAGGAGACATCTAAATCTACATCTACACGATACCCTGCAAGCCACCGCGAGGGTGTGTGGCAGGGGGTGAAGATCACCAAGCATGCACTACTAACATGCAAGCAAGCAACTAAAGGGTCTCATGCAACTAGATTGTTAGTATCTATAGTATTTGAGGGGTTAATACATGCATCATGAACTACAGAATACTCTAAAATATTTCCCCTACCTATCCCTTTCCTATGCTGCCTATTCAGTTCTCTTATAGTACGGGGGAAAAATGCCATTTTGAATCTATCTGTACGACAATCTATCTCTCTAATCTTATTTATCTGGTCGAATCTAGCATAATACGCTGGTGTTTTTAATATGTGCCTAACATCTTCAGTAAAGCTATGAACAAGAGACAAGTAAAGCTATCCGTTTCAAATGTTTTAAATAGATTTAATCCGTATTTTAACCTACGATCTGATAATGATTCCCAGCCTAATTCTTGTATTAAATCTGATACACTACTAATCCTATCATATTACTTTTCAAAAACCAAGCTGCTCTACGCTGCACACTGTCTAGCTCTCTGATCAAACGTATTCATTTGGATCCCATGCACTGGCTAAGTACATATTCAAGTTGGGGCCTAACTAGTGAAAAGTAACATCGCTCTTTTGCCTTCTCATCACATTTCCCAAGTACTCTTTTTACAAATCCTAGCTTTCTCTTAGCTCGGCCGCATATTTCCCGGATGTGTCTTCCCCACGACAAATCGGGGATCGGGTGTGGTGGCTAGAAACATAATTTGAGATGCCAGATCGTTTTAGTATTTTCTTCCCAACCCGAGGGCCCGGGTTCGAATCCGGGTGTGGGAATGATTTTTCATCGGAATACCGTTCCCTATCTGAGAGACGTATGGAGAGCAATCCCAGTGAAGTACTCTGGCCTATCCCTATACTAGCTGACTTTAAACGGAAGGCACCGAGGTTAAACGTCTCATCCGACGGACATCTACATCTACGAAACATCTACGGTTTACATTTACGTAATACGTAATCGAATACGTAATCAAATAATGAACTTGAACGTGTGCAGCGAAGATCGACAAGATTTGTATGTGGACGGTTCGATAACCTTATTAGCGTAACCAGTCTATTAAATGAATTAAATTGGGAATCATTGTCAGATCGCAGGTTGAAATTTAGACTTAATCTCTTAAACAAATTCCAAGACCATATTTTCTGTGATGACGTTAAAAATAATTTTCGAATAATTACTATAATACACTGGAATATAATCACAAAATTAGAGAGATTGATTGCCGAACTGACAGATTCAAAATGTCCTTTTTTCCTCGTACAATTAGGGATATGAATAACGGTAAATATATCCAGTACGATTGTAGCAATAGATAACATTGGTAGCTGCATGTTGGTATAAGGACTTGAAGCTAACCCAACTAACAGCATGTTTTTGCATGTTTGCTTTGCTATTTTTATTATTAAGTGTGACAAGACCTTATAGACCTGGTCCTGGGTTCAATCGTATATAGGCCCCCAAACACTGATGTTGACTCACTATTAGAACTGGAAAAGCACGATGCATGATATGTAGTGCATTTTTGGTGATAATTCACCCCCTGCCGCACAACTTTATGGTGTCTTGCAGGGTATTATGTAGGTGTATATGCAGAGAAGACAGGTTGTCATGGGATTGCTTACTAATGATATTTTCTCCGAAAAACACCCCCATGTCCCATACGCTGCACTGCCCTTAAGCGCAAGCAAAGGCAATTAACCACCCCCTGAGCAAAGGCCACCCGGACGGTTGGCCTTCTCTGCTATACCATCGTCAACTGACTCACACCTTTCACAGCATTCCCCTTTCAAATCTCCTCCTACCGTTCTCTCCAATTCCCTCTCTCCCTTTCTAGAGTGCATTTATTTATCCCTTTCAAGCTCACTTTTCCACCTGAAGGACCGTCCGGTTATTGAGGTTGGAGCGCACCAAACGACCAATCGCGGGTAACACTCTCACGTCAGGTAAGGAGTTTAGTTTTTAGGCCACCCGTGGTTCCTCAACAAGGTCTGGTTCTCAGAAAATCACTCGGCTTGGGATGTCCTGGAGAACACTGAGAGCTCCTCCTACGATTCTACATCTACATAATACTCTGCAAGCCACCTCAAAGATTCGTGGCAGGGGGTGAATTCTCACCAAGCATGACTTGATATCATGCATATAAAAGCATTAGTATTAATATATTAGTCTAAACTGCAATATTTAAAAACATAAAAATAGTAACCTAAGCATAAAAAACGTGCTGTTAGTTGGATTACTTACCGGCAAGTCCTTACTCCAACATGCAACTACCTATGCTATATATTGATTCACTCGTATTTGGCATATTTACCGCTGTTCATATCCCTAATTGTGCGAAGAAAAAAAGACATTTTGAATCTGTCAGTTCGGCAATCAATTTCTCTAATTTTGTAATTATGAGTCTACCATAGTAAGTTGGGGTTCGTAAAATATTTTCAATGTCGTCACTGAAAATATTATCTTGAAATTTATTTAGGAGATTAAGTCTAAATTTCAACCTGCGATCTGACAATGATTCCCATTTTCATTCATTTTATACACTGGTTACGCTAATATACTTGTTGTACCGTCCCTTTACAAATCATGCCGATCTTCGCTGCACACGCTCAAGTTCGTTATTTAGACCGATTTCTTAGGGATCCCATACACTAGCAGCATATTCCAAATGAGGTCTTACAAGGGAAAAGTAGCTGATTTCTCGTGCATGATCGTCACATTTACCCAGTACTCTTTTGGCGAATCCCAGTTTACGGTTCGCTTGACCCATTATTTCACGAATGTGTTTACCCCAGGAAAGATCATGTGTCAGTCTTATTCCAAGATATTTAATGGATTCCACGTTTGTTTATTCATTATTACTTATTTTGTAAGTGCTAGGAGGAGAGCTATTCTTTTTCCAAAAATTCATTACAAGACATTTCTTAAAGTTTAATTCTAACTGCCATGTATCACACCAAGTTTCAATTGCTTGTAGGTCAATATTTAAATATTCTTTATCGTTTGGGCATAGAATTTCCCTGTGCACTACTGCGTCATCGGCAAATAGACGAAGCTTACTATTTACCACCTTACTGATATTATTTATGTACAAAAGGAACAGGAGTGGACCTATCACACTACCTTGTGGGACACCCGAAGTGATTTTAATTGCCGTTGAGGTAACACCCTCCAAAAAAAACCCTTTGCACCCGATCATGCAGAAAATCATTAATCCATAGTATAATGTTACTGTCTAACCCATAAGATTTTAATTTCAAAATTAGTTTGCTATGATACACCTTGCCAAAAGCTTTTTTGAAATCGAGAAATATAGCATCTACTGGAATATTATTTTCGCCAGAAACTAAAATATCGTGTGAAAAGAGAGCAAGTTGAGTTTCACATGATCTGCTCTTCCGGAAGCCATGCTGAACATAGGACAATAAATTCTGGCGCTCTAGATGTCCCATGACTGAACTGACTGGGATATTGGTCAGTAGTTAGATGGCTGCACCCTATCACCACTTTTAAAAATGGGTGTTACATCGGTTGCTTTCCAGTCCAACGGTACGACTTGTTCGGTCAGGGATTTATTAAATACTATCTCAAGTTAGGAGGTAATTTCGGAAGCTAACTCTCGATATACGCGGGAGGGAATTTGATCGGGGCCAGGAGATTTGTTGGGGCTTATATCTTTAAGTGACTTTTCAAAACCATTACAGGAAATTTCAATTGGTTACATCAGCCGCTGAAAGAGGTCAGGTAACACGACAGTTGAATCCCCGGAAGGTGGGTTAAAAACTGTTTGCAAGAAGGAATACAGCAAGTTAACTTTGTCAAGTATGTTTGTAGCCATTTCACCCTTATCATTTTTAAGTGAATGGACGGTAGACTTATATCTGCAGGGTATATCTACGATATACCCTGCAGGCCACCTCGAGGGTGTGTTGGCAGGGGGGGCATCCACACCAGGAACAATGACACAACAAACAAAAATGAACACTACGAAGCAAACACTACACCTTTAAAAGTAATTGGGTAAAAATGAAGAAAAACTACCAAATCCCAATCATGCAGGACCCACCCACTAATACCATGCATGCCTTGAAACCCGACACCAATTTCATAGATACTCATGCATGCAAAAAAAGGCATTGCATGCAAGTCACACGTTGATTTGAAAATGCAGGTAATAAAAAAAACTATCGACCTACTCTGAATATTACCTCTATAATTATTACCGATTTACGCGATGTTTAACGTTCTGATCACGAATCGTACGCGGAAAAAATGACATTTTAAACCTGTCCGTCCTGCAATCTATCTCCTTAATTTTATTAGAATTATCGACCCTACCATAATAAGTCGAAGCCAGCAATATTTGATTAACGTCATTAATGAAATGTGCCTCCTTAAATTTTCCCAGAAGATTAAGTCTATAATTCAGCCTGCGTTGTGACAGCGATTCCCATCCCAATTCGGCTAACATACCATGCTTTCCCTATCGTAACACCCTTTTACGTATCTCGCCGCTCTTCTTTGTACTCGATCTAATTCGTAAATTAAGCCTGCTTCATAAGGGTCCCATATGCTCGCAGCATATTCTAAGTGTGGTCTAACAATTGAAAAATAGCAACTTTCCTTCACCCTCTCCTCACTTTTCCCAAATATTCTGTTAATAAACCCCACCTTTCTATTTGCTTGACTTCATATTTCCCTGATATGTTTCCCCCATGATAGATCCTGAGTAAGTGTTACACCTAAGTACTTAACTGATTCCACGTTTACTAATTCCGTTCCTTGAATCATATAGTTTCTTTCTATCGAGCTTTTTCTTTTCCAAAAATTTACTGTCACGCACTTTTTTATGTTCAGTTCTAGTTTACATTTATCGCACCACGCCTGAATTGCTACGAGGTCCTTTTCTAACGATGCCTTGTCTCCCGGACTACTGCTTTCTCTATACACTACTGCGTCATCTGCAAAAAGCCGAATTCTACTATTTACTACAACACTGCCGAGGTCATTGATATATAAAAGAAATAAAAGTGGGCCTATCACACTTCCCTGGGGAACACCTGATGTGACACTAACTATATTGGACATGATACCGTCTATAGTAACTCTCTGTTAGCGGCCAACTAAGAATAGATTATTCCAGCATACTACGTGTTTATCTATGCTGTAATTTTCTAGCTTTAAGAGCAATCTGTCATGAGGTACTCTATCAAAGGCTTTTTTAAAATCGAGGAATATCGCATCAACCTGAGCATTATTTTCTCCCGAAACTAATAAGTCGTGTACAAAGAGTGCCAATTGCGTTTCGCATGACTTAGATTTTCGGAAACCGTGTTGGTTATTAAACAACAAATTTTCTCTATCCAAGAGTTCCATAATCGAACTAACTATTATATGTTCCATTATCTTACACGATATCGATGTTAGTGAGATAGTTCTGTAGTTGCTAGGATCTTCTCTATCGCCGGATTTGAATAAAGGTGTAATATTAGCCATTTACATCTACATCTACACGATACCCTGCAAGCCACCGCGAGGGTGTGTGGCAGGGGGTGAAGGTCACCAAGCATTCACTACTAGCATGCAAGCAAGCAACTAAAGGGTCTCATGCAATGAGATTGTTAGTATCTACATCTACATCTACATAATACCCTGCAAGCCACCACAAGGGTGTGTGGCAGGGGGTGATTGCTCACCAAACATGCACTACATATCATGCATAAAAAAGGAATAGTATTAATATAGTAGTCAGTACTACACTATTTAAAAAAGATAGAAATTGCAAAGCAAACATGCAAAAACATTCTGTTAGTAGGGTTAGCTTTAAGTACTCATACCAACATGCAGCTACCAATGCTATTCATTGCTACTCTCCGATAGGACATATTTACCGTTATTCGTATCTCTTATTGTGCGAGGGAAAAAGGACATTTTGAATCGGTCAGTTCGGCAATCAATTTCTCTAACTTTATGATTATGGTCCAGTCTGCCATAGTAAGTTGGGGTTCGTAAAATATTTTTAACATCATCACTGAAAATATTGCCTTGGAATTTGTGGAACAGATTAAGTCTAAATTTCAACCTGCGATCTGACAATGATTCCCATTTCAATTCATTTAATAGACTGGTTACGCTAATATAATTATCGTATCGCCCCTTTACAAATCTTGCCGATCTTCGCTGCACACGTTCAAGTTCATTACTTAGACCGATTTCGTAGGGATCCCATACACTGGCTGCATATTCCAAATGAGGTCTAACAAGGAAAAAGTAGCTGATTTCTCGTACATGATCGTCACATTTACCCAATACTCTTTTAATGAAACCCAGTTTGCGATTCGCTTGACCCATTATTTCACGAATGTGTTTACCCCAGGAAAGATCATTTGTCAGTCTTATTCCAAGATATTTAATGGATTCCACGTTTGTTAATTCATTATTACTTATTTTGTAAGTGGTAGGAGGAGAGCTATTCTTTTTCCAAAAATTCATTACAAGACATTTCTTAAAGTTTAATTCTAACTGCCATGTATCACACCAAGTTTCAATTGCTTGTAGGTCAATATTTAAATATTCTTTAACGTTCGGGCATAGAATTTCCCTGTACACTACTGCGTCATCGGCAAATAGACGAAGCTTACTTTTTACCACCTTTTGGATATCATTAATATACAAAAGGAATAGGAGTGGACCTATCACACTACCTTGTGGGACACCCGAAGTATTTGTATCTATAGTATTTGAGGGGTTAATACATGCATCATGCACTACAGAATACTCCAAAATACTTCCTCTACCCATCCCTTCCCTATGCTGCCCATTCTGTTCTCTTATAGTACACTGCTGGTGTGGTGGTGCATTTTCCAGTCCTTGGGAACCACATGCTCAGACAACGATTTACGAAATATTATTTCTAAGTAAGGTGATATTTCTGATGCTAGTGTCTTATAAACGCGTGCCGGAATTTGGTCAGGGCCGGGGGATCTATTGGTGTTTATGTTTTTAAGTTGATTCTCTATACCGCGAGACTCAAGATTAAATTAAATTAAAGGATTAAATACAGAGGATTCGTGGAGAGAATTTCTTGAGGTCACCCGTAACGCTGTTCATAAATACATACCAAGTAAATATATTAGTGATAATACAGAGCCAAGGTGGTATAACGCGGAGGTTAGGAAATCACTAAAGCGACAAAGGGTATGCCACGCTAAGATGAAAAATGCAGGACGGGGTCTATCGGTAGAGGAAAAAAATGAGCTAGTTCAAAACTATAAAAAATCAAGAGCATTAGCAAGGAAATCATGTCGGCAAGCGTTATCACATTTCAAGAGCAAGATGTTAGGAGAATATTTAGATAGCAATCCTAAAGCGTTTTGGTCATATGTGAGAGAGCTTCAGGGAAATAAGTCCACAGTGCACACACTTAAAAATGATAAAGGAATCAGAGTCACCAGCAGTGTAGAAAAAGCCAATACTTTAAACACCTTCTTCCAAAGTGTATTCAACTCATCGTCACAAAACGCAGTGGAACCACCGCCGAACACTTTCAGTGAGCAAATGCCCGAAATAAACATTTCATGTCGCGGAATAGAGCAGCAGTTAAAAAGCATAAGTAAAAACAAATCACCAGGTCCCGATCAAATTCCTTCCAGAATATATAAAACATTAGCTTCTGAAATAGCCCCCTATCTAGAAATAATATTCAATAAAACACTAAAGGACCACACAGTACCCAAGGATTGGAAAGTAGCTAACATTACACCTATATTTAAAAGCGGTGATAGGGAAGAACCTAGTGACTACAGACCCATTTCACTCACGTCAATTTCTTGAAAGATATTTGAGCACATAGTAGTCAGTTCGATCATGGGGCATTTGGATAGTCAGGGATTACTCATAAACAGCCAGCATGGGTTCCGGAAAGGTAGATCTTGCGAGACACAATTAGTTTTATTCGTACACGATATTTTAGTCCACGGCGAAAACAGTACTGAAGTTGATGCGATATTTTTAGATTTTAAAAAGGCTTTCGATAAAGTTCCTCATGACAAATTAATCTTGAAGTTAGAGAGTTTTGGTATAAATAAAGACGTTGTATGTTGGGTAAATGAATTCTTAAGTGGGCGAGAGCAGAGGGTTGTCATAGATGGTATCATGTCGGACACAATCGAAGTCACATCGGGAGTTCCCCAGGGTAGCGTAGTAGGTCCGCTTCTATTTCTTTTATACATAAACGATTTGGGTACCGTAGTTAGTAGTAACCTTAGACTTTTTGCAGACGATGCGGTGGTGTACAGGGGTATATCAAACGAAGAGGACACGAAATCACTTAGCAAGGATTTAGATGCAATTCAAGAGTGGTGCGACAAATGGCAGTTAGAACTCAACCTTAAAAAGTGTGTAGCTATCAATTTTTGGAGGAGGAATAATTCGATAGAGCGATCCTATAGAATTAATAACACGAAGATCGAAAACGTTGAAACCGTAAGATATTTAGGTGTAACAATCACTAAAGATTTATCGTGGGGAAGACACATAAGGGAAATATGCGGCCGAGCGAAGAGAAAGCTAGGATTTATAAAAAGAGTACTTGGGAAATGTGATGAGAAGACAAAAGAGCGATGCTACTTTTCACTAGTTAGGCCCCACCTTGAGTATGCAGCCAGTGTATGGGATCCTAATGAATTGGGTTTGATGAGAGAACTAGACAGTGTGCAGCGTAGAGCAGCTAGGTTCGTCAAAAGGTGTTACGATAGGTTGAGTAGTGTATCAGAATTAATACAAGAATTAGGGTGGGAATCATTATCAGAGCGTAGGTTAAAGTTCAGAATAAATCTATTGGAGAAATTTCATTCGGATAGCTTTACTGAAGATGTTAGGCACATATTAAAAACGCCAGCGTATTATGCTAGATTCGACCAGATAAATAAGATTAGAGAGATAGATTGTCGTACAGATAGATTCAAAATGGCATTTTTCCCCCGTACTATAAGAGAACTGAATAGGCAGCATAGGAAAGGGATAGGTAGGGGAATTATTTTAGAGTATTCTGTAGTTCATGATGCATGTATTAACCCCTCAAATACTATAGATACTAACAATCTAGTTGCATGAGACCCTTTAGTTGCTTGCTTGCATGTTAGTAGTGCATGCTTGGTGATCTTCACCCCCTGCCACACACCCTCGCGGTGGCTTGCAGGGTATCGTGTAGATGTAGATGTAGATGTAGACTCAATAGCGATTTCAGGCATCGGATGTTTGAAATGTTTATTTAATAGTTCAATTGGATCTAAAGTGCTGGTAGTGAAAACGCTTAGGAAATATGTGTTTAACTTATCAGCTTTTTCCAGACTATCATTTATTTTTTCTTCATTATCATCCGTAAGCATTTTTACAGTAGATTTATTTCCTTGAACTTCTCTTAAGTAAGACCAAAATGCTTTTGGATTTTCATTCAAATAATACCCTAGAATTTTACTTTTAAAGTCAGCTAAGGCTCTTCGACATTCTTTTTTCGCTAAGTATTTGAAAGTTTTATAATTTATAATGATTTTGTTAAGCTCAAGAGGGGGTGTTTTGTTTCGCGCTTTTTTCAGTCAAGCATGGCAAATTCTCTGTTGTTTTAAAGATTTCCGTAACGCCGCGTTATACCACCTGCATTCATCTTTTTTAATTTACTCGGTATATACATGTTAACTGCTGAGTGAATAACTTCTAGGAATATATGCCACAAGGTCTCAGTATCTTTACTTAAACTTGCTTCTTGAAATTCGCTGAACGAATTCTGCAACTCTGTTTTCATTCCATCGTAGTCCGCCTTATCGAACAAGTATATTTTTCTCTTGGGTTTGTTAGTTTTGTTAGTTCTAAAAGAAAATGTGGCTTTTACAATTTTATGATCACTGATTCCCTCATCGGTACTTATATTTACAATCTGTTGGGGTATATTTGTTGCGAGGAGATCGAGAGTATTTTTTTCTCTGGTTGGGGCTGTTACTAATTGATGAAGTGCATGAGAGGAAAAGGTGTGCAGAAGTGTCTCACAGATCTCTTTGTCCTTCCCCCCGGTGATGAAGCTACACGTGTCCCAGTCTATGTATGGAAGATTGAAATCTCCCCCGATGATGATGTGACGGTCATTTTTGTGTTGAATTAATTCCCTTATTTGATTTTCTAGTTCTAATATTGAATTTATGCCTGAATCCGGTGGTCTATGATATGCACATAGGTAAACCTTTTTTGCTCGAGGACCTTGTATGGAACTCCAAACGCTTTCTATTTGACAATCAAGTATAGTCTCCCTTCTACTAGTAAGACAATCCTTCACGGCGATAAAAACTCCTCCTCCTGGTCTTCTGTCTCTATCTTTCCTGTAAATTTTGAATGATTTCGGGAATATTTCATTATCTGCGATATATTTATATAGCCAGCTCTCAGTTCCTATAATTACATCTGCGTCGGTGGATTCGATGAGGTGATGAAAATCTGCAACTTTGTCTTTCAAACTACGACAATTCACTACGACCACAGTTATAACGCCATTTTTTAGAATTACAGTCGACTTGTTAAAGCTGTTTTTACACATTTTTTCGAGCTGAAAGTTAGCCGATGAAGCGACTGGCAACGAGAAGTTATTTACCCCACTATATGACCTACTCTCTACCCTACCATCTACCCTAAAAAAGGCCTGCAATGATCTAATATCCTATCCGCCACGCGTTTGGCGGCACGCGTCCGGAGTGTAATGAACTCCAGAGTCTACACGACCGAAGCGACGGCTGAAGGTCAACGAAGGAGGCTCCAATGTCCTTAGAGAAACGGTGTAGCCTCTGATTTATGTCTACCACTCGACGCCAAATCTGAGGTCCACGATCGATCCTCGGGACCAGACTAAAAATCGATAGCGCCAGTTCAACGCCCGCGACTTCACTTACCCGCTTCACCTCAGAGTTCAATTCCTTGAAGGAATGCAGAATCTCCTCAGGTCTGCGGTCAGTGGCATCGTTGACGCTTACGTGGGCCACGACCTGCAGCCTAGAGCACTTCGAGCCCGCAACCGCTGCTCCCATCGCCTTCGTCACCTGAGGAATACCGCCAATGCGGATGCACCAAGCCGTTAAGCCTTATGGCCTTGTTCTGACGTAAGGATTTCTTATCTACATCTACATAATACCCTGCAAGCCACCATAAAGGTGTGTGGCAGGGGGTAAACTCTCACCAAACATGCACGACATATCATGCATAAAGAAAGGATCAGTACTTTTATAGGCACTGTTCAAAACTAAGCTATTTAAAAAAAGATAAAAATAGCAAAACATGCATGCAAAAACATGCCGTTAGTTGGTTTAGCTATAAGTCCTTATACCAACATGCAGCTACCAATGTTATCCATTGCTACACTCGTACTGGATATATTTACCGTTATTCATATCCCTAATAGTACGAGGAAAAAAGGACATTTTGAATCTGTCAGTTCGGCAATCTATTTCTCTAATTTTATGATTATGGTCCAATCTACGATAGTAAGAAGGGGTCCGCAAAATATTTTTAACATAATCACTGAAAATATGGTCTTGGAATTTGTTTAAGAGATTAAGTCTAAATTTTAACCTGCGATCTGACAATGATTCCCATTTCAATTCATTTAATAGACTGGTTACGCTAGTAAGGTTATCATACCGTCCCTTTACAAATCTTGCCGATCTTCGCTGCACACGTTCAAGTTCGTTATTTAGACCGATTTCGTTGGGATCCCATACACTGGCTGCATATTCCAAATGAGGTCTTACAAGGGAAAAGTAGCTGATTTCTCGTACATGATCGTCACCTTCACCCAGTACTCTTTTGACGAATCCCAGTTTACGATTCGCTTGACCCATTATATCACGAATGTGTTTACCCCAGGAAAGATCATGTGTCAGTCTTATTCCAAGATATTTAATGGATTCCACGTTTGTTTATTCATTATTACTTATTTTGTAAGTGCTAGGAGGAGAGCTATTCTTTTTCCACAAATTCATTACAAAACATTTTTTGAAGTTTAATTCTAACTGCCACGTATCACACCAATTTTCAATTGCTTGTAGGTCAATATTTAAATATTCTTTATCATTTGGGCATAGAATTTCCCTGTACACTACTGCGTCATCGGCAAATAGACGAAGCTTACTTTTTACCACCTTATGGATATCATTTATGTACAAAAGGAATAGGAGTGGACCTATCACACTACCTTGTGGGACACCCGAAGTGACTTTAATTGCCGGTGAGGAAACACCGTCTAAAACAACCCTTTGAACCCGATCATGCAGAAAATCATTAATCCATGATATAATGTTACTGTCTAACCCATAAGATTTTAATTTCAAAATAAATTTGCTATGACGAACCTTGTCAAATGCTTTATTGAAGTCAAGAAATATAGCATCCACTGGAGTATTATATTCGCCAGAAACTAAAATATCGTGGGAAAAGAGATCAAGTTGAGTTTCGCATGATCTGCTCTTTCGGAATCCATGCTGAACATTGGACAATAAATTCTGGCTATCTAGGTGTCCCATGATTGAACTGACAATTATATGTTCTAGGATCTTGCATGAAATGGATGTGAGGGATATAGGTCTGTAGTTAGATGGCTGCTCCCTATCACCACTTTTAAAAATGGGTGTTACATCGGCTGCTTTCCAGTCCATCGGTACGACGTGTTCGGCCAGGGATTTATTAAATACTATTTCAAGGTAGGGGGAAATTTCTGAGGCTAACTCTCTATATACGCGGGAGGGAATTTGATCAGGGCCAGGAGATTTGTTGGGGCTTATATCTTTAAGTAACTTTTCAATACCATAACAGGAAATGTCAATTGGTTGCATCAACCGCTGAAAGAGGTCAGGTAACACGACAGTTGGATCCCCGGAAGGTGGGTTAAAAACGGTTTGGAAGAAGGAATTTAGCAAGTTAACTTTGTCTAGTGTATTTATAGCCATTTCACCCCTATCATTTTTAAGTGAATGGGACGCAGACTTATGGCCTTGCACTTCCCTTACGTACGACCAGAAGACTTTTGGATTTTCTTTCAATTGTTCCCCAAGTGTTATTCTTTTGAAATCTGCAAATGCATTGGTAAGGGCTGTCTTTGCAGTGGATTTTGAAATTTTATAATTTTCCATTATTACATTACGCTCATCAGTGGGCATATGTTTACTAATTCTTTTCATTTTAGCATGACATATTCGCTGCCGTCTCAGGGATTTTCTCACTTCGGCATTGTACCACTTAGGTTCAGTGCTTTCTTTTTTGAATTTACTAGGGATAAATATGTTGATACCAGAGCGCATGATATTAATGAACGACTTCCATGAATCGTTGGTACATACCTTTATGGAAGACTTTTTGAAATCCGATAAGGAATCTCTTAAATAAATTTTAAAGTTAGCAAAGTCTGCTCTTTTAAAAACATAAATCTTTCTTTTTTGCTTAAAATTTTTATCTGAAGATAGCGAGAGTTTTGCAGTTATAACTCTGTGGTCACTGATTCCATCAACCGTGTCAATCATTATCACATGTTGTGGGATATTGGTTGCCAGTAAATCAAGAGTGTTATCCCCTCTATTAGGTGCTGTAGCTAATTGTGTCAGGGAGTTATTGGAGACTTATGGCCTTGCACTTCCCTTACGTACCACTAGAAGACTTGAATTTTCTTTCAATAGACCTCTGGACAATTTTTTAAATCTCCTTGAAATGCTACTTAAAAAATTGTTAATTATACTAAAACACCTTAGCGATGAAAACTATGCATTTATTTAATGTATTTTTCTAGAAATAAGCAAAAGAAATGCCCAGAAAACACGCCCACTCTAAAACGTATTGTGATTGACCGGCTGAAAGTGACGTCAGCTCCTGCAATGGAGAGGAAAACGGCGGAACGTACTGCACCTGTGGACGTTGTTTTCAACATTTGTTGTCGGATTTAGATATCTTTGGTGTGGTTAAGGAAGGCTGCGAACATATATGATTTCTTTAGAAGGTATGGAGTCTGAGTTTGTCAAAGCTGAGGCAAGAAATCTTCCGAAAATCTCAACATTAGCAATGTTTTCATACGTATCAACACCGTGTTTAAATGTAACTTCGTTCAATCTTCGAAGAAAACATGATTCAAACGGAAATCCAAAGAGTTGAGATGGCGAGGTAAAAGCATGTCAATGTTTGAAAATGAATGTTCACATTTGAATTTTGTAATATTCATAATATGGCGATGATGAATGTTTTGGTGTTAGGGTCGTTCGTGAGGAACACGACGATGATGCCATCGGCTATGTGCAGGTTAAGCTCGATAAAATGTTGTTCGTGCTCGTGTATGCCCCGAGCATAAACTAATATGTCGTGGAAGCACATATTTTGATGGATGGCGAAGACAAGTAGGTATACCTACTTGTCTTCGCTATAGACTATAGTGAGCATTTCGTGCAGGGATTGCGTAGGTACGTCAAGTTCGGGACCACAAAAATAAGATGTATTATGGGGATCTACTTTATCCATTTGTTTACTTTGAGCTACTGCTCCAATATGTGTCGACATCTCTCTATTTGCAGGCACATTATATCATTAATGTATCATTTGGGATGTTTTCAAGGATTCGGATTAAGGCCTGGTTACACGATACATTAACCCGTACGAGTTAATGTGTATATGCATGAACGCGAAAATGCCCCGTGTAACCACACCAAAATGTACAAATGAATGAATGCGTGAACAGAAAATAGATCCTGTTCTATTTAGTTCATGCACTAACGCACAAGTTGAGCAGAAAACATTCACGCAAATGTACATTAACCCGTACGTGTTAATGTATCGTGTAAGGCCTAAATAAAAAATACAATGAACGTGAAAATCTTTTGTTTGTAGTGGCATAACCTTATGGTGCAGTTATGAGTTTTGATACGATTTCCAAGAACTTCCTTTTGGGGAAATATATATTGGGCTATTGAGACAAATGGGGATTAAAAAACCCTTGATTACCGAATATACCGTGGAATTTCAAAATTCAACCTGTGTCGCAGCAAGCAAGTGCGATCGTGATCCTAGATTCTAATGTTGTGTGGTGTAATATTGGTGTATTTGGCATATTAGCTGATCTCGACGCAGACGCGGTATGTTGAAACGTGATCTAATGTGTTAAATCGTGAAGGTAATGCAAAGAAATAAATATTCCCGTCTCCAACTACTTTGGTTTAATAAATTGTTTTTATGTGCACAAGTAGCCATTCACGCATCCATCGTTCACGCTGACCTTCGAAAATTGAAATTGACCGGTGAAAATTACTGCTTGCGATTAATAAAAGTTAGGACATCTAATCTTGAAAAGTAAGCAGCGATAGGTTCAGTGGGTTCAGTCTTTTAATCATAACTGAAAGTTGCTTAGCGAACTTTTTCAAACATGGCATATTGACTGATATGGAAAAGATTTTACGTGACATATGTCTAGCACATTTCCCTCGTACTCTGATTACTGATTTGTGCATGTATTAAATTTCCTAGCAGTTTTTCAATCAATGAAAAAACTTTACCGAATAATATTGAGCCCATATGTCAATCGCATCAATACTACTACTGGCGGCGCTTTGTTTTGAACTAGTTTCTGCACAATTAAGATACAATTAAGTTTAATTTAGTTTCCAGAATTGGTAAAATGAATATAGACAGAGTGAACGTTAAAAAATGCACACGTTTGGTCGCATAGAAAAAGTTTCATTTCGCCTGCACTTCTTTCTTCACCCATATTATCCTGTTTCGGGTAATTAAAAAAAAATACTTGTTGGGAGGCATTTCCGTTGGTGTCATTATATTTTGGCACAAGACAACATTTAAAACAACGCTTTGGCATATTAAAATAAAGTGCGTTCATGAAAGAATTTTCAATAGTGATCTCCTAAACGCTTCAAACTTCGCATAGAAATATACGCACCGCGACCGCTGTTGCAGGACCTGACGTCATTCAAGATGGCAGCGATGCGAATTACGTTTTTGCGAGGGACCAGCTCGTGGCGATTCAAATGCTTATATTTTAAAAATTAAATACTTTCTGTCAAAACTGCTTTCGCACATGGAGCGCGGGGATGGTGTCGAACGCGGCAACGTCGCACGGAATTCCAAGGCCATGCGTCCGTTTCCTCTCGCTGGATTCACTCCGCTTGTTGTTGGAAACACCGAATAAGCGCACATAAAATAAACAACTAAATAAATTCTAAATATCGAGAACCGATTAGCCTTGTGTTACCATAAGCTCCATGACAGGACAAGATTCGTATCGATATGAAAACGCAGTACTGAGAAAAAGTTGTTTCACAAAATTTACAAGAACAATTTTATTTAAACTTCGATTATCTTGAAACTTTGTACATACCTTAACAACAAGTTCCGTTATGTTGTATTAAAGTTTGGTTCCGATCCAAGGAATACTTTAAAAGTTATGCATTTTTAAAGTGAGCATTCCGTTTAAAACGGTGAAAAAACCGGCACTTTTTTTGTTTCACAGACAATAAAATTTTCACAAGTTAAAATAAAAATTTTCACTTTCCAAGGTTAAACGCACAATTAAATTTTCTAATTTTTGATATAACTTGTTTTCATGTGGGACTACGGGTACAGCTGTCATTGACTTGTAAACTCGAGTGTCATGACTTTTTTCCACGACAGTAATAGTGTACTGGCCTCCCATCCCGGGGCCCCGGGTTCGATTCTCTGCAGTGGCGGATCTTTCGTTGGCAAACAGGTCCCTAGCATGAGAGCAAGTGGAGGGCATTTAAGGTTCAGTACTCCGTCCGTCGGATGGGGCGTTAAGGCGTGGTCCCCTAGGCCCTCGTTCAGAGTAGACTAATGCCGACGCCGGGTTTCTCTCCTCCCTTCCTCTCCAATCCCTGAAATGTTCCTACCCTTACACCCACCTACCCTAAGTGACGGGGAAGGGGGTGGGAGGAAAAGGGGGGAGAGAGAGGGTAGCGTAAATCGTTTGTTTATGCGCGGTCATTTGCTGTATTTTCGCTGAACTTCGTTTAGCAGTCATTTTGACCTGAGGCCTAGAGAGGTCAAAGGTTGGTCATGTTCTAACGGTGTACACATCACGAATGGAGACACCAAGCTCATCGAGTTTTCCGCTTTGGTGGCGATATTTCGTAGCGCTGTCTACTTTTAGTCGTTTTTCTCGAAGTTCGAGGCCCGTGGTCGACCGGTGAATATTGTTCGACTGATCCCAGATTCAGCGTGCGAGCTTCCTTTATGGATGGCAACGCCCATTGAGGTACTAGGGGGGACTACGCGTACAACTGTCATTGACTTGTAAACTCGAGTGTCATGACTTTTTTCCACGACAGTAGATAGCAATCCTAAAGCGTTTTGGTCATATGTGAGAGAGCTTCAGGGAAATAAGTCCACAGTGCACACACTTAAAAATGATAAAGATATCAGAGTCACCAGCAGTGTAGAAAAAGACAACACTTTAAACACCTTCTTCCAAAGTGTATTCAACTCATCGTCACAAAACGCAGTGGAACCACCGCCGAACACTTTCAGTGAGCAAATGCCCGAAATAAACATTTCATGTCGCGGAATAGAGCAGCAGTTAAAAAGCATAAGTAAAAACAAATCACCAGGTCCCGATCAAATTCCTTCCAGAGTATATAAAACATTAGCTTCTGAAATAGCCCCCTATCTAGAAATAATATTCAATAAAACACTAAAGAACCACAGAGTACCCAAGGATTGGAAAGTAGCTAACATTACACCTATATTTAAAAGCGGTGATAGGGAAGAACCTAGTAACTACAGACCCATTTCACTCACGTCAATCTCTTGTAAGATATTTGAGCACATAGTAGTCAGTTCGATCATGGGGCATTTGGATAGTCAGGGATTACTCATAAACAGCCAGCATGGGTTCCGGAAAGGTAGATCTTGCGAGACACAATTAGCTTTATTCGTACACGATATTTTAGTCCACGGCGAAAGCAGTACTGAAGTTGATGCGATATTTTTAGATTTTAAAAAGGCTTTCGATAAAGTTCCTCATGACAAATTAATCTTGAAGTTAGAGAGTTTTGGTATAAATAAAGACGTTGTATGTTGGGTAAATGAATTCTTAAGTGGGCGAGAGCAGAGGGTTGTCATAGATGGTATCATGTCGGACACAATCGAAGTCACATCGGGAGTTCCCCAGGGTAGCGTAGTAGGTCCGCTTCTATTTCTTTTATACATAAACGATTTGGGTACCGTAGTTAGTAGTAACCTTAGACTTTTTGCAGACGATGCGGTGGTGTACAGGGGTATATCAAACGAAGAGGACACGAAATCACTTAGCAAGGATTTAGATGCAATTCAAGAGTGGTGCGACAAATGGCAGTTAGAACTCAACCTTAAAAAGTGTGTAGCTATCAATTTTTGGAGGAGGAATAATTCGATAGAGCGATCCTATAGAATTAATAACACGAAGATCGAAAACGTTGAAACCGTAAGATATTTAGGTGTAACAATCACTAAAGATTTATCGTGGGGAAGACACATAAGGGAAATATGCGGCCGAGCTAAGAGAAAGCTAGGATTTATAAAAAGAGTACTTGGGAAATGTGATGAGAAGACAAAGGAGCGATGCTACTTTTCACTAGTTAGGCCCCACCTTGAGTATGCAGCCAGTGTATGGGATCCTAATGAATTAGGTTTGATGAGAGAACAAGACAGTGTGCAGCGTAGAGCAGCTAGGTTCGTCAAAAGGTGTTACGATAGGTTGAGTAGTGTATCAGAATTAATACAAGAATTAGGGTGGGAATCATTATCAGAGCGTAGATTAAAGTTCAGATTTAATCTATTGCAGAAATTTCAATCGGATAGCTTTACTGAAGATGTTAGGCACATATTGAAAACACCAGCGTATTATGCTAGATTCGACCAGATAAATAAGATTAGAGAGATAGATTGTCGTACAGATAGATTCAAAATGGCATTTTTCCCCCGTACTATAAGAGAACAGAATAGGCAGCATAGGAAAGGGATAGGTAGGGGAAATATTTTAGAGTATTCTGTAGTGCATGATGCATGTATGAACCCCTCAAATACTATAGATGCTAACAATCTAGTTGCATGAGACCCTTTAGTTGCTTGCTTGCATGCTAGTAGTGCATGCTTGGTGACCTTCACCCCCTGCCACACACCCTCGCGGTGGCTTGCAGGGTATCGTGTAGATGTAGATGTAGATGTAGATGAGTGTAAAAGAGAAGAATTACGTCACAATGAAACGGTTGGCCGATAGAAGAATCGAGTGGAAAGCTGCGTCAAACCAATCCTAGGATTGTTGATCAATGATGATGATGATTTTTAGATAGGGGGCTATTTCAGAAGCTAATGTTTTATATACTCTGAAAGGAATTTGATTGGGACCTGGTGATTTGTTTTTACTAATGCTCTTTAAGTGCTGCTCTATTCTGCGACATGAAATTTTTATTTCTGACTGAAATTTATTTCCTCACTGAAAGTGTTTAACGGTGGTTCAACTGAGTTGCGTGACGAATAGTTGAATACGCTTTGGAAGAAGGTGTTTAAAGTTTTGTATTTTTCTACACAGCTGGTGACTCTAATTTCTTTATGGTTTTCTTTTATGGAAACGTGATGAGAAGACTAAAGAGCGATGTTACTTTCCCATGTTAGGCCCCACCTTGAATATGTTGCCAGTGTATGGGATCCGAATGAATTAGGTTTGATCAGAGAAATTGACAGTGTGCAGCGAAGAGCAGCTAGGTTCATTAAAAGGCGTGACTTACGATAGGTTGAGTAGTGTTTCAGAATTAATACAAGAATTAGGGTGGGAATCATTATCAGAACGTAGGTTACGGTACAGATTAAATCCATTAGAAGAATTTCAATCGGATAGCTTTACTGAAGATGTTAGGCACATATTAAAAAACCCAGCGTATTTTGCTAGATTCGACCAGATGAATAAGATTAGATAGATAGAATATCGTACCGATTGATTCAAAATGGCATTTTCCCCCGTACTACACCTAAGAGAACAGAATAGGCAACATAGCAAAGGGATAGGTAGGGGAAATATTTTAGAGTATTCTGTAGTGCATGATGCATGTATTAACCCCTAAAGTACTATAGATACTAACAATCAAGTTGCATTAGACAATATAGTTGTTAGTTTGCATGTTAGTAGTGCATGCTTGGTGATCTTCACCCCCTGCCACACACCCTCGCGGTGGGTTGCAGGGTATTGTGTAGATGTAATTTAGAAAGATAGATTGCCGTACTGATAGATTCAAAATGGCATATTTCCCCCGTGCTATAAGAGAACAGAATAGGCGGCATAGTAAAGGGACAGGTAGGGGAAATATTGTACAGTAGACTGTAGTGCATGATGCATGTATCAATCCCGTAAATACTATAAATACTAACAATCTAGTTGCATGAGACCCTATAGCTGCTTGTTTGCATGTCAATAGTGCATGCTTGGTGATCTTCACCCCCTGCCACGCACCCTCGCGGTGGCTTGCAGGGTATCGTGTAGTTGTAAATGTATGACCTTGGTATTTTTCATTTTTGCATAGCATAATCACCGTCGTCTTAGGGATTTTCTCACTTCCACATTATACCACCTTATTTTAGATCTTTCTTTTCAAATTACCGCAATGGTTGTGGCAGGGGACTATTGACTATATTTTTCGTATTTTCATAGTATACTTACTTACCGTCACATCAAGGGTATTCACACTTCCGCTTCGAGTAACTTCAGTATAGATATACATATTCCCAAGATTATACTTATAGTAGAGAACCTGCCTGTTTTAAATTTCTGCAGGAGAATTAATTTTTAATTTAACCCACTATCTGTCAGTGATTCCTAACCTAATTCTTCGAATAACATTGCGAGATAGTTTTATTCGCATCCTTTTAGTATTCTCTATATTTGTAGTTTTTTTTATTTTAACAAAATTTCAGAGTGTTACTTTGCTCCCTATAAGTAATAAGAAGATTCTGCTTCAAAGTGAATGCACTCAATCACTGCGAAGATGGGGTCGTTCACTTCCTTCAAAACCCGCGTGCGGGTCACTCCAACAATCAATAGCATCTTCATAAGCATGTTGCCTCACTTTCTTTCGAAATCCAATGAAATGCTGCCTGTGAAAAGTGCCCATACTTCATCCTTTTCTCCAGTTTAGTGTGTGAATGAAAAATGTATATATTTGAAGGATTTAATGAAGAGATCGAGGAAAAATCTTCGTTTTACCTTATTTTTCTACGATACTCAACAAATTTGCCATGCTAGGAGGGAGATCGGAATTTAAGCTTGAAAAGCCTAATAAGTTACAATTATTCAGTTTGAATTTTATTTTTCATTAATATATCTTTTTATATTTGTAATATTACATTCTATTATTATACATCGATTTTTTTCTCTTTTCAAACATTGCCTATGATGAGGCGTGAAAAACTCAAAGATCAGCAAAAGTTATGGAAATTTTTCCCCGTACTACATGTGTATTAGCAAGTGCAAAGAATATATACGGAAGACAATTCGATGGTCCTTCGAAGGATGACCGATCATTGCAGCAATAAAATTTCTTTTCAACATTTCTTTTGGAGATTGTAGCAAAAAATAATTACGGGAAGTTTTGGATTCCGTGAATGTTAGAATTAGCTGGTCCTTTAAATTTCCATAACTTTCATTTTTACATGGGATAAATTTTCATTCAGAGGTTCGTTTTCCTGTATCTTTATAACGGCCCATATACAATGCTAACACATTCAAATTTTAATTTCAAAGACATGCAGAAAAATTGTATGCATACATATCCGTAGTCATTTTTTAGATTTTTTCCCAGAATTGTTTGACATTTTAATTATATTTTGTAAATATTTCATTGGGGGATTTACCAATTAAAGCGTTTCGTATTGTACCTTCCAATAGGAGGCCAGTAAAACATTACTTGCAGTTGACAGGCAAATGAGGGAAGATAATATTTTCGCATAGTAAAAGGAATTAATGAAGAAGATACCTCCAATTTCCTCGAATATAGTTCACTCACCGGCTTTCCACGATCCCTGGCATCCCTTTCCACGGCTCCCCAAGCGCGCCGCAATCGCCCCACCATGAATCTAAAGATCCAGGATCTAAAGCAAACCGCGTCTCGTGAAAGTGGTAGGCCCAGACGGAGTTTTAGTGTGTGGCCGCAGAGCGACACTGGCAAGGGACATGCCTCAAAAAATATAAAAGGTTAAGAAAGGTAATTCTTCCCCCATGGAGATTAGTAACAGGAACATTTAAAGTTTTTAAATTTAATTTCGCTTTTGGTATCAGATCTAGTGGATTGACATGCGCAATGATTGCCTTTGTTTCTAAACACTTCTCGAATGGCTGTTCACTTTCCTTCATTGGTCTCCGCTTTGAGAAACTTAAAATAACAAATTTATTTTGGATTAAATGAAGACTAAAGCTACTTTTTTATACCACGGTCATTAAAGGACCAAGTTTAACGGGTGTTTTGAAGAAAAATAAGATATCACAATTCTTTTGGTTCGAATACAGTTAGCGCCTCTCGTGGCGAAATTTAGAACTCAAAGACCTCTTTCAGAATCTCAATGGAGTCTAATTGGCTGGTGAAAAACCGATGTACTCAATTCATGGTCATTACACTATTCGCGCGTGCGCGCTCAAGGCGTCGAATTTTCTAAACCCTTTTGCGAGTACAGGAATATAAGGTCTTATTCCAGTGTGTAAAATCTGTAATTAATTATAGACAGGTAGTTTCGGAGAATCATGCATTACAGAAGACTGACATGTGCAAAAAAATGATTCTCGTAAGTTATTTAGTAGTGTATCAGAAGGGTGCATGCCTGGCCTGACAGGAAATTCTTGGAGGAAAGATTTAATTCACCAGAAATTATTTCGTGACGGTGGTAACTTAACTCGTTAATCGTGTGGCATAGAGGGAATGTCGATAAAGATATTTGTTCCTTGAATCTTGCTTATCTTTCCTGGAATTTGAGTAATTCTTTATCGCCCATTATGAGTGTTACCGAAGTTTAAAGATTCCCTCGTTCATCGTGATGGTGGATTGCAATGCTATTATTGAAGGAGCTGTGAAGATACGTGATGGGAAAAAGGTGAGAAAGTGTTAATCTCTCTGTCATAGTCTTGTTTTCCGTAACTTAGTTTTTGTTATTGTATTTTACTTCAATGCAAGCATTTTAGTTATTTGAACCCTGCTGTGTCGCGGTGTTTAACCCTCGTATTTCATTTTTCTCCAATTCAACGTCCAATTTCGTGTCAATTTCTTGTACAATTTCTTGTTCCCCCGCTAACAGAGCGCAAATAATTTCCAACCGTGTAAATGCTACTGAGTTGTTACCAATCTACCAGGATTTAATCATGATAATAAGTTTCCTGTTTTGTTTCAGTGGAAGTCACGATGGTGTCTCATGACGAAACTCTCCCCTGTGGCAGGTATGTGAAAAATTAATGAAAAGCCCTTATTCTGCGAAATGCTCTTAATACTCTTGTCCGTGACTCTCGAACTCATAATCCTATTGTGTGACGATCGTTATCATCATTTCATGTCACCCTTAGGATAATGGTATATATGCAGACGTGATAAAGGTGATAACGATTAAAGGTGCTCCATATCGGAATAATGAGCCAGTAATTCGAGCACCTGGCATTCTCAGAGGCGGATATCCTTTCCGCGATCGCTCTGATTTTTCGTCTTTTGTAGCCAGGGATTACGCGAATACCTATGTAATTGCATATGTTTGTAGCCGAAGATATTATGAAGAGAATTTGTACTCCCTTGGCATATGCGTGATGAACGTGGTACTGATCGGTAGCATTTGGAAGCACATGAAAAACACAATAACGGGTATTATAGTGGAAGATGACTTGTTAACACACACTGTTTTATCGAGGCATGAGTTATCATTTATCACTTTCCCACCCTTATATTGTGTGATATTAATTTTATTATTATGATGTATGAGATTATTCAATTTAATATGGAAAGAGATCTACAAATCCCATATGATGGCAACGAGTATGAGAGTACACTTTAGTTCAGTGCTTCAACCATTCAAGACCATTTAAAATCAAACCCCAATTATGGTTCAATTTGGGCTGAAACAGGTGGCAATTACCTGTTAAGCTTCTCATTGTTTAGTCTTGATAGAGGTTCTAATGCTATGCGATTGTTAGTAAATGTTTGTGGGGCTCGTAATGCCCTCAATATGAATTAAGGGGTTCCTCAATATGAAATGTATGGCAATCGTAGCCCAAAATATCCTTTCCATGCAAAGTTGTGGATTTTGTGTGCATAACAATATGGTTAATATAATTACTTATAAATACCCTTCTGTAATTTTCCGAGTTTTCTGAAAACTTGTATTGGCTTAAGGCCGCTTTAAATGATACAATTTTTTGTACAATTTCTTGTACAAACGCTTGTATAAACTGAACAAAATTGTATGTTTGCCTGAATGGAATTAGAACAGGTTCTATTTCCCGTTCAGTCATTCAGACAATCGCACAAGTATTCGTATAATTTGCCGCTGGACACGGTACAATTTCCTCATACAAGAGTTTGTACAAGAAATTGTACAAAAAATGGTATCGCGTAAGGCGGCATTTATACAGTTTGAAATACAGTTAAGCCCGAATCGCGTGATTCTTTTTCACATTGATGTTCGTGGATCATTTAAGCTATAACTGTAACAGACAGGAATAATTGTTGCTTGAGTCATCATTTATGCCACTGTTCAGTCATTATCTTCATCCTGTTTCGAATAATTTGAGATATTGAATTTCTACCCGTGACGGTTATGCATTGTTTACAATAGATGTACAATTACTGGCCTCTGCATTTGCTGCCATTGCTCTGATCGGCTGCCTTCATGTGAATATACAGGGACAGGGAAATGGTCCTCGAATGATGAAATAAGGGATGGAAGTCCCTATAATTTGAGCTATCCTGGAAAATCATCATTTTGGGTGTTCATTTTTCAGCTGTCATTTGAGCAATCATTGTTACTGTCCCCAAACTTGTCAATGGAGTGTGATCGTGTGATTCAGGCTTTAGTCTTTTTCTGAGGAACTGGGGAAAGTGGAGTTTGAGGGAAAAAAATCACCCTAGTGAGTAAACAAGTCTCAGATAATGTGAATTTAATTTAGCGTTGATTCTTGTGTTCCTGTGGTCTCATATATCCAGGCACATTTTTCCTCTCGATTAGCACATTGGTCTCAAGTTATGCTTTGTGTGCAAGTGATGAATGGCAAGGGGCAAGGACCCTGCGGACAAAATGAAGTCCTCTCAGATTGTTGCCAGTGTTACTCAACTGCATAGAAAGGAAAGTTCTGATTATGCCAAAGCTAAATATCATTACCGATGCTTCCACTTACTCCTTTTGTATTTTGTTTAGAATAAAATGCCTTGTGCTCTGAATAAAAGTTTTTATTTAACTGGCCAGAAGAATAAAAACATTAAATGACCAGGAACTGATATAGATTAGTGGTTTCTTTGTTGTTGGATTTAGTTTTTGATTCATTTCAAGGGCCATAAACCCCGTGTATAATTCAGTCCCCGGCATTTTTGTGGAAAATTGTTTTTGTTTCATGACTGCTTTGAACCTCAGTGCCACTGTGAAAAAAATCATTCTTTTTCAAGGAAGTAGGATTGTATGTATCAGATACTTTTTAAATTTTTAATTATGATGGTAATACTAATATAAATAAATACTAAATACTACTGATAAGCATTGTTGACATGAAATTACTGCAGTACATCCAGTCAATAAATGATCTAAAATGGGTATTTAAAAATTTACAAAAAGAATTTTAAATCTTAAAAACTCCTTAACTTTATGAGTGTTCATAGTAATCTGTTGCAATGATTCTTCCTATAAATATTCAGTGATTCAATTCAATTATTCTTTCTATAAATATCCAATGATTCTTCTTATACATATATATGTATGTGAAAAAATGAATCAAATAAGTTTTGATGAATTAGCTCACTTAAATGTCATTAAATTTATTGTTTTGTTAGGTGTTGTTAATTATGATCTCCTGTTCTTCTTGAGAAGTAAGAAGTTTTGTACCTACTTGTAAGGCAGTCTTTCTTTTTTTAATACATATGAAAATGAATTTAATTAGTAGAATTAACCCTTTCGCTGCTGTGAACATACTAGTACGATCACACGGTAGGCTGCTGTGAACGTACCTTTTCATTTTCCCTGTAGCGCTTCCACTTTTCTGCCGCATGTGACGAGTAGGTTTCCGGAGAGTGAACACAGCGAAGGGTTAAAGATCATTCACATGTTGGGAGATCTCTGTCCTAAGTCCCAGTAAATATGAATGATTCTTCAACCTCAGGTTTACTATCGTCATCATTGGTCAGCAATCCTAGGATTGGTTTGACGCAGCCCTCCACTCAATTCTTCTATTGGTCAACCTCATATTGAAGTAATTCCTCTCTTTTACATCGTTCACAGCATTTTTCACGACACAACATTTCACAACATTAGGTTTACTGCATGCAACAAAAAAGTTAATTGAAGTAAATAATATTAATATTTAACTCAGTCTTGTGCTGGGTAAGGAGGAGCTTTGACCTTGGAGTCAGTTACTATGAAGTAAATCCCTGTCCTTCAAAAATTCCTCTTCCATCAGCTACACATGGCTAAAAACCAGAAAAATCTAGAATAGTCAGGGTTTTTTGTAAGGAATACAAGAGGAAGTCCAGGGTTACTTGAAGAATTGCTGTAAAACATTGTTCTCAGTGTTTGTCCTTGCTATTCTTTATGAATCTCTGATGATGAAAAAAATGTATTTCACTGGATAAACTTAAGTATATTTGATGCATATTTCAAAGAGAAGGTTTCATAACAGTGTCCTTAAATCATCATAAATACATTGTCTGTGGTTATTAGGCCTCTATGCTCTTATCAATGACGTGAACCATGTAAGACACAATTTCTGAGAGGAAAAAACAACTTCTGTGCATGTTAACATGGAAATCATTAATCCTTATTACTCTTTTATTAATGGTAACAATTCCTTGGAAAAAATGTGAGAGGGAATCAATAATAAGGAGTATAAAGCTGTCAGCATTAAGGTGTTTACTTCTGCATTTTTTACTTACAAGTCTGTTAATTTCATTTTTGCCTGGCAGCTGTAATTGGTTTCTCATGAAAGTTAAATAGTGTATAATCTCGTGTATAGGTTGACCCCTCTGAATGTTTACTTAAAATTTCTGTTTTTCATCCCATGTATGAACTTCAATAAGAAGGCTTCAATAATAAGTAGTTTTTGCAGTAAGAAAAGTCATTACTGTGATTTTATTACATGGTGATAATGGTGGTGAATTTTTGATCGTGGCCGTGTGGAAGTTTAACTCTCATCTCAAACAAGGTCATTTTTTAACTTATTATGAATGCCTCTCTCGTGTGTTGGTCAATCCTTGATTTTTTTATTTGAAATTTTGTATTTAAGTGTTGACCAGTGCACGAGTATGCACGTTATATCCCCTGAAGTATTGACTTTTTATTATTAAGTGTTATAGCACTGTATCTTAGTACATAGCTCATTTGTTTGTACATATAGTTATGAGCTCAGGGTTCAAATCTGGGAGATGTCAAGAGATGACCCTGTGAACCCATGCTCTGGAAACTTATTTGATGCAGGAAGGTCACAGATAACCAAGAACTTCAGAAAGATATAAAACTGGATGCCTAAACCTAATGTGTGGATTTCATTCCTTGCGGGGGCTCTGGTGTATGTGATTTCTGCCTTCATCTATTAGGCCACCTGTCTGTAGTCTTAATGAGTTATGTCTGGAATACATTTGGGTAAAGTTTTAGGTGGCAGTTAAATGTTTTATTTTTGCATTGAGTAAAGGACATGCTTATTATTCTAATGAAAATATATAAAAAAGCATAAAAATCCAGGCATCGTCATAGGTATTCTCTCAATATCAGGAAATCTTGTCCTTAACTGTCTGATAAGCATTTTCAGTCATATTTTGGGGCCACTGGAGGATTTTTCGAGGCCTTCTTTGAGATAAATAAATACATTTTTGCCCATCTCTAGCTATTTTTGTCATGATATCCAACACCTCATTTCATTGTCACTAGGCTAGCTCTAGTTTTTCATTATGATGCATTCAACTGGAGAGAATTTGAGTGAATCCCAAGGAGGTGTTAATATCTAGGCCCTAATTCTGCATTAAAAATGCTCTCTAGGTGGAATAAAAATGATCGTGTCCTGCAAATAAGATCGTCAAGTTCAGTAACTTCATTGTAGGTTAACCCACCTCAAATATCACTTTTGGTATGCCTTACTACTAAAAAAGTAAAGTTTGTTATTTTTTTGGAATTGGCTCGTGTTTTTTTTCTTTATATGTTATCAAGTGCTTAATGTGTCAAGGTACAGAGAATTTTAAGTGCAACTATGTTTTATTTATGGTGTGCTTTATTTTATGAGCTCTGCTTCTCTCTCTGTTTCCTGTAGATTGTTTGCATCTCCAGCTGTATCGTGATAGTAAGGATCGATGGAAACTTGGCCAAGCAAAGACTTCACTTTCTCTTCAGCACTTTTTAGGGATAGAATCAGGTAAGCTGTTGAAAGTACTTGCATCATTATATTTTTTTAAGTACTTATAGTTATTATCATCATGGGTCAGCATTCCTAGATTTGTTTGACTCAGCTCTCCACTTGATTCTCTTACCAACTAACCTCTTCATTTTTACATAATTCTTTTCTTGCATTTCTTATTTGACTTGCTCCGTTTATGTATTTACAAGGTACTCATTAACTTTTGATATCCATATATTTCATACGAGATTGTCATGAACTTTTATTTCTCATTGTGAATCTTTATATGCTTTTAACAGTTAAATAGACCATCCAATCTCCTGGAAGATGGAGGTACTTCAAATTGCTATTAATGGTTGGAGCTTTGCTATAATAGGCAGTGATGTGCATGAAAGAATTCATTTTTTCATTGAAGGATTGGAGTTATCTTTGGTTTTTATAAAGTTTCAAGCTTCACAATTAAATGTCTATCCTCACTGTAAATTGTGAGTTCTCCCTGCCGAAAGCTAATGTGTATTATATGTTACATTCTTCAAATCAACGTGTCGCCACATTTATGAAAATAGGGCTGCATTAAAATTGTGAAAAAGATCATTCATCTTGACCGGGACTTACCCTGATAAGCAAATGATTTTTTCCTCTGGCAATTCTGGTATTGTACAGTCCCAGTACAAAAAATCTTACCACTTTCATGTGGACTGGTGGCAGCACACAAGAACCATGATAGTTGTGATGATATTGTAATGCTGTACCCCCTCTGTGTTTTTGGAGGTTAGTGTTGAAGAAGTCATTTTGAGGAAAGGTGGAGAGGCTACCTCTACCTTAGCAAGCAATTTTTCTGCAATTCTTTTTAAATTTGGGGGCCGGGTGAAGAAACGCATGAATGAGGGTTGAAAATCAGTTTAGTACGCCATGGCTGCTTTGCGATTCAGAAATAATTAACAATGATAAGCAATTTTAAAACCTTAAAGGTATCAAGTCGACATTGGTGTTTGCAAAAAATATAGATATGAGAAAATAGAGGGAAAATGCTTCCTTAACACCATTTCAATATGCTGAGTATTTTGGATTGAGGCTTAAAGAACGATCTGGGTACTTCTCATTTGCACCATTTCAATTTTATTTTTGCATAAATATTTCTTTATGTGTTCACTTTTTATTCATTATCTTGGTAAGTCTTTTTAAAATTTCATCTTTTGCCTTGAGCACTGTCCTTTGCCTAACAAGAAATGACTGTGTAATATGCCTGATTCTTATGCATGAATCTAATTGATGTTGCTCAATGGATAGTAAGGCCAGAACAGAGCACTAAGTGATAGGTCGTATGCAGTCTCTTATGTCAGCAAAGAAAAGGATATCGCTGCAGACCCTATTGGGTGTAACGTCCACTCACGACCCCTTTTGAGTTGGAGAAAGCAAAAGAACAAAATTTTTTGGCTTCTGAAATGATGGCAACTTTCTCGGGAGAAGTTCGCACTTAAGGACAATTGATGAAACCACTTCTCAGTGTTTGCTATCTTTTCAGCAGTGATTCTGTTGGGCAATAGAATTACATTTGGTACTTCAGCTCTCTTTGTATCATAATCAACTAGATTTAAGGAAAAGTCGCAACGGAAAACACATTCAGTTTGGCCGTAAGCAAATCAAGGCAAAGTTCCAAAAGCAAGCATAATATTTTCTCCTCATTTTTGAGCAGTCATTCTCACAAATGGATTTCTGGTCTTCATAATTCAACCCAAACAAGTTTAATGCATATTAACTGGTTTCACATATTTTCTGGTCTCATATCTAATTTATGAAGTTCTCATATGACTTGAGGTGAATAGGGTAGTTTTCTATTATCTTTTTATTGTCTTGACCAAAAGTTTATAACCCCTGGACCCCATAAAACGACTATTATTACCATGTTTAACAGAGGAGAATTTCTGATCTTTGTTAGATTTCATAGGCCATTTATTAACTCATTCGCATCCATAATCATACTGGTATGTGATCTGGATCTGGCCTCAATCATTGCAAGCGTACTGGTACGCATGACGCATTGTGTCACTTGTAGGTTGATGCTGCTGCCATCTTACATCTTTTTTCAAAACTTTTTAGTCAGTCATTTGTACCTGTTGCAGCTGTCATCTGACGGCTTCATTGGCAAGTTTTTCTATTCATCAATTTAGAAACTACATTTGTGATTAAATACCTCAAAAGTCGGTGGTGGATAGGGAAATTACACCAGCAATAGCAAGAAACGCCAGCCAGAAAAAGGCCAGCAATATGGAAATAGATCTTAAATTTAGATACTTAACATATAAAGGTAATAATTGAGGGGCTGCATTATAATTTTGTTGGTGTCAAATCCTAAATTCCGAGCATTATTATTTGTGTGTGTCTTCCCTTTTTTTCCCCAAAAAGTTGGTTTTCAGAATTCTAAGTAGCCAAACATTAAAGTGTTAGTAAGTGTTGAATGATTTCACCAGCATTTCAGCGACTTGATGCGATGATCTGGATGAGTTAGGGGCATTAGTGAACCTGATTAACGTGAGCAGGTTAATATTGATTGAGTTTGACTCTCAAATTTCATCTATTATACTGAACCTTCTGTCACTGAAGGTATTCATCAAATTGATTGGTCCTCTGAGATTCGAAAAACCATTATTTCAATGTACGCATGTAGTGGCAGTGCAGTTAGTGAAAATAAAAGTACGTGTTCACTATTGGATTTACAGTGCAGTTTAAGTTCTATTATTTTTTTTAGTAACTTGATGTGTAGGTCAATAAATTAAAAGTGTCTCCTTGCATCTTTGATAGGTGTGGTTTACACCTCTGCAGCTTATCATTCTTTCATACATGCAAATAATTCTGGTGCTTCAGACTCAGATCAACTTCAGCTGCACCCAGTATTGTCATTGTGAGCTCTAAGCAAAATATCAGTTCTTGGTGTGAGCAAAGAAAAATATCATGCTCCCATTATCTGCTTTTTTTGAATGAAAAGTGGTAAGCTTTAACAGCTTGAAAGTGTCAGAAATGGAAAATTATTCAGTATAAGTTTACTATACTATGTACTTACTGCATTTTCCCTTATTCTCCTTTTTTGCTTGTAGCTTTTTAGGGAAAAAGACTGCAGTACATTTTAAAAAAATCAAAAGCTAGTCTGGGATGACTTCATAAAATAATTTTCTTCTCCCTTAATTTTCCGAAAAATGTAGGTCAGCAGGGCTCAGGCGGTCAGAAAGTATTCTTTAGTAAATCAGGCCTTATAATTATTCAGTAGATTGGGAGGTTAAATTTTTTTCCATCCCTTTGGAATCGTGTAAACATCACTAATAACAGAGTGAAATGTGTACCTTATCACATATCTAGTCTCAGTTTATTAATTATGCAGGAAGGTTGAATTTTTTCTTGTTTAAGTGATATTTTAGTGCTGTTTAGCCATGGAGTTTTAGAATTTTCATCTACTTCCTCGTCTTCCCAGGGTTTACATTGGACAAGGAGTCCAATACGATTGCAATAATATGCCAAGATTCAACAGTCGTATTGGGATTTGACTCAAGGGAAAGACTTGTCCAGTGGCAAGTGAAGATTGCTAAAAATTTGGGTGAAGGTAAGATTCTCATAAATGCTCATATAATTGATACATTCACTAACTTACTAGCCTTTGATTAAAACTTTTCTGGCAAATGCATGACTAATCTGATAACAACTGCTGATAACCTGCTAATTTTAATATTGCCCATCTATATATTACTTACATAGCATGCCATTAACATATTGTTCTAATGGTTCAGGTCAGAAGTTCACAGTGCAGATTATTAGTGCGCCTCCCAAGTCTAAGTTGCCTCTTGGTCCAGCACGACTGCATGTCCGAGATCATTGCTTCTCCCTAACATCTGGCTTGCACCCTCGAGTCCTTGGCTCTTGGAACATTTCCCACCTCAGGTTTGTCCTCTACTAACAAATCACTCAATTTCTCCCCATGGTTTCCTTGCTCTGATAAGTGTTGGAATTATACATATCTTTCTCAGGTATTTTTTATTACTGAGGGGCTAACTGCTTGAGTTGTGCCAGGAAGAAATTCACTGAATACTAATAAATCCAAGGTATTGCAGAAAGCTGTTTGTTGACGTACTGCAGTTGATACCCTCATACTTTAACTACAGAGTACATTCTTAGTTTAACCCATTAGCATCCGTAAGCATTCTAGTACCCATACAACATGGTATCACCAGCATTACCTCGTAGTCTATTCTAGTGCCATCTATTCCATTTTTTGTGGTAATGCTTAGTAAATTATGCGTGTGATTGCTAATTGTTAATCTAGAAAAATAATTCAAAATATCTCCACTGTAAATACCTTGGGAAAATCCCATGGTGTTTCAGGTGGATTTAAATATCCAAAGAAAGGATGCAAATGGGTTAAAGTATTTAATAATCTCTTATGTCCCTCTTCAAGGAAAAGATGTCTCTATTTTCATGGGTGTTATATTTAAATTGTGGCCTGGTTGCCTGAACATATGGTATAGTTAATTGAATTTCCCATTTTTCTTCATTTTATACCTTAAGATAAAAGATCCTTTTGTCTTCATCATGAAGACTACAGTATGTAATAATGTCACTATGCGAGAGAATTCTTCTTGGGATTCCCACTGGGTTGGCAGTTCAGGTGCCAACGTTTTGATAGCTGACGCAGCAGTCATCTTCAGGGCAATGATGCGAGGACTCAGCCTATTACCATTTTATGACTCCATCACTCCACTCCAATATGAGTTCACTTGGATGAAGATAACTTTGGCTCTTAAAAAGGCCTCTGGTTAAGATCATTGATCTGGTTACCTCGAAGAGAGATTCCTGACTCCTGAAAGGACCTCTTAGGAGAAGGAGAAACCTATCTCCACCTGTGTCTCCACCATAGCAGTAAAGATCTTGAGTATCCGAGGGAAATATAAGATAAAGACGATCCACAGGCCACCAGAGAAATGACAAAGCTAAATTGCCCAGGGAAACGATAACCTCGTATTCAATACTTCTGGAATTTATCAAATCCTATAAGGTTGCAGAATTTTACATATCTTTCTCAGGTATTTATATATGATATGTCTCAGATATGTATAATCAAATCCTATAAGGTTGCAGTATTGTACATAATAAATAAAATTAAAGTGTAAATAAAAATAAATTGGAGGGTTGGGCGGGGGCCTTCTGTAGCCCCCCTGGCACTTAGACATCTTTAGATCCATTGTGCCAACCCACATTTAACCTGCTCGTCACTTGCAAACAGGGGACAAGAGCACCGTGGCAGAGATGAGGAGGAGGGTCATCATCCAACCTCTGTCCGGGCCCAGCGTTGCTTAACTTCGGTGATCTCACAGGAACCAGTATGCCTACGTGGCTAAGCCCTTTCCCTAAGTGTACATTGGTGAGACAGGCAGCACCATAAAAACTAGGATTAAGGAACATAGATCCTGCTCTTGGTCCAAAGAATCTCCAAGGTCCAATAGCCAAGAGAGATCATTGTAAATGGTGAAAAGTAAATACGTACCTATATCAGAAGAAGTCTTTGGCCCCACTGATAGTTACAACTTAATTTGATTAGTAATAAAATAATTATAATCTACATATTGGTTTCTCTAAGGCATTTTTTTGTATGTGCAAGGAACAAGTCATAAATATAAATACTCTTGAAATTAAATGGAAACCAAGACAAGAATTTTTATTCCGGTAAAAATAGACCAAAATTAAATTGTCTATTCCAAAACCATCAAACACAAGTATTTATTATCATTTTGCTTGAAATTAGAAAACTTACTTGAAAACAAGATGAAAATGTTTTTAGCTTCAACTTGTAGGCATCCATATTTCATCACAGCAGAGTCCAATAATGAAGTAGATCTGCCTTTCTTTAAGAGCATATACATATGTAGTGAACAGTTTATGTGTTAAAACAGGTCTCTCTTTGTTGAAGTATAAGTGCTGGTGTGTAAGAGCTTAGATGTTTGGTAAAAAAAACTAAAATAATAGTTGTATTTTGACAGTGGCTGGAGGAAAGGTTTAAGGAAATAGGAAGTATGTATTTCATTCTGCATTATTAGTGGTAATTCTTATATTCTGCTTAGCAAGGTGGATAATATTAAGAATTAATATGTATCTCATTTCTTAACTTGATCCTCTAGGTCTTTTACTGCTCTATCAGTTATTGTTTGAAAAACAGACAAAGCCATATTATTCAGCTTGTCAGTCTCTTTCCTCATGTCTAAGGTATTAAAGTGTAATATTGAATCTTGTTAACTCGTAACTGAAAAGGACAAAGCACAAATTGGCTATTAACCGTAATGGTGGTGAGATCAAGTATGGTCAATGACATGTTTTGCTTGTTTGCTAAATACAATGACCATATTTTCATTTCCTCTTGAGCAGTAAATTGATAATTGTTGTATATTTTTTAAAGCATCTATTTTTGAGCATAAGGTGTTAAATTCACTAGAGTATTGAAACTAGAGCTCTCATAATTCCTATATTACGTTAAATCTTCCATGATGTGTACATGTGCTTGGCACACCATCTTTTGCCAACTTATCAATGTCAATGTTTATGGTTGAGCAGGCGTTATGGAGTGGTTGACGGAGGCAGGTTCTGCTTTGAGGGCGGCTCTCGTTGTGGTAAAGGTGAAGGCGTCCACGTGTTGGCCACTGCCGATGGCCAAGGTGAAGTCATTGCGGAAGCTCTCCGCTTGGGCTCACAAGGGCGTCTTCTCACCATCCCCTCACAGTCATCACCCACCTTATCAAGACCTCATGTTCACAATTTTTCAGGTAAGATGGTGTAATTTGTAGGTGCAATAAGGGTCAAAGTCTAAAAATTATCCATAACAGTTACTATGATGTTTGATCTGAAAGCAGCTAGGAAAGTAGTGTTGGTTAAAAACTTTATTCTTCCTGATAATGAATTTCCTGCACACCTTTAATGATACCTTAAATGTTTATTTGTCAAGCAGACAGTATGCAGTATTGAACATACATAAGGCAGGGACAGAGGGGTTGGCAAACAGGGTTGGGTGAAAATATTGAAGTATATAATTAGGGTACACAAATAAAAAAACAAGTAGTTTTCAAATGAAAGTAGTAGCACTTATTTTCTACACTAATGTTATTTTACACTATATTAGCACTCCTTAACCAGATGTGTATATATTTGTCCTTGAAGGTTCGTATTCTGGTTTCATTTTGAATGCAACGTTGGCAAGTTACAATTCCATGCACATCATAAGAGACCTATATGTATTATGGACAAGTTGGAGGAGTTCACATGTATATCCTCACCACTGCTTATGTTATGACCGTGGGATCTTTTATTGCTGGCAAAATCATTCATATTTTTATTACATATACGTATTACTGCTTAGTAGATATGTATATTAGGCATTGTAAGTCTTTCTACATGCTTGGAAAGAGGTCAGAAATATGAACTAAGTTCTGCTTGAACGTAATTTTTTATAACTTTACAGTACATTACCATGTAGTTCTACTGTATAGAAAAATCTGTTTCCTTTTCTTCATTTGGTTGAGAATGTAATTTCTGTATATATAAGTGTGTATTTGTTTTATGTTTTAACTGAGAGGGCTATTATCTGATACCATTGACCCCTTGCTTGCAGCAGCAGAAAGTCCTCAGCGTCATGTGCATTCCATGGCATCAGATGTTGGGTATGGGGATGGCATATTGGACCAGCACTCGGTGCTGTGCAGCTCAAATTCAAGACTGGTTCAGTCTCTCGGGGAAGTGTGCTCGGAACGGATGGGGGCATCCAGCATGTCTAGCTGCAGAATGTCCTCCTCCATGAGGCCCGCAGTCGAGTCATGGGCTTGGAACTCATCGATGGAGTCTTGTTTCTCACCGTCTACCTCCCACTGGTGCTTCTCTGTGCACCACCATGTGCACCATCTCCCGTGCAGTGTGCCCCCAAGGACATCGAGCGCCATGGGTCCAGCATCGCCCACCATCCCCGTACACGAAGCTGCGATGGGCGGTGAGGTGGCTGCAAGGGATGTTTTCAGTGGGTTTGTGACCGATGGAGAGGGGAGAGGGGGGGCGCTTTCAAGTGCTGCAGCCGACGGTGCTTCCCTTTGCTCACAGGGCAGTGGGGGCGAGAGCGAGTACTGCGTACCTGCTCGGTATACTCCCTGTACACAAGCCAAGTCCACCTCGTCTTCATCGTCAGCGTCAACAGCCTCCAATTCCACTTGTTCCTCTCTCTCATGCTCGTGGTACGATAAACCAAAGCCGGGCCAGAATGCTGGTGCAACCACATTGGCTGCAGGGGAGGATTCTTCGCATGCTGCGTCATCTGGTTTGTCAAGGGTCCCCGTTATGCCTTTGATGGCATGCCCTAAGCATCATCACCATCACCATGCCCCAGCATTGCCAGCTAGTTCTGGAGACAATGGTGAAAACTATGACACTCCTAAAAATGTTGCTGGTCATTCATGCCCAGGAATGGTAAGTGTTCTTCCCTTGGCTCTCCTTTTGTATAGATTGTAGTATAAGAATATTGCCTTCATCTACAGGTAAAATTTAAAGTATCCCTTAGGTTTTATTATTTGGAAAAACTTTGCAGTTGACCTTTGGGGTTAGATGATTAATTTAAGTTTAATTGTTGTTGCTAAATTGGGAGCTTTTATGTATCACCATTGTCATCCTATGTGAATAACAGGATGATTTAACATTGAGTTTGTGGGTTTTCTCTTGTTTTGGGAATGAGATGTTAATAGCAGTGCTCTTGCTTCATGTAATGGTGAAACTGAAACCTGTGAGAATTTTACTCTGACTAGTGTACGAATTTAGTTCTTTAATAATGATAATTACAGAAGAAACACTCCAATGGCCATAATACTTAACACACCCAACGTGATGAAGAATGGGAGGGGAAATTTAACCCACTTAATATGTAATGATTCGCATAAACAGGCACAATATTGCACACATTATAAATCACTCTATCTGTGGTTGTTTGTGGGAAAATTAATTTCTCATCGATAAAAATGAAAATAAAAAATTACACTTTGTAATGTTCCTCTAATAAGATTTATTGTTATGACCCAGGTTTTGTACACTTAGTGGTTACTAAATATAATTTCTTGTCAGTGACACACACCCTTTAATGATTCCTTCATGTGGACCCACGTTAAGGATCAGTAATAACTGGGTATCTGCTCCTTATGAGGTTGCTTATGGGAAGTACTCTCCATGCTAAGGACAATCCCAAATTACATTCACACCCCCAGTAGTGGGTCCTTGATGTGGTGTACAGGACCACGTTCAAGGGATGCTATCAATTGGGTACACACTATTACTCCCTCCGAGGCTGTTTATGAGAAAACAATTTTCATGTCGGGGACAACCTATGGCAACATGCGTGTAACCCAGTGGTATCAGTCAGTGTTTTTTAAGACTCCTAAAAGGTCACAGCATGGAAGCGAATAATTCAGTCTCACAATAACTAAAAACATGCTCACTCTGTCTCATGTGCTCTCGCACCTAGTTTTCTTCAAATATCAGCTCGAGGAAAAACTATCACTCAGGGCTAAACTCACAAGGAGCAGAGTCAAACTTAACCTACTCAGGCTGATGTTAAATAAGGGAAGAAATCTAAGGGAATGGCGAATACGAGTATTTCGACCACAAGTTGGCCTCTTCAGAGCACTGAAGGAAGACTATTCACTAACAACGTGGGGGTCGAAGTGAATACATATTAAGAACGATATCATTATTAATATAATCAATACATTGAGAGGGGGAGAAGGTGGTTGGAGTTGAAATTAACTAATCTTTTAGTGGTCAAAAAGTGAAATGGAGCATACATACAATATGGCCGTTAAAGGGAAGGGGTTTAAAAATGATGTAAGAATTAACTTTTCAATAGTAACTGGCGAATAAGTTGCTAAATGAAGGAAAACAAAAGTGCATAGGAGAGTATGGTATAAGGCTGCTTGCTGTTCATGAGGTTTTTCTTGTGCTTTTCTATGTATAGACTTTCATAATTGTTGAGTAAATTGTTTGTCGCTTGTTTTATTAAATGTGTAAATGTGGCATGTAAAGGACATTCTGTAAACAATCTCGTATGAAGTGAATGTAGATACCCACTTACTAGTGTTCCTTAACCTGACTCCCTGAAATCTGCATGAAGGAATCACTAAAGGATGTGTTTGTAGTCCGTAGGTGTCACTGGTGAGAAATAAATTTTTCACCAAACAACCACAGAAAGAGTGATTGATAATGTGTGGCTGGCTGGCTATTCAGGGGAGGCGACCGACAGCTACGGTCATTTGTGCCATTTAGGATAGGTGGGTAATTGGGTTATAGTAGGAGTTTTCAGGGAACGGAGGAAGGGTGGAGAGAAACCCGGCGTCGGCATTAGCCTACTCTTAACGAAAGGTGCCAAGGGGAACACGGCTTAACGTCCCATCCGACGGATGGAGTACTGAACTTGAAATGCCCTCCACTAGGCACTCAAGTGGGGACCGGTATTCCACTGAAAAATCCGCCACTGCCGGGAATCGAACAAGGGCCCTCGGGATGGGAGGCCAATACTCTAGCCACCTCACCAACCCGATCCCCTGATAATGTGTGTATGATTGTGTGAATCATTCTTAGGTGGATTAAATTTCCCCTCCCCTTCTTAACCACTTTGGGTTTTTGGAGTTTTGGAGTATGGAGTTTTCCTCCCATTATTAACATTAAAGATGGTAGAGCTCCACCTTTTAAGTTAATTTAGTTATTTTATAGTTCCACTTATATTATTGAGAGGTCCTGTGACTTATATCTCTGGGTGTGGGCACTAGACCTTCTGAGGGTGTTCCATAGGATTTTTCCTCGACTTACTATGGAGTCCCCCATGCCTATTTGAAAGTTTCCCTGGCATGGCCCCAGGATTACCCTGTACTACATGAAATTATAATTCTAATAAATGGATTCATGTGAATAGATTTCACTTTACATTTTGTGGGAGTCTGGCACATTGTGTAAGCAGTTTCTTCCTTGAGAGAGAAAAATCTTTCAAGGTCATTTATTTTAATACTTCCTGTTATCATATTCTGGAATTTTTCTATGACTAACTGCACAATTTTGAATGGTAGATTGACTTCAGGAGAGCAAGGGCTGCTATTTTTTACTTATCATGACATTTTCATCATATTTCAGGAAAGTAACCAGAAATCCACACATCATATCCCAGATAATCCATGCCATTCCTCTGCGGGCATACACTGTGATCATTATGACACTCCGCGCAAGGTTAAGGAGGCCCTCAGGGTATGTCCCAATGGTGGACACGGGGGTGAGCATGCATCTGCAACAAGTAATTATGACATTCCACTTCGTTTCCATCATGTTCCGTGTTGTTGTCCTGCCCATAATGTTGGCTCTTCAACTGCCTGCTGCACAGCACATAGGCTGAAAGAATCTGATGGCCGACATGTTTTGGAAGAAAAAGGCCTAAGTATGAAGCCTCACCATGTTGACTGCGCAGAGTCCCTTTCACCTTCCCATTCAAGGGTGAGCAATGAGTCACCCTCTTCCCTAGATGTGAAGTCGGGTCTGAAAAGCAGGTGTGGAGCTGTTGGAGTATCCATGTCTGAGTGTTATAAACATTCGTACGTCAATGAGCCATCTCAGTTCATCACGAGAGCTTGCTGCCATGCGGATTCGAGCTGCTGCATGGGGAATTGGCCGGTGGGTCGGGCTGAAAACCGAGAAAGTGCTAAATTGAAGGGTAGAGCTCCTCCGAAGAATTCTAATTTGTACGAGAATCTCAACTTTGCCCAGTCTTTGGAGCACTATGAAAATGTCAAGGAATTACTAGTCCGATCAGAGCTTGATGTTGAGCGTAGTCATGGGTCGTGCCAAATGATGACCGGTCACAGGGATTCTGGTGGTGAGAATAACCCAAACAATAGTTATGCTGGTGAAAATGCCAAGCATATGTCCCAGTCGGTTTGTGAGAAAGATGGCGTGAAGCTTTGTAAAAAGTGCGGCCACAGTTTCTGGTGTCCGCTGAAGGAAGCTGAATCCAGGCCCTGTAATACGTCGGGGGAAATCTACTCAAATCTGAGTGCACTGAATCAGAGTCTGGCCGGGACCTGTAATATTGATGCTGAGAGCACGAGTCAGTCTCCCAAGAAAACTTTCTACCTGGGAAGGCTCCCTGAGAAATCAGCCAGCATCCCGAGTCTCCATCACTTCAGTTTGCAGTTTGAGAACGCGTTGCTGCCTCACAAATCGAGATACCACATGTGGAGACCCAGCTCGGCTCCGACTCTCTGTCGGGCCGAAGAGAATTTTTCGGCGATTTGGGATTTTCCTCATCAGCACCTCGGAGGAAGAGCCGACCTCTACTCGTTGGGTGGGTATTATCCATGCACATGTCGAGACCTGATGGCGGGGTGCATTCAAAGGGGTAAGCCTGGCAATTCCAGGTCGGAGGGCAAGTTCACGCCACACCTGCAATCAACGGGCCCCACTTCGTTGAATTCGTCAGTGGTGTCCTCAACAACAGCATCAGCCGTGTCCCTTCAGCTCCCGTCAAATGCCAGGGTAGATGTGGGCACTGATGCCAAAAAGCCTGTGGATGAAAGTGGTGCAACACCAGCCAGTGCAGAGGAAAGTGCGGAACCAACATCCAGCAGCAGTCAGGCATCAGCAGAGAGTAACCGTGTTAACGTTCCTGCAAATAATGTGGTGCAAATTGTGAGGCGGTCATCTGCTCATCCCGGAAGACCCATAGCTGCTGGCAATGGTGGCAACAGGGACTCTTCCGGGTCAAATGACTCTGGTGTTTCCTCAACTGGGTCAGTAGGTGGTGGTGGGCTAGTGGTGCCTGTACCAGCTCCTCCGTGCCCCAATCAGCCGCCATCGCCACCGCATTCTCGATGCCGTAGGAGCCGCATAATCACCCACCCCTCGCCCTGGTGCTTCCATGCTTCTCTGCCGCACCCAAAGTCAAACTGCAGCCTCAGGTCATCTTCGGTGCACTCTCATCCCCATCTGGAGAGCCTGCGCTCACGGTCTTGCTCGGACCCCCTTCGTCCTCTGTCTTGCACCCCACCTCTGACTCCATCCCGTGGAATGGCTGTCATGATGGCCGCTTGCAGTGAATCTTCAGATTCATCCAGTTCCAAATCCCAGAGCCAACAAGGCAAGTAGTGAGGTTGAATAATAGTTAAGAATTAATGAATGCCTCCAGCGCGATAAGTGCTCATTCATCATCAATTTTACATGGTTTCAGGGAACTATATTTTGCATGAAAGGATGATGGTTCACAGTAAATCATTCCCTAGATACTCTCTGTGGGTTTGGGATGTTTTAAGGAAGATGGAAGGATGTCCATGGTACTTCTTACATCTAATACTGGTCAATTTTTTCTATGGGCACCACTGCCATTCAGTACTCATAAAACTTTCATTGCTTGCCATATAATAGGGTAGTTTCCTATTATTTTTTTATTGTCTTGATTGAAAGTTTATAACCTCTGGAGTACGTGTTTTAAGCCGTTCGATTTTTAAATGACGTTAAGTATTTTTCCTCATTAATTAAAAAGTGAAAAAATCAATGGCGCAAAAACGCGACTGCCAACTATTGCATGCCGGTTAATCCTATGTGTGACGTCAAACTATTTCCTCTACCTGCCACCAGGTGGTGCTGCGGATGCTTCCAAATAGACGCAGCACTCCGTTAAAGCTTATGAACGAGTATTGGAGGCATATTTATTCCGTTAATTAATTATAATTAACTTTTATGTATTTATTTAACATTACTTATGCATGATAACACAGAAAGAAAAACACGAGCCAAATCCACAAAAATTTTTGTGGATTTGGCTCGTGTTTTTCTTTCTGTGTTATCATGTTTCGCTTCCACTCCATATCGCCTGAATCTTCAGAATTACTTATGCAGTTGATTCATTTAAAATCAGTTAGTATTCCTTTCACAAGCATACCATGTAGTTCGCCAATCGCCGCACGACCTTCACGCCATGCTTCGTCGTAGCGGTCGTAGCAGAAGACACAGTGAGCAGGACGTCCTTGAGCCTATAAAATGACTAATAATACCATGTTTAACTGAGAATACTTTTCCAACTTGGATAGTTTTTACAGGTTAATACTAATAAATATTCACTAGAGCTGAGGGGCCCTGAAATACAACGGTAAGTTCAGGAGACGAATTTTCCTATGCCTCGCAATGTAAACTACCTACCTGTTCCGTCAGCATGAAGTTAGCGCACCCCGCCATTTCAGAGCCTTTTCAAATGGCCTTAAAATTAACATTTAATTCTCTAGTAAACTGGAATTTCTCAATACAAACTTTTTGCGTAAATTAAATACATTTATGGCAGGGGACAAATCGCAATTAATGAAGTGTTTTCTTTGATGAAGGAAACTACCCTATTGCAATACTCTCTAAGGATGCTGGCTTTTTTTTTGCATTTTTCAAAACTTTTAATTTGCAATATTTTGCGAAAAAAACATGAAATGCTTTAAGTTTTATTTTGATATCTATCTATGTAAAGACGTGTTATGAAAGATGTCCCATTTGGTGAAAAAATGTTTGCACACTCATGGTGTGAAATAAATACATAATTACTATTTATGTGACCATGCAGCTATCATGTCTGATGATGTGCGTGACCATGATATCTGCAAATGTCTCCCTAGATCGCATCTATGGTGTCGGGGTCGGGGTGGATCGTTTTTGTCGTACCACCGAAATGACTTGCGTAGTATTTATCCTGAAATTTTTTATTTATTCCGAAGTTTCCATTAAAGCAATTGCGCTTGAGAAAGATGATTTCAGTAAGTCTGCACATAGCATTGATGGGACCAAGTATGCTGGACAAGAGTATCTTAAATGTCTTAGCTGTTGGGTGAAAAGACAAAGTTGTCAGATGTACATAATAATATCATTCAAAGAGCGCTCCGCTCCACCTAAGCTGTGACTGACGGGTCGTAATTACTCCTTGGGTAAACAAAAAGAGTTATTCAAAGATAAACCATCCAATTCACTGACTGGTGTTGAGTACTATATGTTGCCGACTTCATGATATGACACCGGCACGACAGCATTCATGCCGTAGCGAACTGATTCAGTGCCTGTGGCGGAGGGTCAGCAGCTGAAGAGTCCCTGGCATGGCGGGGCGGTAAAAAGCACGAATTAGGGCCACACTAATATTTCGGTATGATGCGGCGCATTATTTGTCAGGAAAGGAATTTGAGGAAAATTACCTAAGTCAAGGCAAGGCATCGTCATTTTGCATAAACCGCAGCGGGAGGTACCTACAAAAGACAAGTCTGGGTAGGCATATATTTCCGATTCTCAGTATGCAGACTTTTATCAATGTGGGCATTGGACTCCACTTTTTTTAGTGTAATTTCATTGGAGATGTTTGGATTGCAGTGTTGCCATCAGCTAACAGATGGAACTGACATAATAGGGAAGTTGCCTATTTTTATTTATTATCTTGATTAAATGTTTATAACCTCTGGAGTATATATTTTAAGCCAAACGTTTCAGCAGTGCGAAAACATGACGGCAAACTATTGCATGTACACATGGGACTTCAAAGTACTTAGGTAGGTCTTTCCTCTCCCTAGGTGTTGCTGCTGATGCTTCTATGCGGACTGTGCAGTGCCTGAAAGCTTATTACAAGTGTCTGAGGAATACTCAGTTAATTTATTATGATTTATTTTATGCATTTAATTCTGAAGTAGTTATCCAGATTATTCATGTTTCTAAGCTGAAGTGAACTTGGCTCATAGTAGTGCCAATTTGACACCATGCTTTACAATAGCAGAGGACTCGATGAGGATGAAGTGTAGGAACCTATGAAGAGATTATTAATATTGTGTGTAACGGAGAAGACTTCCTGAACTTTGATAGTTTTCATAGACGTTATTAATACGTATTTAATGGAGCTTAGGGGCTTTAAAATAGAATGGTAAGTTCAGGAGATGTATATTCTCTATGATTCATAGAGTAAACTATGTATCTGTTGCATCAGTAACAAGTTTGTGCAATCCCACCATTTCTGAGCTTTTCGAATTAACTTAAAATTAACATTTAATTAGCTAGTAAACTGGAATTTTGACAATCCCAGTTATTTGCACATAAGAAATACATTTATAATGGGGCGTTAATTGCAATTAATGACTTCTGTATTATTTGATGTAGAAAACTACCCTATCATGAAGCCCTGAGGCAAATATTTTACGTGCATAGTAAAGATGAATTTATGTATGATATCTCATGCATGATTTGTTCATTAAAACTATATTTATGCAAGACTTCCTTAGCTAAAATTACAATTGTTGAAAGTTATTCACATTCGGTTGAGGCAGCCATTTTCATTGTTTACAATTTTCTCATTGGACCATGGGACACCATCCTAATATTTATGTGTGATGGTTCTTCAGCAATAAGAATTATTTATTGTATTTCCCATATTGCTAAACATTGTATTACATAAAAATTGAGTGAAAATTTTTCAGTTTCCTGGAAACATACCAGCGTTAGGAAAACAAAATAACATTGAGCTTTTATTTGTTGAAATGCAGTATCTTAATCAAAAGATGGAAGAAAGATCTCTCTACTCATTTCAACAATTTATTGTTATCTAATATATTACATATGTGAAAAAATTTTAATTATGTCAAACAAATAGTAGGAGAAGCTCTCTTGGTCACCTTTCCTGAAGAAATCCATCAGATCTCATCTAATTATATTTATAAGGAGTTTTATCTTGTTTACTTTACTAAATGTCAGTTTTATCCATGAGTTTGCCTAGAGAGTTTCTTGAATTTTACCCCTGGAGATTTGGTTCAATTTGCGGAAATAATTTGTAAATTTTGTGAACTCCCAGTTGAGGGTGTTACGCTATGATAGTCATTTTTAATAGATGATATGTAACTAAAATAATTGTTCTTAACTTTCAGGTGGTGAATATTTTGAGCAGTAAAAAATGTGAAGAGAAACCTAGCATAGGATGTTCATTTCACAGAAAGGTCACCACTTGTCACTTCAACGATGCCATAAGCCTCTATGTAGTAGCATTTGATCTCCAGCCACTTGGCACTAGTCTTCTACTTGGTGATCTGGAAAAAAATAAATGAAGCAATTGAAATACATGTTTATTTTCAGTTCCTTTATGCTTGAATTAAGAATGTGAAAGCAATTTAATGTGTTAATGATCCTTAGAAAGTCTAACATATCAATTTTTGTGACAGATGTATCTGAAAGCAATTAAGTGCAGTGTGTCAGTAAAGAGCAAAGCTTTTACTTCTCTACTGCATGCCATGCATTCCAACCCTCAGTGTTTTAGTTTGACGTGTTAAGTGTGCGTGTGTGTGTGGATACGTGAAATGTGTAGGGTCGAATTTGATATTGTTTTTAATTTCAGGGTATATTTCTAGTCAAATTATTTGTGCCTGAGTAGTCTGTTAGGAAGCTGGTACTTAATAAATGATACCTATCTTGAGAATTTTTTACAGTATTGATATACATTTTCTGTACTCTCAGCTCTCAACCCCATTTGTAACTAAATACATTTTTACTGTCTTTTTTGTGTGTTTTCTCTTTGCATTACTTTCCTCTGTTAGCCAATCAATGAAAAACAAGCAGTAAAAGCCTGGATGGTGGTCTGCTACTGCATAGTGCCCTGCAAGCCACCACAAGGGTGTTAGTTGTGGTGACTTCAAACCAGTTACGAGCTACCATTATAAGCAATTGCATCTTTAGTATGCATATTACAGGTGTAAATCGATGTCTACTGAGCACAATACTAGCCTCATTGAAGGTGTGAATGTTAGCCACAATACTTCAACTTCAAGGTCATTCTATTGAATGCGTAATGTTTTATAAAATGATGAACTCTAAACAGGCACTGCTAATATGATGCATATGTGTATAGGGTTACATAGACATCGCACCTTTTCTGTGGAGTATTAGACACTTGATATTAATGTATTACACCAATGTATGTTTCCAGAATGGCATATTTGGGGTATAATAATTAGTTTATGATGCATAATATGTTTTGTGCCAAGCATAAAGGCCCACCTCATATGCTAAAGCACCCTATTAATTTTTATATAATCCTTTCCATCAGTATTCTTATTTCAGACAATTACCTCAACTGGCTTTTTCCATAAAGTCATTCGTCCCATTGTTTTTTTAAACTTCGTACAACTACGAGACGCCTTAAGTAAAGCTTGTCAGGTCATTGTCTCCATTTTGTTATCCCATCACATTTGTTCAGAATGTGGATCACAAAAAACTTTTGGAGTTCTCCATTACAAAGACATTTACCTTTCACTTCCGTAGTCTGCTGTAAAATGAGTCTTTACTACTAGTATGGGATAAGCAATGCTCAAAATGTCCAATTGTGCACACTTTCCAATTCTTTCGAAAAGAAACAAATTGTTGTAGTATTGGTAGAATTAGGAGTTGGGGTGCTCATAAATCTAGGGTGATATCGCACCTTCTAACGTATTTTAATCTTCAGACACATGCCGGAAGCGGGATTCGATCCCGCGGCATTTAGGTTGCCAGCCCGGCGTGCTAGTGACATGGACAACTGCTGTGGTCGGCGAAGTAGAAAACTGCGTGTGAACTAAGCATTTCTTTATTTTAGGGTTGGCAACGAACTGGTGTCTCGTACGCTTCGGATTTAAGGTCCATGCTGTGTTTTTATATCTGTCTTTGGGTTATTTAATTAAATTGGAGTAAAATTGATACCAATGGCCGTCGAGGTTCATTCTCAGGATTTTCGTTGGCTTAAAATAGTGTAGGTGACATGTTCAATGGTGTGAGGGGAGAAGGAGGGTGTCGGAACTTTTTCGTTAAAGGAATTTTTCCCGGTGGCTAACTAGCCTAGTGTTCCTCTTGATGTTCAACCAACGAAGAAAAGCCAGGCTTTCGTAAAGAGAGCAGGAACAGAAAACGTGAGGACAATGGAAGAACGAGACGAACTGGGCATTTGTTTGGAAGGGATCAACGAATGTTGATTGGAAACCGCCGCCCTTTTCTCCGCGGCCAGCTACAAAGCAAAATATATCTGCCGTGAATGTCCACTAGCCACGGGAGTTCTTTTACGTTCATCGATAGGGTTCCTTCCAATTTGTTCCACTGATGCGCTAATCGTTGAAAATTGAAGGTTAACTCATTGTCTGATTTCTGGCGTGCACGTGGTTACTGGGCACCAACGCGTAAAGCATAGTAAAGGATCTTTTGTTGCAATGCCGTGTTTGTGATCGTCTTTGATTTTGCTCCGTGCGTTTTTTTTCACCAGCAGTGGTGTCTGATTTTGGAATAACGGACCATCGCCATGATTGCGGTTCGAATATCGGACGTCGAAATCTTCGTGCACCAAATCATACCTATTCCTGTATTTTGAAATAACAGCGAATGTTTAGATGATGAGAATCTATGTTGAATTTTTAGTCTTACTTACACTTACCATATATGGAGGTATTATCCTGAAAGCCACCGTAAATGTGTGTGATAGGGGACGAACCTACACAGAACAGGCTTTACTCATTGTATTTTAAGAGGATTAGTAGTTACGTTCTAGTCGAACCATCACACTTTGAAAAAGATTTAAAGAGCAAAGCAAGCATGCATAAGAGTGCTGTTATTTACTTGTAGATGGTAGTGTCAGCATTCATTTTGATGCATATCTTGCATTACCTAGAGGTAGGGAGGGAGTCGCCTTCCGACTGAAATAATATATTTACGGTTATTTGAAATACGGAGGGCCTGATTTGAATTGATACCGTAATAGTTGGAATGATTCATTAAGAGGAGGATGAGCGATGGTTGAGACACTGACCTCACGGGATTCTGGGAGACTCGTGGCGAGATGGAATGAGTGTTTTCCACTGCCATCCATTGAGCGCAAAATAAGGCTGAGATGGAAAGACTATGTCACCAATATCATGAAATCGGTATAGATTCATCTATATACATATATACACAAAGTGCTGGAATAATTTCCCCAGGGAATGAGCGGAATCGTAAGGAAGTAGGACACGAAAAGTATTGAGCCTGATTCTGAGCGTGATGCTCTGGATCCGAGACGGGCTCCGGGGAGACATAAATGTAAATGATGTGAGACTAATGAGGTGATGGGGACAGAGTAGGTGAATAGTAACAGCAATCAGGGGAAGTGGGTTAAATAAGGAGGCCGGGTTGGTGCATTGGTTAGAGTACTGGCCTCCACCAGGAGACCTGGGTTCGAATAATTATTTTTAAGTATATGATTATTAATACGTCAGGAGGTTTATTAACAAATTGATGGTAATATTATTATTTGTGGAAGATATATATCATAGGCAAACCGGTCCTTAGTTGAATGTTTTGTGTAGAACATTCGAGTGCATTATACCGTCCGTTGGATGGGATGTTAAGCCGTCGTCCCCTTGGCGCCTTTACGTTAAGAGCAGACTAATGCCGACGCCGGGTTTCCCTCTACCCTTCTTCCTTTCCCTTCCATTCTCAACCTTGTACCTTTCCCTCCGGTCTGAAGCGCCTATTGGTGCGGAAACAGACTTGAAAACACAGATGACTTAGAGAAGGTAGTTAGTGAAGGATGAAAGAATGATGAGCAGTTGAGGAAGGAGGCAGAAAAATAAATATTATTTTGGACGTAATGAAGGTATAAAGGAATTTCAAGAAAGAAAAGTTGCAAGGGAGGAATTACGTAGACAGTTCTAATCTACCCTGACCGGTAGCAAATTAATGATGGTAAAAATTACATACACAACTACGTAATAGTACCCTGAGAGCCACCACGAGAGTGTGTGGAAGGAGGTGAAGATCATGCACTACCTACTTCATGCAATTAAGACCTAAATTGCTACTTTTTCGTGGAAACATGTTGTATATAAGAGTGCACCCTGAGTCATTACAGTGGGGGTGTAGTGTACACAAGGGGATATGTGTGGAAATTTAAGGACCGAGTGATGACTTAAGCTGAAATATTGCGTTCAAATATAAGTATCGCTGCCTACCAGCATGCTCTTTACAGTTAGCGAGGGGAATGCCAAAGACGAGCCAGAAACGGCATGAGGGAGGTCGATCCGTTCGGGATTATACAACGATATGGAAAACGGTAACCCATATTCACCAGTTAAACGTAGTAGTAAAAAAGTAGTAAATTAACTTGTTGGATATGAAGTAAGTTGTCAATATCCGAATAAAAAAAGCTTTTCCTATTCCCACGGCTCCCCTTCCTTCGTGGCGTCCCAGGCAGGGCCTGCTCATAGTACCGAAGTAGAATTTTCTATGAGTATCATCCTGGACACATACTAAAAATTCTACTTTATCCAACGCGAAAAAAACAATTTGAGAAGTAATACAAACATGATTACAGACATTAGTATTTCATGCAGACATATTTAATCAAATCCGCCATCTTAATTTCATCTCTATTTGCTACATTCATCCATATTAATATAACATGTACCTACACTGCCATTTTCATTTATTAGTAGATTTATTTTATGAAGGGATCATAGTGTGAGGAGTCTTGAAATTGTTACGATCAGGAGTGGTTTGAGGGAAGAGCGAATGTTTGAATCTATCTGTGGTGTAGTATATTTCTTTTATTTTCCTCTTGTGATTCTGTCGATCAGTGTAGTTTATGGTCATTATAGTTAACTTGGTGTCGAAGCTGACCTTGTCGGCCCTGTTGTTTTCGTGTTTGTACGGTCTCCCAGCTCATTGTCTCCAGCAACATAATTATACGTATCCCCCTTATCATAACAACTGATTACAAATCTAGCTGATCCCCTCGGAATTTTAACAGATTCCTTTACCAATCCCTTTTCCCACGAGACCCAACTACTGAAGGCATATTCCACTTTTAGCTTACCAAATTAATTGGACATATTCCCGTCGCGTTCAGTTTTCGGTACGGAATCTGTTGATGCGCATTAAATGCATGGTTTAACCTGCTCTTTTACGTGGATGCTTGTCACTGCTGCAATTGCCATCGAGTTGAGATCTACATCTACATGATACCCTGCAAGCCACCGCGAGGGTGTGAAGATCACCAAGCATGCACTAAAAACATGCAAACTAGCAACTATATTGTCTCATGTAACTTGATTGTTAGTATCTATAGTATTTAAGGGGTTAATGCATGCATCATGCACTACAGAATACTCTAAAATATTTCCCCTACCTATCCCTTTGCTATGCTGCCTATTCTGTTCTCTTATAGTACGGGGGAAAAATGCTATTTTGAATCGATCGGTACGACAATCTATCTCTCTAATCTTATTTATCTGGTCGAATCTAGCGTAATACGCTGGTATTTTTATATGTGCCTAACATCTTCAGTAAAGCTATCGGATTGGAATTTCTCTAATAGATTCAATCTGTACTTTAACCTACGCTCTGATCATGATTCCCACCCTAATTCTTTTATTAATTCTGAAACGCTACTCAACTTATCGTAACACTCTATCGAATTATTCCTCCTGCAAAAATTGATACTTAGCTACACACTTTTTAAGCTTAAGTTCTAACTGCAATTTTTCGCACCACACTTAAATTGCATCTAAATCCTTGCTAAGCGATCTCCTGTCCGCTTCTTTTGATATAACCATGTACACTACCTACAAAGATGATGAAAATGATGAGGTCTCTTTGTTGGCTCAAAGGTTTTGACCCCAACTGCTTCGGCCCCACAGTCATCAAATCGATTATTGCGTTACATCTGAGCAGCGATTTCATCTCACGAATGTTCGCATCTACATATAAAGCCACGCAATACCTTGCAAGCCACCGCGAAAGTGTGTGGCAGGGGTCCAGATCACCAAACATGTACTATTGACATGCAACTAGGCTACCGCATGAAAAATGTTAGATACATCTACATAATACCCTGCAAGCCACCATAAAGGTGTTTGGCAGGGAGTGAACTCTCACCAAACATGCACTACATATCATGCATAAAAAAAGGATTAGTACTTTATAGGTACTGTTCAAAACTACGCTATTTAAAAAAAGACAAAAATAGCAAAGCATGCATGCAAAAACATGCCGTTAGTTGGGTTAGCTTTAAGTCCTTATACCAACATGCAGCTACCAATGTTATCCATTGCTACACTCGTACTGGATATATTTATCGTTATTCACATCCCTAATAGTACGAGGAAAAAAGGACATTTTGAATCTGTCAGTTCGGCAATCAATTTCTCTAATTTTGTGATTATGGTTCTGTCTACCATAGTAAGTTGGGGTCCGCAAAATTTTTTAGCATCATCACTGAAAAAATTGTCTTGGAATTTATTTCAAAGATTAAGTCTACATTTCAACCTGCGATCTGTCAATGATTCCCAATTTAATTCATTTAATAGACTGGTTACGCTAATAAGGTTATCATACCGTCCCTTTACAAATCTTGCCTATCTTCGCTGCACACGTTCAAGTTCGTTATTTAGACCGATTTCGTAGGGAAGGTAATAAAGGGATTAGTCGCATATTTAGTCTCGAAGTACTTTCACCTCCTTTGGGCCCGGGTTACGTAAAATAGTAATCTGGCTTTTATTCGTATACCACTTGAATCTTTTGCTGTGTCGAAATCATTACTGTGGTCAATCCCCAAAGATAAGCGTCACCCCACTTTTGTTCTCCTTGCCCATACTAAGTTCCCTACCATGTGTGCAGAGAGTTGTGCTACTGTCTTGGGACGGATAGATCTCGTGTTACATTCCTGGAAAGGTCTCAGGTCACTTTCAGCTAAAGCAAGTCTTGGGAAACCACAGGTGGCACAGGGGATGGGAACTAGCCCCCTTGCCCTGTTGTGTGAATTTCACACGCCATTGTGTTTTATGCTCTCCATCCTCACTGACACTGTGGTTGAACACGGTCTATATCTATATGGTCGTTGGGTCCGTACATGTCATGGTATATTGCTGGCGACTGCTCATTGTGACGATTCTTTATGAGAAGCACCATTATTCTAGGAGCATTTTCATCGCAATTACTTCAAGAAAAGGAGGCGATTTAATCATTTAACCCGTGATCTACATCTATGTTACCCTTAGAGCCACCGCGAGGGTGTGTGGCATAGGGTGGAAGATCACCGTATACCATTACTTACATGCAACGAAGAGGTACAGTGATACTACTTAATGCAACCATATGAGATATGCATTCAAGAGACACGTGCAACTAAATGGTTAGTGTCGGCATAATAACATGTATTTTTTCCCCAAGCATGCATGAGTTAGAAATGTTGAAATATGCTTCATGTACTATGGATTAACAATATTTTACCTGCATATCCCGTAACTATATTGCCTTTTATGTTCTCTTATAGTTTCTGCACGGTAAAATGATATTTAAATCTGTCGTTACGTCAATAAATCTTTCTAATCTTATTTTTCTATCAAATCTGGCGTACTTCGCGGGCGTTCTCAATATATACCTACACCATTGACAAACATATCAGCTTCAAATTAACTTAAAAGGTTTAGTCTGAATGTTAACCTGCGATCTGATAATGGTTCTCGTTCTAGTTCTTCTCAGCTCGTAGTACTAATCTCTTTCATAATAATTCATTCAATATACAGCTATCTTGACGACCATTTACAAATTATGCTGATTTCCTTTGCACTCGCACTAATTTCTCGATCATACTTTCTTCGTATGGATCCCTTATACCAGCGGCATAAATGACATCTTAGTGATAATGAGTATCCCGCGACCACCCGCGAATTCACGACTTATCCTGATCTCAGGCAGACCACAGAAAATTTCTTTTGGTTCTGAGAAATTCTAACTATTAAATTTCATCGACGCAAGAAATCCATCCCTTAAAAGCTTCGCATTTCGTCCCTATCTCCTCCCATAACTCTAGTTCTTCGAAAATCTCTTGATTTTTTAGAGCTATTTCGTGTTCATCTAATTCTGCCGACTTTACCGATTGTGTCACGATTGTGACAGGGATACATTACGTGATGTCCGAAATCACCCTCCAGGCACCCAGAATCCCCCGAATGACAACGGATATCCTAGGCAGGTGGCTCCTATCTTTAGATGGCTCGAGTGTCACGGAATTATATTCCCCTCTCGAATTATTCCAGCATTTTCCATTCCAAGGAAGCTCGACAACTTCAGAGATTGGGATTTCCAACTAAACTGATGAAGAGATTGCGAAAAAAAATCAGTATCCCTACTGCGCGGCAGAATTGGATGCTTTATATACATATGAATCAGATAAAGTTTTTTCAGGAAGAAATTTTGACATTTTTTGCCAAGCGGAGTATTTCAGGTCCATGTGGATTAGCATCCAGACTTGTGTGTCTTAGATATGAAACTGAAGGAGTGAAATGAAACATTTAAATGAAATATGGTGGTGGAACCCTTAACATTTCCTATTTGAAAAATTAACGAAAGATCATTTGGATTCCTTCTCCAGCTAACAACTCCTCACTCACAGTCAGTAGGCAAACTCCCCAAAGTGTCTGTTCTTCATGCTAATCGTCAGAATAATGGTCGCAGTAATTTCACTGCGTATATATCATGAGCGGAAGAATTCTGCTCATATGTGCTCCAACTCCATATTTTTTAGGCCGTACTACGTACATAACCCAACAATTATGGTACATTCATGATCCAAGCGGGGTTCCAACCCATGGCCTTTGGATTGCCAGACTTGCGTACTGACGACCTGGCTGACCTTCAACTTGTCATTTGGTATGATCACTCGTTGAAAGGTTTGTCTACTCACTGCATCACTTCCGCCGTCTTTGTTGAGCACTTACGGAAATCACAGGACCAAACAAACGGTTACGTCTGAAAAATTAAATCTATTTCGCCTCATAGGAGTTCTAATCTACATTTACGTATACAGCTTACCCAACAAGCCACGAGAGTTCGTTGTGGGGCAGCAGTTCACTACAATACGAAAAGGAATGCAAGGTGGATTACGTTGCTAGAGTTGACAACATTTTTCCTATTTGCTGTGCATCCGGCTACTTGCATAATTAAAACAGACCCGTTTCATACGATGCCTATTATGATCTCTTATTGCTCGCGAGAAGAAAAACATTTTAAATCCATCCTTACGGTATTTAATCTTTGCAGTCCTTTTTCATGATCAAATCGAGCGAATTATGCTTGAGGTATTGAAACATTTTCAGCATAGCAAAAGAATAGGTAGGTGAAATATTGTAGAGTAGTCTGTAGTGCATGATGCATGCATTTACAACGAATATCTTGACAGAAAACCTTGAACGATGTATTTTTCACTCTTTGTTGAGTTAGTAAAATCCCACAATGACACGAGAGTGTCGAAACCGGTAGAGTTTTACTTATCTACTCAATAAAGGTGAATAATGCATTGTTCAAGTTTTTTCTGTCAATATGTCACTTTTTCACAAAGTATCACCTGATTCCATTCTATTTAAACCAATTCCTTTACTACGTAGATCAGGGTTGAAACTTTCGCGGGTCATTATAGATGTATATATTTTTTGTTCGAGTGCACCCCGCGTATATATAACCAGGTGTGATACCTGACGTTTCGTAGCCGTTGCTGGTCACTTTATCAAAGGAAATCCCTTTGATAAAGTGGTACAGGGTGATAAAGGGTAATCTTTGGATAAAGAGTACACCCGAACAACAAATATATACATCTATGTACATGAGGCACGTTGCCAGAAATGAGCTGTAGATGTAGCTTCGGGGGGGGGGGGGGAGGCCAGAATAGAAATTCAACACATACATACAATACATATCAGATCGAAAAGAATTACCTATTGACTACATCTACATAATACCCTGAAATCCACCATAAAGGTGTGTGGCAGGGGAAAACATAAACACATGCATCAAAATAGTGACCACGTTTCAAGAAACTCAACTTTCGAATTATATGCAGTGCAATCCGGATTATGATACCCAGTTAAAATCAGAACTACAAAATTCTTGGGACAAAATTTCGAGGGGGGAAAGAGGGGGGGAGGGGGCTGAAGCCCCAGATACGTGCCTAATGTATATACTAGCCATCTAGCTGCATGTGACCCTATTATGTAGCGTGTTTCCATGTAGCACCCTAGTTGCATGTTCATAGTGAATATTTGGTGATCTTCACCCCTTGCCACACACCCTCATGGTGGCTTGTAGGGTATCGCGTAGATGAAGATGAGATTTCCCGCGTTATCAAAAAATTAGATCCGCTTCAAAATGATTTAAAGGCATATTCAAAATTTTAGCCACGGTCTAATTGCGATTCACAGACGAGTCCTTCTGGTAAGCTTGAGATCCTAACACGATTATCAGAACAAATTTTGATGAATCTCCAGGATCGTGTCGGTGTGGTGGCTAGAGACCCTGTCCCTCCTACCCCGAGGACCCGGATTCAATTCCCGGATTTTTCAGTGGCAAACCCGTACTTACTTCAGTGCCTAGAGGACATTTCAGGTTCAGCATTCCGTCCGTCGGTTGGGACTTTAAGCCCTGGTCCCCTCGGTATAAAAGTACTCATCCTTTTTTTATGCATGATATGTAGTGCATGTTTGGTGAGAGTTCACCCCCTGCCACACACCTTTATGGTGGCTTGCAGGGTGTTAGGTAGATGTAGATGTGCCTGTCGTTGAGAGTAGGCTAATGCCGACGCCGGGTTTCTCTTCACCATTCCTCCATTACCTGAAATGTTCCTACCATTACCCACTTATCCTAAATTGAGCAAATGACCTCCGCTACCAGTCACCTCCACTGAATAACTAATTAACTTTAATGAACATCTTCGATCCCCTGCGTACGTGTCATAACTCCATTACAAAACCTATACTTTGCTTATTCTATATGCTTGGGCGATGGCCATCCATCAGCAGTATTCATGCGAAAATACCTTATTGCGTAGGTGAATTCGATTTATAATAGATATTTATAATAGATAATTTATAATTCAGGATCAACGTCTGCATACCGTCTACGCCACCGGTATGATAACTATATTAGCGTAACCAGTCTATTAAATGAATTAAAATGGGAATCATTGTCAGATGGTCGTTTGAAATTCAGACTTAATCTCTTAAATAAATTCCTAGTTAATATTTTCAGTGATGACGCTAAAAATATTTTGCGAACACCAAATTACTATGGTACACTGGAATATAATCACAAAATTAGATAAATTGATTTCCGAACTGACAGATTCAAAATGCCCTTTTCTCCTCGTAGAATTAGGGATATGAATAGCAGCAAATATATCTAAAACGAGTATCAATGGATAGCATAGGTAGTTGAAGGTTGGTATAAGAAGCTAACCCTACTACAACTACATTTTAACAGCATGAATTTTGCATGCTTCCTTTGCTTTTTTCATATTTTTTTAAATTAAAGATTATACTAGTATATTATTGCTAATCCCTTTTTTATGCATGATATGTGATGCAAGTTTGGTGTGAGTTCACCCCCTGCCGCACACCCTTATGGTGACGTGTAGGGTATTATGTAGAGGTAGATATAGATGTACCCTGCGAGCCACCGAGGGGGTGTGTGGCAGGGAGTTAACAATTGAACTCTTACATTATTTGCAGTTAAGTTTTAAATTCTATACATTAATTGCATGCGTGATGATGGTTCACCACCTGCCACACACCCCAGCGTTGGCTTGCACTCTTTCTTCCTTCTGTGGTAACGATAGAATGAGACGGATGTTATTTCGCGTGGGCCTGCGTCCGGAGTTAGAATTGAAAAAAATTTTCCTCGGTCAAAATTGCCGTGACCTCTGCTGATGTTCGATACAGGCGTGATTAACTCTCTGATTCAGGTCTTATTCCTTATGTTACCGTGCCATTCATCAAAATCACGCCCTTTGCCCATCATCCTACGCATGCTCCCACGCTCCCCCGTGCGTAGGTGTTTCTGTAGCCATCTGGCGTCCAGCAGGTACCTACGTGAGGAGACAATATGGGCGGGCCCGTTGGAACACCAGAGAAGGCTTTCAATGAGGTACTCGCGTGGAGATAGAACCCAGGGACACTACTAAGAGAGACTCACTGTGAGTAAAATAAGTGAGCCCACCCAGCGGAGAAATAGTGCTAGCATTATTTCACAGAGCACTGGTTCGAAGCGGTGAACTAGTATTAGGTATAAATTAAAAACACCAGCGTATTATACTAGATTCAATCAGAAAGGTACATAAGATTAGAGAGTAGATTTTCAACTGATAGATTTCAAATATCATTTTTTCCCCGTTCTATTAGAGAACACAATAGATAGATAGATAGCAATGAGATAGGTAGGCGACATTTTGTAGAGTAGTCTGTAGAGCATGATGCATGTATTAGCAACCAATCCCTTAATTACTACGTGGATACTAACCATGTAGCTGCATGTGACCAATATTATTAGCATGTTTCCATGTAGTACCCTAGTTGCATATCAATAGTGCATGTTTTGGCGACCTTCACACCCTGCCACACACCCTCGCGGTGGCTTGCAGGGTATCGCGTAGTTGTAGATGTACGTAAGAGTATGGGTCTTTTTGAACTTTATGCTGCTTAAGGTAAATGTGTACGTCAATGACGGAAGAGATATTGTCTTGACCTAAATTCATGCGTCACCCATCACTATTTCTATGTCGGATGGGCCATTTAAATAGGCCAATGACTGAGCCAGAAGAAATTTCTCTTCGACGTCGAGTTACAACTACGTGGGCAGCAAGATCTGTCCTCCCACTTACCCCCTTCCACGCATCTTTATGGTGGCATGCAGGGTATTATGCAGATGCAGATGATAGTGGCCGAAGCATGTTTTAGCTTTACTAACCCATCTTCGGGGATATCTAGATAAATACATTTCGTGAATTTTTTTTCCATTACCACCGAAAACTATGGCCTTTGCATCGGGGTGTTTAACAATTAACAACAACAGACGAGCACACACATCCATGTCCTGAGTGGTGAGAAACAAGGAGAGTTGGATCAGGGGTTAAGTGCAGGATTCTCAATGTGAACATATTAAGATCTAAACTATCTCTCGCCTTTTCTTTTAGCTTCGTCTATTTGCCGATGACGCAGTAGTGTACAGGGAAATTCTATGCCCGAACGATAAAGAATATTTAAATATTGACCTACAAGCAATTGAAACTTGGTGTGATACATGGCAGTTAGAATTAAACTTTAAGAAATGTCTTGTAATGATTTTTTGGAAAAAGAATAGCTCTCCTCCTACCACTTACAAAATAAGTAATAATGAATTAACAAACGTGGAATCCATTAAATATCTTGGAATAAGACTGACAAATGATCTTTCCTGGGGTAAACACATTCGTGAAATAATGGGTCAAGCGAATCGCAAACTGGGTTTCATTAAAAGAGTATTGGGTAAATGTGACGATCATGTACGAGAAATCAGCTACTTTTCCCTTGTTAGATCTCATTTGGAATATGCTGCCAGTGTATGGGATCCCTACGAAATCGGTCTAAGTAATGAACTTGAACGTGTGCAGCGAAAATCGGCAAGATTTGTAAAGGGACGATACGATAATTATATTAGCGTAACCAGTCTATTAAATGAAATGAAATGGGAATCAGTGTCAGATCGCAGGTTGAAATTTAGACTTAATCTGTTCCACAAATTCCAAGGCAATATTTTCAGTGATGATGTTAAAAATATTTTACGAACCCCAACTTACTATGGCAGACTGGACCATAATCATAAAGTTAGAGAAATTGATTGCCGAACTGACCGATTCAAAATGTCCTTTTTCCCTCGCACAATAAGAGATACGAATAACGGTAAATATGTCCTATCGGAGAGTAGCAATGAATAGCATTGGTAGCTGCATGTTGGTATGAGTACTTAAAGCTAACCCTACTAACAGAATGTTTTTGCATGCTTGCTTTGCAATTTCTATCTTTTTTAAATAGTGTAGTTCTGACTACTATATTAATACTATTCCTTTTTTATGCATGATATGTAGTGCATGTTTGGTGAGCAATCACCCCCTGCCACACACCCTTGTGGTGGCTTGCAGGGTATTATGTAGATGTAGATGAAATCCACTCAGGTGGGACTCGAACCCGCGACCCTAAGGTACTTTGGTTAAGGCGGCGTGGTTAAGGCGTCGACTTAAACACGCCGCCACCGGGACCTACATGCCTTCCTAACCAGTAATCACTTCAAAAGTATGTAGACGCTAACAATAAAGTCGTGACGTGACTCTTATATCTAACATGCCTTCATTATGTAGCAGCCATTAGCTCTTAGTTTTATGTCAGTAGTTCATGTTTGGTGATATTCACCCCCAGCCACACACCCTCTCCGTGGCTCTCAGAGTGCATCTACATCTACATAATACCCTGCAAGCCACCATAAAGGTGTGTGGCAGGGGGTGATTTCTCACCAAACATGCACTACATATCATGCATTTTAAAGGATTAGTATTAATATATTAGCCTAAACAGCACAATTTAAAAGATAAAAATAGCAAACTAAGCATGCAAAAACGTACTGTTAGTTGGGTTACCTTCAAGTCCTTTTACCCACATGCAACTACCTATACTATGGATTGATTCACTCATATTGGACATATTTACCGCCATTCATATCCCTTATTCTACGAAGAAAAAATGACATTTTGAATCTGTCAGTTCGGCAATCAATTTCTCTAATTTTGTAATTATGGTCCAGTCTAGCATAGTAAGTTGGGGTTCGCAATCTATTTTTAGCGTCATCAGTGAAAATATTGTCTTGGAATTTATTTAGAAGATTAAGTCTAGCTTTCAACCTGCGATCTGACAATGATTTCCATTTTAATTCAATAAAGAGACTGGTTACGCTAATAAGGTTATCGTACCGTCCCTTTACAAATCTTGTCGATCTTCGCTGCACACGTTCAAGTTCGTTATTTAGACCGATTTCGTAGGGATCCCATACACTGGCAGCATATTCCAAATGAGGTCTAACATGGGTATTATAAACATGTATTGTCCCAGAGGAATTCTACGAATGCTATCCCGACTGCAAAATTTGTAGTGTTCTGCATGGTATTCATAGTAATCCCTCATTAGGCAGGGAATATAAATAAACCTTTGTGTATGCTTGGTAATAATTTACCCCCTGCTACACACATTTGAGATGACTAGCAGAGTAGGCAGTAAATATGGATATTATACACCCCATTATCACTCATTTATTCTTAATGGTATGAGAATCATCAGCGTTCAGTCGTCTCAATGCACAGCTGCTGTAAACGGCAGTCGGTCAGTATTTTAGGAATGTAAGGAAACCATCGAGTTACTCAATCCTTAGAGATTGGATTCGTGGGAACTATGGGGAGGTTAATTCGAATCAGGCGCACAGTACGACACTTGAAATTTCCTCAACTCAGTGTCAGAGAAGGGTTCGAAGTGAAGCAAAACCTTGGGACCCAGCAGCTAGACATGCATCATAATAATTTAACCCTTCATGGTTTGCACCTGATATTGTACTGAACTCCATGTTGCTCTATATTTCTAATTTTTAATGTTATCAATTATATATACACACACCCTCGCGGTGGCTTGCAGGGTATCGCGTAGATGTAGATATATAATGCTCGAGCAATTTGTTTCGTGAATGCACTCGAACTCATAGGATGTTCCCTAGAAAAATAAAACATATCTATCTACGCAGATATTAGCCATTTAACTGAGCTTCAAGTTCCTGGTGTGTGCATAATCAAGTACTACAATACAATACACATACACCCTCGCGGTGGCTTGCAGGGTAGCACGTAGATGTAGATATCATAGGTAGCTGCATGTTGGTATAAGCACTTGAAGGTAACCCAACTAACAGCATCCTTTGCATGCTTATTGTTGCTATTTTTATCTTTTTTAAATGGTGAAGTTTGGTCTAGTATGTTAATACTAATCTTTTGCGCATGATATGTAGTGCATGTTTGGTGAGTATACACCCCCTGCCACACACCTTTATGGTGGCTTGCAGGTTATTATGTAAATTTAAAAAAAATGCAACCTCGAGGGAGGCGCATCATCCAGAATTGAACGAAAGGAACGCTGTGACAAAATATTACGGATTGGGTGCTGGCCACTCATGGAAGCCCATCAGATTGCACCAAGGTCACGAAATTTGCCCTCGAAGGCTTCGAATATTACACGGAATTCCTGTTTTTTTTCACCCCGTGATCTACGCGAGCCCTGCGGCGGCGTCCAGGGGTCACCACCCTCTGACGCTACCTGCCGGGAAAAGAGTGAACTTGTGGCGTGTCGGCGCCCTCGGATTCCGCGGGCGCCCCGCGCTCGCGGCGGCGTCCGTGTCAATGGAACGACCTCCGAATCCTTTGGGGTCGGGAAACCGCTCCCATCTCCGCATCCACGTCACTCGGCAGGCTCAAGAAGACCTCTCGTTCCCCCTTGGTCACTCCACCCTTCTTTCCCAACCACCGCCCACCGCCTCAGCGCTCATCTTAGCTGGCCGGAGGGAGAGTAGCAACCAGCCCACCCCTCCCCCCGCCCCAGCGTCGCATTCCCGCATTTCACAATGCCCCCGACAGATGGAGACGTCGCCCTATACCTCCGCCCCAATAAAGGCATTTTTCCCCGCAGTCTTCGTTACCTTCTTTCCCCAACCACCCCCCACCGCCTTCCTTCCCAAGCAGGGACACACACGACTCGTGACTTCACCATTTTTACCTCATTTAAATCCACATTTTCTTCCGAGCCCAAAGTGTTTGAGGGCGGTCGACGCGGCGTTGCCAGACTTGGCGAGCGGACCTTTCAGTAAGCACGCTCGCGAAGAACCCGTTTGGTGGAATGGTGGACCTTTCCCCGCCCATCTTCCCGACGCTTCACCCCTTCCCCTCCCCCACCGTGGCCCCACGCCCCCTCGCCCTTCTCCACCCCACATCGTCTTCCCTTCCCTCCCCCCACAACCCAAGCCTCCTTCCCACTCTCGTCCTTTCCGGGCCCTCAGCGGTGGTGGTGGTGGGCTCTTGCCGCCTTCCTCCCCGGCCTTGGCACTGCGTGAGGGGTGAGGGCGAAGGACGGTCTGTCAGTAGGCGGGAGAAGAGCGGTTGGTTGGGCATGGGCCCGGCCCCTGGAAAGCGTGCCGCTGGGGATTTATCGCGATGTTGAGAGCGACGGCGTGGGCTTGAGGGTGGCTGGCGTGGGCGTCTGCCTTTCGGGCTGGTGAGGGGGATTCGTTTCTTGTAAGGCGTTGGAAGTTTCTCCGTTTCCCCACATCAAGTAGCACTCCCACGACTGTTCCTAAAGCCACCCTAACAAATGCGCGTTGCTCCACCGCGCCATTCTCGTCTTTCGAGGATAGTCTTGAGCAAAATGCGGGGAAAGCTAATCCATGCACCAAAGGCACGGGGGAACATTGACATGAGTCCAGTTTTATAATGCCTTGCTGGCATTAACCTACACTTTGTGTGGGCTTTAATTTAATGTCGTAGTTACCGACAGCACCTATTTTGTAAAGAATATCTAGGATGTCCTTCTTTCCTCGTACAATTAGGAACATGAATAGAGGTAAATTTGTTCAATAGTGTATCAACGGATGGCATAGGTAGTTGCATCTACATCTCCATCTACGCGATACCCTGAAAGCCACCGCGAGGGTGTGTGGCAGGGTGTGAAGATCACCAAGCATGCACCACTACCATGCAAACAAGCCACTCTACGGTCTCATGCAACTAGATTGTTAGTATATATAGTATTTAAGGGATTGATACATGCATCATGCACTACAGACTACTCTAAAATATTTCCTCTACCTATCCCTTTGCTATGTTGCCTATTGTGTTCTCTTATAGTACGGGGGAAAAATGACGTTTTGAATCAGTACGACCATCTATCTCTTCAATCTTGTTTATTTGGTCGAATCTAGCATAATACGCTGGTGTTTCTAATATGTGCCTAACGTCTTCAGTGAAGCTATCCGATAGAAATTTCTCGAACAGATTTAATCTGCACCTTAACCTACGCTCTGATAATGATTCCCACCCTAATTCCCTCTAACCTTTCTCCCCCCACCTTGGCCAGCCCTCCACCCCCACTGACCCAGTGTACATATGGTCGCGCCCCTCCTGCATCTGCAACTGATGATGTCGCACAGCGACGAAACTGGTCACTCATTAGAAATTTAAAAAGTTTTTCAATTCCTTAATAGCGTAATGCGATGAGTACATCGTTTCGGGTTAGCCAAAAAACAAGTTGCATGTTGGTATCAGGGGCTTAGATACGGGAGTCGAGAGTGTCTGAACCCCACCCCCCAAAAAAGTGATACTAATATAAAATAATAATTTAAATGAATAATTAGTTAGTCTGTAAATCTTTATTATCCCCTAATTCCACATCATGCGCCAGCAAGGTATCATACGTTAATTTAAAATCCATATTATTGTCAACAATTCCCGTTCTACCCGGAAAAAATGAAAAAAACGTCATTTGCAGTACACAATTACTGCAGGATAAAGGATCGATCGTTTCAAAATCAAGAATGGTTACATGGACAGCAATACTCTAAACAATCCAACAGCATATTACCTCTGCAACACACCTTTATGGTGGCTTTCTGGGTATAATGTAGATGAAAACTAAAATATATTCCTATATTTCATTGAGTACTATACACTATCCCCCCAGAGAAAAAAATGTCTTTGCCCCTTGTTGGTATAAATACATTAATCTAGTCCAACTATCAGCATCTTTCTGCATGCTTGATTGCTATTTTAATCTTTGTTAAAATTGCTAAGTTTAGACCAAACCAATATTCGGGTTGAATTACTGAGTGAGAAAGTGATGTTTAGACCATAATATTTTAAATAATCCTTTTTAAGAATGATATTTAATTCATCTATGGTGTGAATTCACCCCCTGCCACACACCTTTATGGTGGCTTGAAGGGTGTTATGTATATGTAATTGTATTCGTAGGGGTACCCAGCAAGCCACCACGATTGTCTGCGGAAGAGGGGGAATAAACACTAAATATGCACTACATGCGTACAACTGATATCTACATCTACATAATACCCTGCGAGCCACTGCGAGGGTGCGTGACAGGGGGTGAATATCACCAAGCATGCATCTGTATCTACATCGAAATAATACCCTGCAAGTCACCATAAATGTTGTGACAGGGAGTGAATTCTCAACAAACATGCTCTACATACAAAAGGATTAGTATTCATATACTTGTCTAAACTTCAATATTTAAAAAAGATAAAAATATAAAAGCAGGAATGCAAAACATGTTGTTAGTTGGGTTACCTTCAAGTCCTTGTACCAACATGCAGATAACTATGCTATCCATTGCTACACTCGTATTGGACATATTTGCCGTCATTCGTGTGCCTAATTCTTTGAGGAAAAAAGGACATTTTGAATGTGTCAGTTCGGATATCAATTTTTCTAATTTTGTGATTATGGTCCAGTCTACCATAGTAAGTTGGGGTTCGCAAAATATTTTTAACGTCATCACTGAAAATATGGTCTTGGAATTTATTTAAGACATTAAGTCCAAAATTCAACATATGACCTGAAAATGATTCCCATTTCAATTCATGTAATAGACTGGTTACGCTAATATGGTTATCGTACGGTCCCTTTACAAATCTTGCCGATCTTCGCCGCACACGTTCAAGTTCATTATTTAGGCCGATTTCGTAGGGATCCCATATACTGGCAGCAATTTCCAAATGAGGTATAACAAGGGAAAAGTAGCCTATTTCTCGAACATGATCGTCACCTTTACCCAAGAAGTAACCATGCACTATTGACATGCAAACAACCTCTTACAAAAATTTAAATCAGATAGCTTTACTGAAGATGTATAGGCACATATTAAAAACACCAGCGTATTATGCTAGATTCGATCAGATAAATAAGATTAGAGGGATAGATTGTCGTACTGATAGATTCAAAATATCATTTTACCCCGTGCTGTTAGAGAACAGAATAGGCAGCATAGCAAAGGGATAAGTAGGGGAAATATTTTAATGTAGTCTGTAGTGCATGATGCATATATTAACAGCCAATCCCTCATTACTCTGTAGATACTTACAGTCGAGATGCCTGAGACCCTATAGTAGCATGTTTTCCTGTTTATTGTGCATGCTTGGTGATCTTCACCCCCTGTCATACGCCCTTGCTGTGGCTTGCAGAGGTACTATAACAACGAGTATAATAAGATCTTCTGCGAAATCGAGTAGGGTGAGCCCGAAAAAATGGAAGTATTTTATATTACAGAATCCTAGCTTCGTTCAAATAAAACAAAATTGAACGTCTTTGAATCAGGGCCACTCTTATAACACTCAATGAGCTTATATTACTTTGAGGAAAAATCTTAACTCATCTCTGCTTCTGGGGGCAAAGTCTTCTGGGGCGTCTCACCGGCTCAAGGATTTATCTACATCTACATAATACCCTGCAAACCATCATATAGCGGAGTGTAAAAGTGTGATTATTATAAATATGCTTTATCTGAAATGCTGAAAACTAATAGTAGCTATATACTATCCGGAATATAGCAATTAATTATGAAATATGGTGTCATACCTGGTAGTTAGAATTAAATTTCAAAACATGAATAATAATGAATTTTTGGAAAAAGAATTGTTCTCCTCCTAGCACGTAAAAAAATGTATTAATGAATTAATACAAGTGTAATCCTTTAAATATCTTGGAATAAGACTGACACATTATCTTTCCTGGGGTAAACACTAACGTGAAATAATGGGTCAAGCTACTCGTAGACTGGGATTCATCAAAAGAGAATTGGGTAAATGTGATGAACATGTACGAGAAATCAGCTACTTTTCCCATGTTAGACCTCATTTGGAATATGCTGCCAGTGTATCGATCCCTACGAAATCTGTGTAAATAATGAACTTGCACATGTGCAGCGTGATAGGCAAGATTTGTAATGGGACGGTACGATAACCACATTAGCGTAACCAGTCTATTAAAAGAATTGAAATGGGTATCCTTCTCATATCGCAGGTTGAAATTGAGAGTTAATCTCTTAAACAAATTCCAAGGCAATATTTTCAGTGATGACCTAAAAAATATTTTGCGGACCCCAACTTACTATGGTAGACTGGACCGTAATTACAAAATTTGAGAAATTGATCGCCGAACGGGCAGATTCAAATGTCCTTCTTTCCTCGTTGAATTAGGGTTATGAATAACGGTAAATATGCCCAATACGAGTGTATCAATCCATAGCATAGGTAGTTCCATGTTGGTATAAGGACTTGAAGGTAACCCAACTAACAGCACTTTTTTGCATGCTTAATTTGCTATTTTAATCTTTTTAAATAGTGCAGTTTATACTGATATAATGCTAATCCTTTTAAATGCATGATATGCAGTGCATGTTTGGTGAGAATTAACCCCCTGCCACACATCTTTATGGTGGATTGTCGGGTATTATGTAGTTTTACATAGATTAAATAGATATGCTAAGAGGAAACAAGTATGCCCAATCATGCTGTCAATTGAGTTACCTTTAAATTATTTTACCTACATACAACTACTTCTATATTTGCAACTATTCATATTCCCAATTGTACGAATTGCTCTATTTATATGGCCATATTACATCGGCCAAGATTGCCAGTAACAAATACACAGCACGCACAGCCATGCCCAGAGTGGTAATAATTGGACTCTGGCGGGAATCGAGCCCGAATCCCCGAGATTAGCAGGCGAGGACTTAACCTCGACCCCGCCGTCTGCAGCTAATACGCTGGGAAAGCACCAACTCGTTCTTCATTCAACTCATCTCCATCTCCGGAGAGAGGCGTCTATAATACCAATGCAGTGAAAAGCTGGAATTAAATTTGAAGAAATGCGCGATAGTGAACTTTTGGAAAAAGAACAGCTTTACCCGGAATAATTATTGCATCAATGAAAAGAAAATATCTAAATTGGAATCTATTAAATACTTAGGCGTCACCATCACTGAAGACATGCCATGGGGGAAACACACCAGGAAATAACTAGTGTAGCAAACCGTAGATTTGGATTCGTAAAAAGGGTTATAGGCAAATGCTATGAGAGAGTACGAGAAAGAAGCTATTTTACACTTGTCAGGCCTCATTTAGAATATACCGCTAGTATGTGGGATCTGTACGAGGATGGTATGATAAAAGAATTAGAGCGTGTGCAAAGGAGATCCGCTAGATATGTTAAAGGCCGTTATGGTAATTGTATAAGTTTTACGAGGTAAATAGAAGAACTATGATAATAATTACTATCAGAACGCAGGTTAAAATTTAGGTTAAACCTTTTAAGTAAATTCGAAACCGATTTGTTCACAGATGATGTTAGTTATATATTAAGAACCATTGCGTATTATGCTAGGTTTGATCAGATTAACATGATTAGAGAGGTAGATTGTCGTACCGATAGATTTAAAATGTAATTTTTCCGGCGTACCATAAGAGAGAACAATAGGCAGCGTAGCAAAGGGATAGGTAGGTGAAATATAGTCAGAGTAGTCTGTAGTGCATGATGCAAGTAATAACAACCAGTAACCCCTTTCTTATTTCGTAGATATTAACCATCTAGCTGCATGTGACCCTATTATCTTGCATCACTCCATTAAATAGTCTAGATGCATGTGAATAGTGCATGTTTGGTGATATACACCCCCTGCCACACACCCTCTTGGTGCCTTGCAGGGTATTACGTAGATGAAGACATGTGAAAGCTTCACATGCGGAGTAAATAGAACAGCATTCTCCAACATTTTTTACGGCGTTTACGCTAAAAATGTCTGCTCAGAAACCGGCGAATACCCGACATCCAGGTCACATATAGAAATAGCGAGCGCTCCGAAAAATTTAAGCAAACAAGTCCCCGGTAGCTGAAAGAAAACTAGCTGTTAGTATCCGATACAAAGTTTCCGCGGACATCGCACCACGAACGTGAAACGTGTGGCATTATTACGAGTCGGAGCAAGCAACCGTTCGCGGTCCTCCAATTTTCCGCGGTGGCAAAAAAGAAGAAGACCTGAGAAGAAGAAATGAGACCCCGATATAATTTTCCTCCAACTCGCATCGCACAGCATAGCATCGTGGTCTAGTAACGTGCTCCCATTTACCGATAAATAAAGGGGAGGAATCAGAGGTTGAGTACCGAGTTTAACGATTTTTTTTCAAATAGATAATCAATTTGTGCCCTTAAGGACGAATGTTATACTTTCCGTATAGTCACTATTAATAAGGTATATGAGTATATATTAATAGGATACGAAAAACTATCAGAACGCAGGCTAAATTCAGGTTAAACTTTTTAAGTAAATTTGGAGATAATTTGTTAACAGATGACGTTAGATGCATATGCGCATCCCTGCGCATTATGCTAGGTTTGATCAGATTAACAAGATGTACATATACGCGATATCCTGCAAGCAACCGTGAGGGTGTGTGGCATGTAATGTGTCTGATCGAAGCTAGCATAATCAGCCGTCGTTCTTAATATATGTCTAAAATCTTCAGTAAAGCTACCCGTTTTAAATTTCTGTAATAGATTTAATCTGTATTTTAACCTACGATCTGACAATGATTCCCAACCTAATTCTTATATTAATTCTGATACACTACTAAACCTATCGTAACACCTTTGTCGAAACCAAATTGCCCTACGCTGCGCACTCTCTAGTTTTGTGATCAAGCCCAATTCATTCGGATCCCATGTACTGCCTGCATATTAAAGGTGGAGCCTAACTAGTCAAAAGTAACATCGCTATTGCAGACACGACCGGCGTCATCCATAAAAGGACATCATGCTCTCCCGTGGATGAAACTGGTCGTGTTTTATAATTGTGTGGAATTCACATAGTTTTTCTATACATTGACCATGAGTTTCCACAAGGTTAATCCTAAATCCGTAGATATTCACTTCTGGATATTAATGCATCCGTCGCGATGGTTCACTCCCTGCCACACACCCTTTTGCTGGTCGAGTATTGCGTAGATTTCGATGCAGAGCCCAGTAATAACGAGTATATAGTCGCAAAAACACAACCTGCTATTTTTTCCAATCACAATAACACCTGTTGACCTCCCATTGCCTTCCTTGATAGCTTTCTCAATATAGGAATTACAAATCAAGAGAATTTTTGCACAATATTGAGCTACTTCTTTTCTTGATTTCTATGCCGACTTCCGATTTAAAAAAAGCCTCCCGATCTTTCCATTCTTCTAAAAGATCTAGATCACTCTTCTGCTATTGAGCGTTGTATTTTTTAAAACATGTTTGTGCAATAACTTATTGCAGTGGAAGTAAAAAAATCTTTCCTCCATCTATAAAAATATAATGTAGGTTAGTTAGCCTTTTTCCATTCCTTTTTCCACAAGTGCCCTGAAGGACAAAGTGACTTCACTGGTACACCTACAGTAAACTCCTGATTTGCATACCTACATAAAAGCATATTAATGACAGAAAAGAATCCAGTAGAGCTGCCCCAGCCGCAATTAAATGTTCGCAAGCCTCGGGTGGCGGCACGAAGCCTGGCGTACAACATCGGACCATCTACATCTACATAATACCCTGCAAGCAACCATAAAGGTGTGTGGCAGGGGGTGAATTCTCACTAAACATGCATTGCATATCATGCATTTAAAAGCATTAGTAATAAGGTATTATTCTAAACTTCACTATGTAAAAAGATAAAAATAGCAAACTAAGCATGCAAAAACGTGCTGTAGGTTGGGTTACCTTCCTTATACCAACATGCAACTATGCTTTGGATTGATTCACTCGTATTGGACATATTTACCGCTATTTATATCCCTAGTTGTACGAGGAAAAAAGGACATTTTGAATCTGTCAGTTCGGAAATCAATTTCGATGATTTTGTAATTATGGTCCAGTCTACCATAGTAAGTTGGGGTTTGCAAAATATTTTGAAAGTCATGAGTGAAAATATTATCTTGGAATTTTTTAGGAGATTGAGTCTACATTTCAATCTGCGATCTGACAAAACCAGTCGGCAGGGCCGTAGTGAAAGTCACGCTTGGAGGAAAATACAAGTTTACTCACCTTTGAGACCACTGCCGTTACACTAAATAGATTGGCGATGCATGGATAATCCGCAGCTCGGATAACGCGCGCATGGAGATTCGGGATTTTACCGTACTACTCTTATGCTCTATGCCTAGTTTCCGTGAATAGTTTTTGTCAATCTTTTTACGCATGTTTCGTCAGGCTTATGGTCCCAACGTTTTCACATTTAAACTGGCTCTTCGTGTTGTGTGTGGCGATAGAGATATTCCTCTGGAAGCCCATCGATATTTTCTCAGTTTAGTGTGCATCGCAGATAACATTCACAAATTTTGTTGACGTATCCTCACCAGCATTTTCAAGCATCTTGGCAGCAATATCTCTGATTCCAGCTGCCTTTTTATATGCAGGTCTCTCGCTGCTGCAACGAATTCCGATCCCAGCATGATATATCCATTCCTGTCCAATTCAAATCATTTTCCTCATCCATTATTGTCATTGTTTCCACCGTAGAGTTGATCAAAGCATATTCCATTCATCAACTTCGTTTTACCTTCAATTAGATGTTCTCCTTTCGTATCCTGACTGATGTTTATATTTCACGGCAGAACTCTTGAAGTGGATTTTCACTATCCCATAGACGACCTATTTAGGCTCAAGTTAGCCGGGTGTTTCTTGTTTTCTATCCACATTTATGGTGTACTCTTGTTTCCCGCTATCCTGTTCTTAGCCTTCTTTAATGTATCTACATCTACAAAATACCATGCAAGCTACCATAAATGTGTGTGGCAGGGGGTGAATTTACACCAAACATGCATTACAAATCTTGCATAAAAGGGATTAGAAATTATATTCTAGTCTAAACGTCACAATTTAAAAAAAAGTTAAAAATAGCAAAGAAAGCATGCAAAACTAGTTGTGCATGCATAAAAAGGATTAGAAATTATATTCTAGTCTAAACGTCACAATTTAAAAAAAAAGTTAAAAATATCAAAGAAAGCATACAAAACTAGTTGTGCATGCATAAAAAGGATTAGAAATTATATTATAGTCTAAACGTCACAATTTAAAAAAAAAGTTAAAAATAGCAAAGAAAGCATGCAAAACTAGTTGTTAGTTGTGTTAGCTTCAAGTCCTTATACCAACATGCAGCTACCAATGTTATCCATTGCTACACTCGTATTGGACATATTTACCGCTATTCACATCCCTAATTGTACGATGAAAAAAGGAAATTTTGAATTTGTCAGTTCGGCAATCAATTTCTCCAATTCTGTAATCATGATCCAGTCTACCATAGTAAGTTAGGGTTCGCAAAATATATTTGACGTCATCACTGAAAATATTATGTTGGAATTTATGCGGGAGATTATGTCTGAATTTCAACCGACGATCTGATAATGATTGCCATTTTAATTCATTTAATAGACTGGTTACGCTAATATAGTTATCGTACCATCTCTTTAAAAATCTTGCCGATCTTCGCTGCACACGTTAAAGCTCGTTATTTAGGCCAATTTCGTAAGGGTCCCATATTCTGGCAGCGTATTCCAAATAAGGTCAAACAAGGAAAGAGTAGCTAATTTTTCGTACATAGTCGTCGCATTTTCCCAGTACTTTGTACCCAGTCTTTTGATGAATCCCAGTTTACGATTAGCTCCCATAATTGCACGTATGTGTGTACTTCAAGAAAGATCATTTGTCAGTCTTATTCCAAGATATTTAATAGATTCCGCGCTAGCAAATTTGTTTGTGGATTTACTACAGTTGTCCATCACCATTTATTCCATTTTTTACGTTATTTAATAATCATCCGCTATTATGATATCATGCGAGTATACGGCATCCTTACGAAATAGGCTTAAATTATGAACCGCCGCAGGTGCAGCAAAGATCGGCGAGATTTCGAAAAGGACGGTTTGATTACTATATTAGCGTAACCAGTCTATTACAGGAACTAAAATGAGAATCTTTATCAGACCGTGGGATGAAATTTAGACTTTATCTCTTATCAAAATTCCAAGATAATAGTTTCACTGACGACGTGAAAAATATTTTGCGACCTCCAAGTTACTATGGTGGAGATGACCACAATCATGAAATTAAAGAAATTGATTGCCGAACGGAAAGATTAAAATGTCCTTTTTTCCTCGTACAATTAGGGATATGAATAGCTGTATATATATCCATTAGTATAAATCCAAGAGTATAGAAGTATATCAATGTATAGCATAGGTAGTTGCATATTGTTATAAGGACTTTAAGCTAACCCAACTAACATCACGTTTATGCATGCTTGCTTTGCTTTTTTGTTACAATTCTACTTACTATGCATTCACCTTTATATATTTACGGTTTTTCTATACATTTAATCTCTAATTCTTCACATTCGTCAATGTCTTCACTGTATTCTTCATTGGAATTGCCAAATAAAAACTCTCCACAATCTATCTTTCTGAATCGTATGCAGCTCCGCAGTAAATTAAGTAGAACGTAATGTGCGTCTTCGAGACACATTTAAAGGTAGTGAGTAGGTGGCCATCTCTCAATGGCGCACCACGAAGCAACTGACAATGAACAATGATGCCACGAGCTTCACTTGCTGGAACTGAGAGGAAGACTGCAGTTTTCTTCTCCACGCGTCATCCGATGAGAGATAATGATAGTCGGAGTCAGCAAAGTAGGCAGAGGCCATGTGTCAGTGAGGAACAAAACTGCATTCTACTCACACCGAGAAAGTTATGATGTATACGGATGCCAACAAAGTAATTTGCTATTTTCTCTCCCTGCAAGTAATACCGGACGTAATAATCAGGAAAGCTCGATGGTATTTACCCGAGGATTGTTCGTCCACTACCATGGTTGCATAAGCATTGCATAAACGTTGCATAAACCTTTGACTAAACCTAGACTTAATCTCTTAAATAAATTCCAAGACCATATTTTCAGTGATGATGTTAAAAATATTTTGCGGACCCCAACTTACTATGGTAGACTGGACCATAATCACAAAATTAGAGAAATAGATTGCCGACCTGACAGATTCAAAATGTCCTTTTTTCCTCGTACTATTAGGGATATGAATAACGGTAAATGTATCCAGTACGAGTGTAGCAATAGATAACATTGGTAGCTGCATGTTTGTATAAGGACTTAAAGCTAACCCAACTAACAGCATATTTTTTGCATGTATGCTTTGCTATTTTAATTTTTAATTACAAATTTTATGCATGATATGTAGTGCATATTTGGTGAGAGTTCACCCCCTGCCACACACCTTTATGGTGGCTTGCAGGGTATTATGTAGATGTAGATGGTTCGACCCGTGGTTCACACTGCTTTCTTGCATTGGGGTCAATCACAATAAATTTAAACTTTTTGGTGTATAAAATAATTGTGAAAAAAGCACATCGCTCCTTCTGATCTTCATAATGAAATACGAGATTAAGAACGATAATTTTGAAAGATTAATCTTAAAATATAGTATGCGTACAACTGATTTGGCCTCAAAATTAATCTACATCTACATCTACGTAATACCCTGCGAGCAACCGCGAGGGTGTGGTAGGGAGTGAGGTTCAGCAAACATGCAATACTGATTTGTAACTTAGAGCTACAATGGTACTGCTATATGAAAACAGGTATAAGAGTAACGTGCAACTAGCTGGTTTGTGTTTACATATTAACGAGTGATCACTGGTTAAAAAGATTTTCACTGAATATATTTACCTATCTGTATTTCACCAGCATGGATAGATTATCAATATTAAAATTTTCGTCATGCACTACCCACTACTCCCACAATTATTTACCTAACTATCCCTTTGCTATGCTACCTATTGCGTTCTTTTATAGTACTCGGGAGAAATGAAATTTTAAATACAAAGGTACGACAATCTATCTCTCTAATCTTGATTTTCTTATATCCAACGCGGTAATGTATATCCCATAAAAATGTCACAGTTTAGGAAAGATTCCAATACAATGTGAAGATAGCGAGACTCTTTCGAACGATATGGTATCAAAAAGAAAGTTTCATGAATTGAAATAATTTTCTTTCACAAAACGGCAGCTGGTTGCGATGAGCTCATTTCCATACTGACACATCGGAATAGATAGTTCGAGAAAGCAGAAATGCCCTTCACACTGTTCCTCCGAGATATGCACAGCCAAACAGTCTAATCAACAGCCTGTTTTCTGAATTTTTTTTCGCTCTTCCTGATATCAGAAAATGCCATTAACCTGTTTCACGGTCGAACAATACGTTTTTTCGTGCTACCATGTCCTTAGGCCTGTTTGAGGTCCTTTTCGACCGCACTCACCCACAAATTTCTTTATCCCTTCCTCTTTAAAACAAAAAGGACGGGGAACATATAGGTTTGTTGAGTGAAATCACTGTCATTTTCTCTGCGCGACGAAAAAACATGGAACACTCCCATCATAATTCCCCTTCATCAGGGTGACCCAATCTTTTCTTCCCTCATCGTTCCTATTCCTTCACCAACATCATCCTATTCTCAAGAACATATTGCCTCCAAAATCCATTTACCCAGCAATGCAGTCCTACACCGAGCATTGAAAAAGACTGAGTTATTGAGTGTCCAGTATGTTAGCCGAATTGGGATGGGAATCACTGTCACAACGTAGGCTGAATTATAGACTTAATCTTCTGGGAAAATATGAGGCCTCCTTAAACATTTTATTAGACATTTCATTAATTCATTCTCCTTAGACATTTCATTAATGACGTTAATCGTATACTGTTGGCTCCGACTTATTATGGTAGGCTCGTTAATTCTAATAAAATTAAGGAGATCGATTGCAGGACGGACAGGTTTAAAATGTCATTTTTTCCACGTACGGTTCGAGATCAGGACGTTAGACATCATGTAAATCGGTAAAAGTTATAGAGGTAATATTCAGAGTAGGTCGATAATATTTTTTATTTCCTGCATGTTCAAATCAATGTGTTAACCGCATGCTTTGCTTTTTTTGCATGCATGAGTATCTCTTAAATTGGTGTCGGATTTCAAGTCATGCATGGTATTCGTGGGTGTGTCCTGCATGATTGGGGTTTGTTAGTTTTTTTTTTCTTTTTTTCCCCTAATTACTTTTAGAGGTGTGGTGTTTGTTTTGTGTTGTTCATTATTGTTTATTGTGTCATTTTTCCTGGTGTGGGTGCACCCCCTGCCACACACCCACGAGGTGGCTTGCAGAGTATGTCGTAGATATAGATATATATTGACAACCGTGGTAGCCTCGTACCGGCCTGGAAACCCAAAGGTCGCAGGTTCGAATTTCTCCTTGGCCATAAATTGTGTTCGTCTTAGAATTGAGGTTAGGATTACTAGTAGTTAGGTAGTAGTAGGTTAGGTTAGACGGAGCGTTTTAATTTTAGCAGTGAGAGCCTTTAAAATCTAATTCTACATAGTTTGACTGATTGCATCGTAAGCATAAAGTTACGTGTGGAGTCGGCATCATTACGTTTAAAAAGTTATTTTTGCTTCAGTTCATTAGTAAAATCATTAACTTTCCGTTTTCTGCATATTAATGAAAATCTCACCTTCACGAATGACAATATTACTTTCATCCCTATTTGAATTGATTATATATTCGTCTGAATGAAATATATGTATACAAATGTAATGGGAATGCGAGGAAGAAAAAGACAACTTTTACCAATGTCACTGGATTTATTAAAACTCGACCCGGGTTTCGATGCGGATTAACATCATCATCAGGTGAAAGTTGTCTTTTTCTTCCTGCAATGACGGCATACCACCAAGTAAACCTTGCGAAAGTGATTGCTCTTCGTAATGGGAATCGCTATCAAACAAACCAAAAGAATGATGAAAAACTGTATTAGTAGACTTACTGCTTATTACTAATGCTCTCTGATTAGTGTACACCGTCTAATTCATTCAGGTATTACTTTTATATCTGCTAAGTACCCAACAAGCAATCAGGAGGGGGGAAAACATTTGCCATACCATTCCGCGTATAAAATAACCTGCTTCTGATGAGTGAATGCCCTACCACCTTTTTCATTAAAATTGTTCTTGACGTTGAATGGGAATCAGTCTCCTTCTACCTTGGCTAAGGGCGGACACAACTTTTTGCTCTCGTGTGCGTTAAAGTGTCGTCTGTGCCATGTGGGTGAATCAAATGCGTACAGAGCGTGAAACAAAATCCAAAGCGGCTTCATTATGACCGACATAAGGGGCTGTACCTGTCTCAGCGAGTGAGCCTCTAACTGATGTTGACTCCCAGTCTCCGGAGGAATTCCTCGAGGCATGATGCCTCTTGGCAACCTGCCTCGGATCTCCAAGCTGACAACCCGACGTCTGGAGTCCTCCAGCCACGACTCCCCAGCAGTGTCCTCCGAGGTTGACAGAGGCCCTCGCTCTCCTTCGTCACCGCTTGAAACAGACCCAAACGAGTTATGGACGCCTAGAACTCCATCGTGATGAGAAAGCTGACTACTAGAAGTGAGATAACCCCCTGGAAAAGGTAAATCAGATCACATTCACGACTTTTGATGCGTTGACGAGCTTGTATACCGAAAGTATATCGCGGTGGGAAGTCATACTAATATGGAATAGTTCCAAAATTGAGCGGTGGGGTATTACTAGGCGTGAGTTTTACGTAATCCAACGCCTGGGTTTATATCACACAGCCTCAACTAAGATTTTAAACGTAAGGCGGAAAACATGAAGATGTATGTCTATCTAGAAAATCTAGCTGCACGTGTCTCTTATGTCTAACACATTTTCGTGAAGATGTAGAATTGTAGCTCTTAGTTGATGTAAGTAGTGCATTTTTGGTGATCTTCAACTCTTGCCACTCACCCTTGTGGTGGCTCGCAGGGTATTACGTAGATGTAGGTGAATGAAGGTCCGGATTCGAAACATAGCAGGATCAGAAATTTTCCATTATATTTTGTTCCCGAGGTGAGTACTGTGTGGATAGTACTTGAAGTGTAGTACTCCGTACGTCAGATGGGACACAAATATCGGGCCCATTCGCACCTTTCGTAATCAGAAGGCGAATTGCAACGTCAGGTTCCTCTCCAACATTACTCGCTGACGTGACGTTCTAGCTGAAACCAACTACCCGCCTATCCTGAATAGCTACGAAAGTATTCTTGGGGCAAATTATCTTAATATATTTCGTCTTCCCCGAGTAACAGCTTGTTACGATCAACATCCGCGGTTCCAACCTAAGACCCTTGGATGGCTGCATCTCTCTGAGCGAGACACTAAGAGCAGAAATAGTTCCTATAACCTGCTTTGCTCTCGGAATAGGCATTGTTTCTGGTGAGATCGACACCAGCTGCTGATTTTAGCTCCCGAACCTCAATATCGAAGGCCCAAAACCCACGCCCATATTTTCGCTCTTCCCTTACATCTACCTCAACGCGATACCCTGCTATCCACCGAGAGAGTGTGTGGCAGGGGGTGAAGATCACCAAAACATACACTACTGACATGCAACTAGGGTACCACATGGAAACAAGCTACATAATAGTGTCACATGCAGCCAGATAATAATGATGTTTAGCATCTGCATGGTAATAAAGGAATTGGTTGCTAATGCATGCATTATTCACTACAGACTACTCTAACAATATTTCACCTACCTATCCCTTTGCTTTGCTGCCTATTGTGTTTTCTTATAATTGATTCCTCGTATTGATAATGCAAGCCTGGTCATGTTTCACCCCCTGCCACACACCCATGCGGTGGCTTGCAGTATATTATATAGATTTAGATTTTATACTACTAACAGAAATTTTTCTTTTAATTTTCCCACTTCTGAACCCATTTTTATTTAAGGTAAACCTATGATAGGTCAACTGTACTATTAGGTATGTAATCGCGTACAGTTAGGCATGTAATCGCGTTTCAATGAAGAGCACGAGAAATAAGACACACTGTTTGTAACAATTATAGTTTATAATGTTGAAATTTAACTGCAATCGTTCAAGCTCAGCGGTGGAACCCCCGGAGGAGAGGTCGGCCTCGGTGAGGATCTTGGGTCGCTCGCCAAGTGTCGGATTAGGGTCGGAGTCGAGGTAGGTCCCTCATTAAGAGGGTTTGAAATCGGTAGTCCCTATTTGAGTACATCTAACCGTACTATTTATGCCCACCAGCCTTAATATTTACCGTAGCTCGTATGAGTCAAAAAATTTTAAACGGAAGTTTCAATGAAGGCATTGTAAGTCTCTTAAAAACACAAGCGTGTACTATGGCAGGTTAGATCAGCAAAATAAAATTAGACAGATAGATTGTAGAGTCAGAGTGTAGTATAGAGTAAGACAGGGAGGTTTAAGAATTTATTTTTCCGCGTACAGTTAGGCAGAGTAATAGATTGCAGCGATGGCGCAAGGAGAAATCAGAATAGGTATTGTAGATTTTGATATAGAAATTAGAATGTAGTAATTTTTTCAATAACGTGTACATTTTTATAACTACTAACTATGCTATCTCTATAAATAAGCCAAGAGTAAAATTTATGCGTAGAAATTACTTATACACCCACCACTATTATATTACTTTGTGTTAACTCACAATTGAGAATCATTTATAGCCAATATTTTACGTGTCTCGGAACTGCCTGACTGCTATATATTTTCGTCAGGGTGGTAACATTGTGCCTCTCAGCTGCATGTAACTAGAGTAGTATTTTTGGGCGTGATCTTATTCTCTCAATTTGGTAATGCATCTACATCTACATAATACCCTGCAAGCCACCACGAGGGTGTGTGGCAGGGGGTGATTTCTCAACAAACATGCACTACGTATCATGCATTAAAAAGGAATAGTATTAATATAGTAGTCAGAACAACACTATTTAAAAAAAGATACAAATTGCTAAGCAAACATGCAAAAACATTCTGTTAGTAGGGTTAGCTTTAAGTACTCATACCAACATGCAGCTACCAATGCTATTCATTGCTACTCTCCGATAGGACATATTTACCGTTATTCGTATCCCTAATTGTGCGAGGGAAAAAGGAGATTTTGAATCGGTCAGTTCGGCAATCAATTGCTCTAACTTTATGATTATGGTCCAGTCTGCTATAGTAAGTTGGGGTTCGTAAAATATTTTTAACATCATCACTGAAAATATTGCCTTGGAATTTGTGTAAGAGATTAAGTCTAAATTTCAACCTGCGATCTGACAATGATTCCCATTTTCATTCATTTTATACACTGGTTACGCTAATATGATTATCGTATCGTCCCTTTACAAATCTTGCCGATCTTCGCTGCACACGTTCAAGTTCATTACTTAGACCGATTTCGTAGGGATCCCATACACTGGCAGCATATTCCAAATGAGGTCTAACAAGGGAAAAGTAGCTGATTTCTCGTACATGATCGTCACATTTACCCAATACTCTTTTAATGAAACCCAGTTTGCGATTCGCTTGACCCATTATTTCACGAATGTGTTTACCCCAGGAAAGATCATTTGTCAGTCTTATTCCAAGATATTTAATGGATTCCACGTTTGTTAATTCATTATTACTTATTTTGTAAGTGGTAGGAGGAGAGCTATTCTTTTTCCAAAAATTCATTACACGACATTTCTTAAAGTTTAATTCTAGCTGCCATGTATCACACCAAGTTTCAATTGCTTGTAGGTCAATATTTAAATATTCTTTATCGTTGGGGCATAGAATTTCCCTGTACACTACTGCGTCATCGGCAAATAGACGAAGCTTACTTTTTACCACCTTTTGGATATCATTAATGTACAAAAGGAATAGGAGTGGACCTATCACACTACCTTGTGGGACACCCGAAGTGACTTTAATTGCCGGTGAGGAAACACCGTCCAAAACAGAGGCTGCATGCTTCATGTTGGTCCATCCCCTGACAAATATCCTTGTGATGGCTGGCAGCGTATTATGTAAATGTAGATGTCTTTTCGTTCGTCATCAATCTTACAAGTTTTAACCTTGACGGACCCTCATCAGCCTCATTTGCGTTAGTGACGAGGTGACAGATATTCGGAATCCACCTGATCCCCGGGGGTGAAAAGCGAAAATAAATACGGAAATAAATGAAATGCTGAAATAACAACACGAATTATTGACACCATCCATCTTCATATAATTTTCTGGTGACATTTTAAATGCAATAAATGACATTAGAAATCTATCATTACCACAATCTCTCTCTCTGGAAAGCCTTTGCCAGCATTTTCCTAGCATGCATGTGTTCATCATCATCAGTATTTTAATCCTGGGATTGGTTTACTGCAGCCCTCCATTCTGCCCCATTTGGTGTTAATTTCCTTACGCCCTGATATATTTTCTCTTTCACGTCCTTCTTTATTTGCCCTATATATTTGTCCCTTGGTCTCCCTCGCGGGACCTTCCCTCAATCTTCCCTTCTATTATATTTTTATTAATTCATTGTGCCTCAAGGTACCAATCCATCTGGTTCTTCTCTGCCGTAGGGTTTTCATATTGTCCTTTCTTCATCTGCTCTTCTGTGCACCTCTTCGTTCCTCACTTTATCTGTCCATTTAATCTTCAGAATTCTCCTCCAGAACCCTGTTTCTAATGCTTCAAATCTTCGTTTTTCTGTGTGATTCAATTCTTCGTTTGTATGCATGAGTTAGTAGTATTAAAACTTTATTCGTGCGCTACAGACTACTCCATCAATTTTTTTTAATTTATCAATCCTATTGCTATTCTACCTATCCTATGGTGCACGGGAAAAACGACGTTTTAAATGTATCGGTACGACAATGTCTCTCTAGCCTGTTTATCTGATCAATTCTACCATAATACCTAGGGGTTCTTAGAATTTTTCTGACGTTATCTGTGAGCAAATCGTCTTCGATTTAACTAAAAGGTTTAGCATAAATTTAATCCTGTTCTCTGATAAAAAATCCCAAACTCGTTTCTATTGAACTCTTAACACTAATATAGTTATCATAACAGCCTTAAACAAATCTTGCTGATTTCTTTGCACACGCTCTAATTCCTTTATCGTGCCTTCCTCGAATGGAATCCATATACTAGCGGCATATTCTAAATTAGGCCTGACAAATGTTAAGTAGCATCTTTCTCGTACTCTCGTATCGCATTTTAGGGCAAATTAAGAAAAAATACCCTTCCGATTTCGGCAAATCCCATCTTTGGCTACCGATTACATCTCACACCGTCGGATGATGGAAAAATTGATTCGTGAAGCAATCCAGGGCCAATTCACGGAAAGTCGGTAAATGTAATGGTTGAAAAGAAACGAAAGTTATCAAAGAGTATTTTGGATGGATGAAGGGTTCCCTTGTTCAATCCAAGTGGATCTTAAACGTTTGAAAGTTGCATCAGGGGGGGGAAGGTGACGTCATCAAACATGCAATACGCACACTATATGCAACAATGTTTACAAATAGTGCCAAATGAGTGATTACTACGAATGTCAAGTCTGGCACACTACAAATTTCACTTTGTATGCAACATCCAAGGAAAACCTTCACAAGCACTACGGACATACACTATGTGCATTGTTTTATATTATAAAATGATTAGACTATCCTAATTTTAATTACGTCTCTTGTCTATTTGCGGAATATATATTAACCTATGATTTGTAATATATGCGATCGTATTTTATATGCTAAGTAAAGTTATTTTTGTGAAGTCATAATTCTGTGTCAAGATCCTAGTATGGTCAAATTGTGCAAGGGAATAACGAATATTTGAACTGAGATGCGATATGTTCCACTAGTCTTATCTCTTTGGTCATACCAATTAATAATTCTACTCTCGCTAAGTACTAAATAACGAACAAATTATTCGTTATTTGGAAAAGAAATTGATATGTATTTCATGACATCTCAAAATTAAAAAATCATTAAATTAATATATACATATTAAAATTTTAGTTGTATGTGCCTCGGTTATGCATACTTACCATGTTTTCATAACGTATTAGTATTTTACTTATTAGTTCCACGTCAGTAAGACATGTGCTGTGATTTTAACCCCCTACCACACCCTCGCGGCGGTTTGCTATGTATTGCGTAGATGCTCATGTAGCACCCGGGAGATGCAGTGCCAAAGATATGAGATAATCTATTACACGGAAAAAACGCTATGAAAATATCCAAGATTAAATAAGTTATATTTGAATAATACTCTGCAAGCAAAAGTGAGCGTCAGGGGGTGAAAAATACACCAGGTATGTATTATATATCAGAGGGAATAATACCTAACTTATTACCATGCAAAAATACTAATCCATGCATACACTACTTACATGCAGCCGAGAGGCATTTTGTTACCACCTAGAAGAAAATATTAAGCATGCATTTAGGAGGCATGTGAAATTTTCGCTCTAAATTACAGTTTTTTTTTTCATTATACTAAATCGTTAATTTATACGAAGTAATGAAATAGTTGCGGGTTAGTTAGTCATTTATATGAGTAAATTGTACTATTAACTTAAATATCCTAGACCTAGAGCATGCATGAGTTCATCATCATTGGTCAGCAATCCTAGGATTGATTTGACGCAGCCCTCCACTCCATCCTCCTGTTGGCCAACCTCTTCATATTGACGTAATTCTTCCCTCATACATCCTTCACAACTTTTTCCATAGATCTCATACGAGGCCTGCCTTTTCCGTTCTCCTCGACGATTGGCTTCATCACGCTATCGTGTCTGACGATATGGCCGATTAAGTTGTCACGTCTTCTTTTTAGAGTTTCCAGCAGACCCTTCTCCTACTTTTCTTAAGATTTCTTCGTTTGTCACTCGGTCAATCCATTCCATCATCCTTCGGTAGCACCACATTCCAAATGCTTCCAGCCTTGACTTCTCTGCTGCTGTTATCGTACATACATTCTTCGCTGCCATGTGGTAGCATGCTCAAGATAAACATGAGTTAGCAGTGTTAAAATGTACACGTTGTTAAAAAAACCACTACGTTCTAATTTATATATCAAAATGTACACTACCTATTCTGATTTTCTCTTGTATCTTCGCTGTAATCTATTGCTGTTCCTAATTAACCAATCTATCCTAAATTAAATACTGTAAATGGTCTTCAAATAACAAAAAGAGACGGTAGCAAAACTATCTATCCCCAATTAAGAAATACGCCAAGAGGTTCACAGTGTAACCGCCCATCCGACGGAATGGTTGCTGAACTTGAAGAAATTGAGGACTGGTATAAATCAGAATGATGTGGTAACTCTAATATCAATGGTTCGAATCCCACCGCGGATCTTATTTCTGTTTTATAAATTAAGCCCGATATTGAGGTAAGCTAGATGGTACGATATAACCTTAGCAGTCGGAGATTCTAATATCATTTAATACCATTTTTGCCTACTTTCAATGACTAATTCGTGAACCTCGACGCAAATGAAGATTTTGATCCAAATGTCATCGACATCCAGGTGATTTCCTGCGAGCCTCCGTGAGGGTGTGAAAATCACCAAAAATACACTCTTTACATGTAACTAAGAGCAACGAAGCTACTCCTACTTGGAAACATGTTGTGGAATTTTTCTATGTTTGCATTGAAGACCTTGCTGTATCAGAATCAGGCATGCAGAGGGATAAAGGTGAATTATTAATAATTAGATATTAATAATTTTATTATCATTAATTACGGTCGAACTTTAGAAGCCAGGGCTCACCGCATTGACTTCACTCAATGCGGAGGACGCTGGCTTGCAACCTCAACTTATCAAATGTGTGGGTGTATTTTTATTATATGCCTGTTTTTTCGGAGTAAGGAAATCTACATGTTGCGTGAAGTGACCTTCGAAAGCATTCCACTTTAACGTGGGTACGCAGTGCTGGTGTCCTACTTAGTCTCCCCGTGACGTGAAAGGGAAAATAAATCTCAAATTGTGTATTTCTCTTTTTGCCTCTCTTGCATCATAACGCTTGCTTTGAGACTTGACTTCAGAAACAGGTAGCTGCTTCTGTGGGAGGATTAAAATATCTTTCAGCCCGAAGAGGAATTTTCCATCCATTTTTATTTTTCGTGGTTCTTAATTGATCACATCTAAGTGGTCGTTAGACGGGATGGCAGTATTTATGAAAACATTGGAATTTGAGACAACCGATAATTCTAAATCGGAAATCGAATGTTGTAGGCTAAAATATGGTCTGGAATAAAATTTTTATTCGCTCGTCATATTTGAAGGAATATGGATATTCCAAAATGGAGGCCGTTTTACTAGGGGATGGACTTGGTGTGACACATCCTCATCTGTATCTACATATTACCCTGCAAGCCACCATAAAGGTGTGGCAGGGGGTGAATTAATAACAAACATGCATTGCATGTCATTTAGTAAAAGGATTAGCAATTATATTATTGTATAAACTCCAAAATTTAAAAAAGTTAAAAATAGCAAAACAAGCATGCTAAAATATGCTGTCAGTTGTTTAGCTTAAATTCCTTATAACAGCATGCAACTACCTATGATATCCATCGATATAGTTGTATTTATAATATTGAATATATTTAAACCTATGCATATGCATAATTGTACGAGGAAAGAGGAGCATTTTGAAACTGTCAGTTCGGCAATCAATTTCTCTTACTTTATGTTTATAGTCCAGTTTACCATAGTGAGTTGGAGTTCGCAAAGTATTTTTAGCATATATATTTTTTTATAATCAGGAGTTTATGTCAATTGGAATAAAAAGGTCAAAACTTTTACCGACGTCAAGACAAACGTAAATAGAATGCCAAAAGCTTGAAAGCCCTGAAGATGGAGACATAAATATCCGACACTTCGGCAAAACGTTTGACCTTTTTATTCAAATTGACCTAAACTTCTGATTATAAAAAAAATTTTTAGCGTCATCAGTGAAAATATATTCTTTGAATTTATTTAGAAGATTAAGTCTAAAATTCAACTTACGGTCTGACAATGATTCCTATACACTGCCAAATCTGTGATCTAACTTAATTCATTTGGATCCAGTTTACTGGCTACCCTGGAATTCAAGGTGGGGCCCAACAAATGAAAATTAACGTTGCTCTTTTGTCCTCTCGTAACATTTCCCTTGAACTAATACGTAAGGAGATTACTTGTTAAGCCCTATGCGTATCTTTCTCTAAAACCCCTTTCTCTTAGAGACGTTCATACTTAGATCTGCTCACTGCTATTTACTAGTCTTTGATATTTAGGCAGTTCACCGCAGAGACGTAAATTCCGAGCCAATAAGTTGCTTATTACTTCCCGAGATAAGAGGTCATTTGCGTCAGTGCCTGAGGCAGGGATAAAATGAAGAGTATCTATAGGCTTTAAATTCACGCCAGAAGAGAACGTCGTAGGTTCCACCTCCTGAGCCTGGAGCGGAAGTCATATTTTCGCTGTGGATCCCTCCACCCTTGCTTTGGCATCTGGGTGTTGTATAAGAGGCTTCCGGGAAACGATTGAGCTGCTTATGCCGCCGGGATCCTCTCTAAAGGAGGCGTTTCCCAAAGGCCTGGGGTCCTTTTTAGCGCACTTCCGGTTCAATAAGTTTCATAATCTCCATACTATGGTCATTTTTTCATTTTCGTGACTCGATTATTTTATTTTAAAGCTATATTTCGTAATTAGCGTGTGAGATGTAAGTGTATTCATGGTTTGGTGGGTGAGACTATGAAGCAAGGTTGCGACTTTAATTCATCTTTTTTATGTTTCCGTAAAACATGCTGATTCTCCTGGAGTGAAGAGAATCGAACCACTGCATGTTGCGGTTCATAGCTTTAGTTGTAGGAAATATTTCTGTTATTATTGCGTCAAGGGAAAAGCGACTTCCCTGGCACATAATCTTCCCTCGCCTTGAAATGCGCCATTCGGCGTTTGCTATTTCCTTTATTTTATTAAAGTGCTAAATTACTAAAAGAACAAGAATCTGTGGAACCAATGTCAGTAGCTACATCGTGGCAGGATCAGAGTCGTATGTACAAAAGTTTTACCAGCCGTGCATAGAGACAGTTCTACATCTACATAATACCCTGCAAGCCACCATAAAGGTGTGTGGCAGGGGGTGAACTCTCACCAAGCATGCACTACATATCATGCATAAAAGTTGTAATTAAAAATTAAAATACCAAAGCATACATGCAAAAACATGCTGTTAGTTGGGTTAGCTTTAAGTCCTTATACCAACATGTAGCTACCAATGTTATCCATTGCTACACTCGCACTGGAAATATTTACCGTTATTCATATCCCTAATAGTACGAGGAAAAAAGGACATTTTGAATCTGTCAGTTCGGCAATCTATTTCTCTAATTTTGTGATTATGGTCCAGTCTACCATAGTAAGTTGGGGTCCGCAAAATATTTTTAACATCATCACTGAAAATAGGGTTTTGGAATTTATTTAAGAGATTAAGTCTAAATTTCAACCTGTGATCTGACATTGATTCCCAATTTAATTCATTTAATAGACTGGTTACGCTAATAAGGTTATCATACCGGCCCTTTACAAATCTATCAAATGCAGTTAACACATAATTAATAACCAGAGAAAGAGGTGTAAAGCAATTGGTGGTTGCAGGCGTAACTTCGTGGAACGATTCACATTAGAGTGAACGATTATGAACATATAACTTTGTAACACCTTTTTGAGGTAGAAAAACGTTTTGCTGAAATTGCAAAGTTATATTTCTTCGTTCTAATCTGAGGCTTGAATTGTAAAATGCCTGAGAAATTGGTTACTGAGTTATTCTTCACGGTTACAAGACAAGTTAAATTTTTGCTACAAATTACTCAAAATATTTGGTTATTCAAAGCAATGCAATAATGTTGGATTAGTCAGTCAATTCTATAAATTAGTTAAAGTGTTTACATATATTACCTTATGGCATGAATGCGTTTTTTATGTATTTAATTAACTGCTCACATACAGCATTTCTGCCAATTGACAGTGACGCAATAACAGATTAGTATTTAGTAGTGTTAAAGCATATATATGTTAAAAAAGATATCACTAAATAATGTCTGCATCAAAATCAGCAATACCTATTATGATTTCCCTTTGTACCTTCGCGTAATCTATTTCTGTTCCTGATTGTGCGCCGAAAAATTTAATTTTTGGACCTCTCTGTCTAAATTTCTATCACTCTAATTTTATCTTCGTGATCTAACCTGCCATAGTACTCTTGTGTTTTAATATACTTCCAACATCTTCAGATATCTGTCCGTTTTTAATTTCTTCAGAAGATTTAATCTGTATTTTCACCTACGATCTGACAGTGAATTTCAACCAAACTTCTACTCTTTGGAGCCCTACTGTCAGTACAAATAGTAGTTATTAATAGGTGGCGACCGATATTGTTTAAATTTGAGCCATTTAAGATAGGTGGGTAATTGAAAATAGATAGTTTGCTTTTAGGGCACGTAGGAAGGATTGAAAGTAACCCGGCGTCAGTATGAGCCTGCTCCTAGTGAAAAGCGCCAAGGTATCCATGATTTAACGTCCTGTCCGACGGACAGAATAGTAAACTCGAGGTGCTCTCCACACAGCATTCAAGAGAGAAGGACATACCAAAAAAAACATTGCTACTGCCTGGAACAAAGCAGGGGCTTCGTTTCGTTCGTCTAGAGTTAATTAGCTTTTATCAGACGAACTCACCTCCTTCCACACACCCTCAAGGTAGCTTTCAAGGTAGTCTTTTGATGTAGATGTTAATGATAGGCGTCAAAATTTTTTAATCGGATAGCTTTACTGAAGATGTTAGGCATATATTAAAAACACCAGCGTATTATTCTAGATTCGACCAAATAAATAAGATTAGAGAGATAGATTGTCGTACTGATAGATTCAAAACGTCATATTCCCCCGTACTATTTGAGAAGAGAATAGGCAGTATAGCAAAGGAATAGGTAGGGTAAATATTTTAGTAGTCCGTAGTACATGATTCATGTATTAACACCAATCCCTTATTACTATGTAGATACTAGCAGTCTAGTTGCCTGAGACCCTATAGTAGCATGTTTGCATGTTTATTGTGCATGCTTGATGATCTTCAGCCCCTGTCACACACCCTCGCGGTGGCTTGCAGGGTATCGTGTAGATGTAGATGAAAGTTGTTCACGATTTAACGTCCTATCCGACGAGTGGAGTGGTGAACTCAAAGAGCTCTACAACAAGCCCTCAAGTTGGGATGTACACCAATGAAATTTTTCTAACATTGGCATTCGAACCCAGGACCTTGGTTTGGGATACTTGTACTCTATCCACCACTCAAGTAAGATTCCCTCAAACTTTATACTCTTATAATGCGATCTTGCAAGAACGTAAACATTTTCCAGATCTCGAGAAAGCCGTGACCGTTTTTATCCGAAATTTTTCCCGCTCCACTAAATCGCTATGACTGCTCTACTTAAGGCCCTCCTCACTTTCATGATTTAATTATCCGTCTTTGAGTATCAAAACCTTATGGCATTAATTTTCCTGTTGTTTTTGCTCCTTTCTCTCGCAAAGATCTTGTAAGTTGATTATCAAAACCCGCAGTCCCTTAGCTGAATCGGCAGCCGATGCCTGATTGTTAAACCGCCTGATTCAGCTCTCCTTTCCATTCAATTTCAACATCATGCTCCCCCACGCTTCCAACCCACGCTACACTACGTGTTCCTTTTCTTCAGCACATGTTTATGAGAGAAATGGCGCAACCTTCGTGCATAACGGTATCACTAGAGGTGTGGTGGTTGTTATTGAAAGATGCTGAACGTTTTTCACTCGATTCCGAAAAAAATAATTTTTATTCCTTGGTCTTTACTTATAATTAATATTTAAAAAGCACCGTTTTTCTTCCATCGTCTCTCATAATTTTCCGTTTTACACGTTTTGCCCACAGTTGTAAATTCATTCGCACACCATAATTTGTTGTTTTATATTGACGTATTTTGTATATATTTCTTTTTGTTCATTTATCATTCTTTAATTCCTTGAATTATATCATTTATTATTTTAATTATATTTTTTGTAACCACAGATTATAGTTGATTATATAATTATTATATAAGATTGTAGTTTTAAGATATTAAATCATGTTTATGTCTTTATTTTGACGAGAGGTTATATGGCAATATGCGATAGGGGGATACTAAATGACCTGATATTTCTATATGGCATTATAAATAAAGGAGAAAATGGTACGTTGTTGAATCGAAAAGTTTCATGTTCCACAAACAAAGATGAATAAGATGACATTGTAAGAGATGTGCGAATACTAACCGAGAATACTCGAATATCTCGAATACTAGTAAGTATTCGATATTCGAGATCTCGAATAATTATGTTAATTAAGCTATATTTGGCGTATTGATGAACTACATTATAAGTGCCGTGAGAAGGCAGCGGAGATAAGAGTCTGTTGATGGGTTTTGTCTCGTAATGTATGGTAGAAAGGCAACAGTTTTAACAAAGGTAATTTCACCAAAAATGTTGCCTTTTTACCGTAAATAACGCACCGAAACTAGTCAACACTGGTCACGGTTCAAAATAAAAAAGAATAACATTTAGCATTTCATTTGCAATTCTTGTATTCGAGGTATTCGAAATTCGCGATATTCGAATATTCGAGTAGTGATTTAATATTCGTATACGATGTTCGAATCCGAGAATTCTGCTATCGACCCATCTCTAGACATTTTACATCATGAAGGTAAACAGTGGCTACTGTAAACAGAATATGTACAACTTATAACAAATTTTGTAGGGATCTTGATTTGCATCGGAGTTGGAAGAACTTTCACAAAGATGCCATTTGAAAAATAACTACGAAATGTGATTGCAATGCGTAAATGTGTACGTCTGTCTACGTAATACCCTGAGAGCTACCGCAAGGGTGAGTGGCAATGGGCGAAGACCAGCAAAGATGCAATACTTTCATGCAACTTCGAGGAACTATGCTAGCACTTCATGGAGATAACGTATATGTGTAACACATGTGGCTATCTTTTAGTGAAGTATATTATATTTGTACTTTAGTGTTCTTGGTTATTGCTCATCTTGTAGTTACAATTATATGTTGTGTGACCATTAAAAACAACGAAAAAATTAATAATTATAATTGCTCACCAATTATTCTCACGATATATATAATTCCAAAATGAATTTCTGTTTTGCGCACATTTAAGGTGGACAAGATCTCTATATAAGTTAAATATATGTCATTTAACTCCTTTTTAAGGAGATAGATCAGATCAGGAAGATAAAATTAGCTACAGAGATGTTAAGATATATAGGTTGTAGTCTTTTTTCCGCGTATAATTAGAGACAGTAATAGATAAGATCGAAGCTGCCAGGGGGAACTAATATTGATAAGGGACATTTTTCCTGTTTTACTATCATACCTGTATGACACTAATGACAAAGCGTTTTATCTGTTGCCTTACTGTCAAGAAATGTCAAGTAATTGTATACTTATCTAATCCCTTCTAGAGAGTCTTTGATTTGTAGCAATATTGCATGTGAAAGAATTTCCTTTCTTAGGTGATTTGGATTTTTTAATAATAATAATAATATTTATTCCACCTGTGAGAAAAAGTAAAACATACAAATATAAAGAATAAAAAAGACATCAATTTAGAGGGGAATATGATAACTTGCGATGGAGTTACCATAATCAACTATTGAAAGCAGCGGCTGGTGCTAATGTATACAAATATTAAACCTAATGGCTAATAAACATTTTATATATTCAAAAATTATGTTCAAAACAATAAAATATAAAAAATAATAAATGAAAATAAATTAATCACAAACAATATAACAGTGCTGACAGTATAAAAATTAAAAAAATTAACAATCTAAATACAAAAGAAAGTACATATTTTAAACCACCGAGATCAGACAACAAGACGATCTCGTCTGACACTCTGTCTGACACTGTCTGACTGACACTCGTCACAACACGACGATCTGGTTTGCAGGGTATTGTGTAGATGTATCCTTCATGGAAAAAATGACCGTTGTTTCTGGTTGTGTCTCCTCATGACAGCAACCTCGGTCACGATATAAGTGCCTGTCCATGCTTGTGTATCTATTTGCCTCTAAATACGTTTAGTACAAGGAGTTTGGTTATAGAATTTCAAGCTTCCAGCTTTAAAAAAAATGATTTTCCTAGGCTGGGATGATTTTCCCCTGAGGAATTCCTTCACTCACTCCATTGAAGTTGGTATTTCCTCCAGTTCCTACCAAAGTGTTAGGCTACCACTGAATATATTCCATGTATCTCGCTAGCTTTTCGTAATGTAATTCTAGGCCTTCGAAGTTTCTTTCTACCCTGAGAGATATTTCAAAATCTTCTTTTCAATTGGAAGATTGTCCCCGTAAAAAAAACGAATATTAGGACGGAACGAGATCATGCCCAGAGATGGCGAGCGTCGTCGGATCGGCTCTTGTGATCCGGAAATCTCAAGTATTTTTTGCGAGCGCACGTGATTGGAATGAGAATCCTGTAGAAGCTGTCCCTCTTGGGACGCTGCGTCGCGTCGCCCCTCCGTAGTCCGTGACCACGTGGCCCTTGGGCATCTGGTCGCCCAGGCGAAGGAGCATGACGAGATACACGCTTGCAATCCTCGCAGGCCCCTGGAACTTACACAGATCGCCAGGAATAACATCAAGTGCTGACGTTAGACTATCAGCAAGCAAGGGTTCGGGTTGGAGTGTTGAACTAACCTAAGAGAGAAAAAAATTGTCGTTTTTTTCATATACTCAGTACTCTGGTTCCTCGAGGTTGTGTGGCAGTTGGTGAATAATCACCGAACATTCACCTCGTGGATCTAATATTTATATTATTACTGAATTTGAAATTAGTATAACCATCATGCGGGATAGACAGCGCAATGTTCATATTTTGTACAACATGCAGGGATATACATATAAAAAATTCTACCAGCATGCAATGCATCTATGTGTGTACCTAAATCCACACAATAACGTTGAAACGTTTTGCAAAATCCGACTCACTACGGTTGACTGGACCATGAACATAGAATTTGGGAAATTGTCGAACCGAGAGATTCATCTCGTCGGAAGGGGGGTGGTGATTCCCGAGGGAAAGGTGACGATGGGCTCCTGATGTATACCAGGGGGTACGGTGCCCCAGATTACGAAGGCGATGATGGTAGTGGTCAGCGGCACTAACTGTTCAAAATTGCTCGTCGTCGACAATGCCGGTACTATAAAAGCCGTGAATCGGGGGTCCGAGGAGGTAATGGATTCCGTGAGGGGTCTATGCTCCAAGTATCGCCGCGTTCGTTGAGGGTCGGGTGTCTACATGAGGCTGATTGTATGCAGCTTGGTACCTGGGACGGATCGGGGGTCGAATTTGGAGGAGTGGATGGTATAAACCAAACAGTCCGTGAAGTAAGGGAGCTAGGGAGCTGAGTTCTTGGAACTCAGGACGGTGCTGGATTCGTGTCGGGTGCCCCTGAACCGCTCGGGTGTTCACTACACGGACGAGGCGTCCTTTAAGGTAGCGCGTAGGCTACATCTACATCTATCTACATAATACCCTGCAAGTCACCACAAAGGTGTGTGGTAGGGGGTGATTTCTCACCAAACATGCACTACATATCATGCATAAAAAAGGTTATTAATTATTATTAAAAAAATAGTATTAATATAGTAGTCAGAACTACACTATTTAAAAAAGATAGAAATTGCAAAGCAAACATGCAAAACTTTCTGTTAGTAGGGTTAGCTTTAAGTACTCATACCAACATGCAGCTACCATTGTTATCCATTGCTACTCTCCGATTGGACATATTTACCCTTATTCGTATCCCTAATTGTACGAGGGAACTGGAGCATACACGTAGAGTTCAGGTGGTAGCCCAGAGTGTAGGTCAATCTCTGGGGGGGCAAAATTGGAAGAATTTGACAGAATAAACAAAGTAGGTTTTTAAGGACAGAGAAAAACACAAAAAGGATGAAATGCAAAAAATCAAAGGTAACAGGTAGATCAAATAGTGGATCGGTTGCAGAATTATCGCGGAAAATGTTAGGGGAAAAAGTACCAAGAGAGTCAAAGATTGGGAGAATGCATTTCCGGAATAGTAGTTTAAGGAATATAGTAGCGAAATTTCACAACCCCTCATTCCAAGTACTGATGCAGATATAATCATAGGCATAGAAAGCTAGCTTTCGAAGGACATATCAGATGAAGTATTACCGAAGTGTTTCACGGAGGAGGGGAATTTATACATTTGAATGATCCGTATGCCATTAGAAGAGTTAATTATATGCTTAGTATTTATGCTGAAGATGTGGTAGTGTACAGGGTTTAACCAAAAAAAGAAGATATGGGAATCGCTTAGCAAGGATTTGGATGCAATTCAAGAGTGGTGCGATAAATGGCATTTAAAACTTAACCTTAAAAATTGTGTAGCTATAACTTTTTAGAAGTCGTATAATTCGATAGAGCCATTCTATAGCATTAGTGACACGAAAATCGAAAGCGTTGAAACCATAAGGTACTTCAATATCATAAGTCATCAATCCTCAGATTGGTTTGACGCAGCTCTCCACTGAGTTCTTCTATCGGCTAATCTCTTCATATTTAAGTTATTCTTCTTCTTCATATCCTTTATCACTTGTTCCACATATCTTGTCTTTCTTTCTTTGGTCTTCCTTTGCCATTCTTCCCTTCCACTTGTCCCTCGACAATTGTCTGCATCAGGCCATCATGTCTCATGATGTGGCCGATCAAGTTGTCCCGTCTTCTTCTTAGGGTATTCAGAAGACTTCTCTTTTCTCCCACTCTTCTTAGAACTTCCTCCTTAATTACTCGGTCGATCCATATAACCTTCATCATTCTTCTATAGCACCACATTTCGAATGCTTCCACCCTTTTCTTTTCCACTGCTGTCATTGTCCATGCTTCGCTGCCATAAAGAAACACGCTCCAGATGTACATTCTGATGAATTGTTTCATTACTTTTACGCTTGTATTTCCAGCGGTAAATAGATTCTTCTTTTGATAGAATGCCCTCTTCGCCTGGGCTATTCTGCTGACTATTTCTTTCTTGCTTCGTCCGTCGTTGGTTACTCGGCTTCCAAGGTAACAGAACTCTTTCACCTCTTCCAGCTTTTGTTTTCCTAGTTTAACGTTGGTTTTGGCCTCTTCTCTCTTGCTGCGCACCAATATATTAGTCTTCTTCTTTTTGATCTTCAGCTGATATCTGGCCATTTTTCTTTCCATGGCTATCTTATGCATATCCCTCTCTGTATCTGCTATGAGTGGTACGTTATCAGCGAATCTCAGCATGCTAATTTTTCTCCATGGATATTCATCCCAGAAGACTTCTCTTTGATTTCATTGGTGTATATTAGTGTATCAGAATTAATAGAAGAATTAGGTTGGGGAATCAAAAAATGATGCATGTGAAATTTATCCAAGGTGTAGAAAGACGTTATATACCAAATAGGATAAATGACTTGTTTGGTATAGTAAATTATTACGGCATGAAAGAGGTAAAGGAATCATTAATGGATTTAGCGAACAAATCAAAGTATTAGATACAAAGGATTCATGGAGATAGTTTCTTGAGGTCATCCGCTAAGTAGTTAGCAAATACGTGACAAGTAAATTTGCAAGTGACAATGCAGAAACACGGTTTAACACTTGGAGGTTAGGAAATAATTAAAGCGACAAATGGCATGCCACACTAGGGTAAATAACGCAGGTCAGGGCCTATCGGTAAAGGAAAGATATGAGTAGGTTCAACTACAGACCTATTTCACACGCATAAATCACTTTTAAGGTATTAGAGCACATCATAGTCAGTTCGAGCATGGGGCATTTGGAGCGTGAGGGGTTACTCATAAACAGCCAACATGGGTTCCGGAAATGTAGATCTTGCGAGACAGAATTTGCTTTATTCGTACACGATATTTTAGTCTGCAGCAAAACAGTACTGAAGTTAATACGATTACCTTAGATTTTGAAAATACATTCGGTAAACTTCGTTGTAATAAATAAATCATGAAGTTGGAGAATTTTGGTACACATAAATACGCTATAAATTTGATGAAAGAATTTTAAGTGTACGTGAGCAGAGGGTTGTTATAGATCATGAGATCAGATGGGATCATGTCGGACATAATCCAAGTGATATCGGGAGTTCCCCAGGTAAGCGTAACAGATCCGCATCTCTTTCTTTTATACAATAAATATTTGGGTACCGTAGATAGTAGTGAACTTAGAATTTTGCTCACGACTCAGCAATTTCCATGGGTATATCAAAATAAGAAGATAGAGAGTCACTTATCAAGGATTTAGACACATTTCTAGAGTGGTACGACAAATGAAAGTTAGAACTTAACCTTTATAAAGTGTGTGGCTATTAAATTCTGAAAAAGTAATAATTCTATTGAGCGATCCTATAGAATTAGCGTAACGTACATTGATAGCGTTTATTCCATAAAGTACTTAGGTGTAACAATCACTAAAGATTTATTAAGTGAAAAACACATCCGGAATATACGCGGCCGAGCCAAGAGAAAGAAGCTAGGATATATTAAAATAGTACTCGGGAAATGTGACGAAAAAGACAATAGAGCGGTGTCACTTGTCATTATATGGGCCCCACCTTGAATATGCAGCCAGTTTATGGGATCCAAATGAAATAGGTCTGAACAGACAACTAAACAGTGTACAGCTTATTCTTAAATTCCTGCGGACATTTAAAACGGATAGCTTTACTGACAGTGTTTGATGTATATGCTAAAAACTGCTGTGTACTATGCCTGGATTTTACTAGAGAAATAAGATTAGAGAGATTAATCGTACCGATAAATCCAAAATGTAATTTTTCCCGGATACTATAAGAGAGCAGAACAGGCAGGATAGCAAAGGGATAGGCAGGTGAAATATTGTAGGAGTAATCTGTAGTGCATGATGCATGTATTAACATTACTCTCCCATTCATAGTTGGTAAATACAGTTAGGTATGTTGAGATACATGCCATTATGACCAATAATCCCTTTATTACTATGTAAATACTAACCATCGAGCTACCTGTGACTCTATCATGTAACATATTTCCATGAAGTAGCCTAGTTGCATGTCAATATTGCATGTTTGGTGATCTTCACCCCCTTCCTCACACCCTCGCGGTCGCTTGCAGAGTATGTATTTATTTTATTTCACTCACAAAATTATGCAATATTTTAAACATTTTTTTGTGAAATGCGTGAATTTAGATGTAGATGTAGATCTATGATGTCTTTCTATTCTCATACAATTAGGAATATGAGCAGTTGTAAATATCTTCAATAGCACATGTACTTATGTAAAATGGATAGCCTAGATAGTTGCATGTTGATATAGTTAAATGATTAAGCTAGTCCAATTTACAATATGTTTACGCATGTTCTTTAAATCTCTTATAAATTGTTATGTTTTGACTTGAATATAGGTATTAATACTTTTTAAGCAAGGTATGTAATGCATCATTGGTGTGATTTCACACCCAGCCACCTACCTTGATTTTGGCTTGCAGGGTTTTATTAGATATATACTATGTAGAATATAAAAAAAAACCAGAGTACTTAAGGTATATAACGTTTGATATAGAAGTACTATGATACAAGTATTAATCCTAGTGTGCCAATTCCGCATGACTTTAACAATTTATCTCTAATAAAGTAGTATTCTTAGCATTACAAATTGGTATGGGAGATATTTAAACCACGAAGGCAGCAACGCAGACTAAGGCTTATGCAGAGGTGTAGGGTTGTCTAGTTTTACTCCAGCACCAAGAAAAACTATCAGGGTCCCACACTATGCCTACGCTTACATCTACATAATCATCTTCAAGCCGACATAAATGTGTGTGACAGGGAGTGAATTCACACAAATGTGCATTGCATATCATTCTAAAAAAGGATTAGTAGCTATAGTATATTCGAAACTTCTCAATTAAAAAAAAAAGATTTTAATTGTAAAGTAAGCATGCAAAAATATTTAATGTAGTCTGTAGTGCATGGTGCTTGTATTAACCCCTTAAATACTATAGATAATAACAATCTAGAGGCATGAGACCCTATAGTTGCTTGTTTGCATTTTAGTAGTGTATTCTTGGTGATCTTCACCCCCTGCCACACACCCTCGCGGTGGCTTGCAGGGTATCGTGTAGATGTAGATGTACACAAGAATGCTGTTTGCTGGGTTGCCTTAAAGTCATTATACCAACAAGCTACTACCTATGCTCTCCATCGATACACTATTATATATACTTTTGAAACTATGTATTCACAATCATTCATATTGTATGAGGAAATAATGATTTTAAACATGTCGGTTAGATAATAAATGGCTCTTATATTGTGATGTTTATGCCTAGACTCATGTATGACACATGGCGAAAAATCACCAAACGTACACTACATGACCTCTTAGGTTAAAGTAGGAAACTGTATTAAAGACTCGAGATTTATAGAGACTCTATTAAAGATTCGAGTATTTGTACTGCCCTCGCTTAATTCGTGAGTATAATGGCATCATGGTATTCCACTCCATCTTCATGAATAATTACCTTCCTTACATGATAATACAATTACACACAGCACATAATAGATTAACCAAAGATACGAGAATTAAGATTAGAATAATGTATTTTTGTTGATTTATATCTCTTCGTATACACCAATAATATATCAATATCTACTGACTACTCTGCAACTCTCCTCGAGGGTGTACGGTAGGGGGTGAGCTACCAACAAATATGCTCTACGTATATGCACAGATATATTGCATAAAATTTGATAATCTGCACGTTTGTAGTGTTTCTTAAATATTTAATCTACATCTACACATGAAGATTACCCTGCGAGCCATCTCTTAGATGTGTGGCTAGGGCGAATCATCACCAATTATGCACTAAATCAACGATATCTACCCACATATACTATTTACTTGCATTTCGGGTTAAAAGTGAAATATGGGGTGCACGTTTGATGATTTTTCAACGCATGTCATACATGACTTTAGGACTTGCTGAATACTTAGTTGGTATACATGTAGATGTATGATGGAGTTAAGAACTATGCTAATATAAATTGGTTAACCAATCGAGGGAATCTAGTAGAGAGCTGCATCACATCAATAGTAGAGTTAATGACTGGTGATGATGATTCTGGAGTAGGGGAGACTGGGGCACGTTGGGACAGTTTTAGTATTTAATTTTTATTTCCAAAAGAATTATTGGTTATAAATTTTAAATCACTGAATACAATGTTTTATATCAAAATTAAATTTTTTTATTGCTTAAGTTTTGTATACTGTCCTTTTTGGTAAGCTTAGGCACTATTTTCTAAAATTTTAGCCATTTCTTCCATTTGTAATCCCTTTTTGTAGTCATTTACTGTGAAACCCTCTTTCTTGACATTTTTACCTTACGTTCATTTTTTAACGTTTTCTTATGAGTTGGCTGTTTTTTTCTCCCTTCCCTTAGATGGTATTCATTTTTAAGTCTCTTTTTAACTGGTGTATCCGTAAGGATCTCTGATCTTTTCTTCTGTCTAGTATTTTTAGATATTGGCCTGATAGATTTTGGGAAAGGGCGTATTTCCTCAGGGGTGACAACTCTGTCCTCTAAAACGAAGTTTTCATCCCTGGATGGTCCTGGGCTTTCAAAATTCTCCATGGGTGCTAAGTGAAATTCTAAAGGTGCAACAAACTGATCTGTGACAGTGGCTGGTGCAAAGTCTGTGTCATTAAAAACACTTGGGTTAATAGGACATATCCCGGTTGAACTAAACCCAGAAATAATATTAGAAGGTGTAAATGCCTTTGTATATGAAATACGCACTAACTCAGCCACGTTGTAAATTGTTATTCTCTCTCCTGGGTGGTTCTAAGCCATTCGCGGCAAGCATCATTATAGTATTTTTTCAAAGGGCCGAACACGCACTTGTCTAATGGCTGCAGTTTGTGACTGCAGTGAGGTGGCAAAGTGAACATTACCACCCCATTCATTTTTGCCAACTCAAAAGCATCGACTGAAATATGCGATTCGTGATTGTCTAAAATAACAATGCAGGATTTTCTTTCGAACATTTTGCATGTTCAATGAAATGTTTTAAAACCAGTAAAAATAAATTGAAAGTCATCCATTCAGAAGGGTTTGCGGCACCTACTGATCCTATGGGACACTTCAACAGCATTTTAGGGAGGAATTTTACTCGAGGGAACACAAAAAATGGAGGAATTGAATTACCCTGAGCATTTATAATGCAACACAATGTGACCAAGGTGCCTCTTTCAGAGGAAGTAACTTCACCTACTTGTTTTTCACCTTTGGGGGCTATCACGGTAGTGAAACCAATTTCATCAAGGTTGTATACATTTCCAGCGGAAAATGCGTGTTTCACATAAAGATCTGATAGATCGGAAAAAAATTCACTCGCCACCGTTCTGTTGAAGCCCATGGCTCTGGCCAGTGAGGTTGCCTCTGGTTTCCGAAGGCTAATCGAAAGATTTCGCTTCATAAAACCGTAAAACCAATCATCACCAGCGATTTTTTTCTGATCCTAAGATGGCGGGTATTTCTTTCCATTTCTCTGAGCAAATTCATATGCTAATTTTTTCGTGTTCAGGGGAGACAGTCCGTGGTGCAGTCGAGCTGCAGTCTTCAAATAATCTGATAGAAGTTTTTCATCCTCTTCCGTTAAAACTATGCGTGAATCATACTTGGGTCTGAAGAGCGGCTTTCCCGAAGTATTTATTCCACATCTTCCCTTGTATTTTAGTACGTATCTGAAATTATACCAATTCAATTAGTAACAAGAAAAAAATAAAATTGTTTAATTTTCATGATGACTAGAGCTACATACCTTGATAATGTAGACTTAGGAATTTTTAGCTCCTTAGCAACAGTTCTTAAACAAATGTTTTGTTCAAGAATCATCATAACTCCTTTCTTCATCACCAACTCGTTTGTCATTCCAATAGCTGTTTTTCTTTTTCCTTCTCTTACCATTATTAATCTAAAAATCAACAAATAAAATGAATTTCATGTTTTAATTTAATAACCAGTAACTAACTGTTCTAAGTTACAGTTTACTATCGTGGTAAGTTATTTTATAAGCTATGAATCTCAAAAATTCAATTTATAATTAATTTGAAACCAATAGATATTACGAAATAAACATTCTTACCTCAAAATGCTCTTTAAAAATAAGCTTTAATGGCCTGGTATTCTTCCTTTCCCGCAAATCACGTATGTTCGCTGAACATGCCTGTAGAAAGGAGAAATGTCGCAGCAACTAATATTTATGATACTCTCTCCGTCAAAAACGAACTGCCTCAAGCTCACTTCTGGCCAAGACTGAACTGTTCTCTATACATAGCTAATATATATAACAGTAGCGGGGTTCAGGCAATTTAGACAAATTGTCATATACGTTAATCGGGGTTTACACAAAGTATTCACTTCGGCTTCACTTTTCTTATTTACATTGCTGTTGCCATTCTGTATTTTTGTCCTCGCCTTGTTACATTAAAATATACTGCTTCTAATCCTAAAGTATCAATTTGGAACCAAAACACTACAAAGTAAGCATGAAATTAAATTTGAGCGCGTCTCAGATACGGAGATTGAAAGTTCGAAGCACCGAGAGTGAGTCGGCGGCGTCCCACTGTGCCCGAATTTGAGGTGTCCCACTGTGCCCCACATGTCCTGAAATGTTATACTTGTCAGCAAAAATTTTAAACATGTTACTTTCGTAAAATATATTTTGAAAAAGATTACAAAGTCTCTAAATAATGTAATCGCGGTATCTTTTCGTATAAAGCTTGCTATAATTAGGAGAATTGCATAAATATTCACAACATGAAAGTTACGAAAAATATTGAAAAAAACATATTTTGTAACATTTACGCGAAGCTACATAAGATTATGAACCAACATTTTTGTACATTATTTCTCGTGATATGACTTCCTTATTTTAAATACATTTGATTTTTGGCCAAGTGTATTAATTAAATAAATCAATTGTCCCACTGTACCCCGTGTCCCACTGTGACCCAGTCGCCCCTAAGTATTTTCCAGTCTTTTCAGCTGTAGGTACCTATAAATCAAATGTTCTTACCATCAATCTTATTGCTTACTCTTTTCGTCTAAAAGAATTAATCAAAACACTGCTTTCGACATTTGTAAATACGTAAACAAGAAGGGTATTGTATCGCTCCAAAATATTACATTTTTTAATATATTCGCCCTAAATATGCCATCGAATAACTCCCATTCATAGTTTTAATTCACTAGCAGGCCACGTTTAGCAGCGATCGGTTTAGTATGTCTAAGTGGAGTAACCTAGCAGAAAATGCTACTGTTATCCTATGGGTGACCAGGAGTAAACCCAAATAAGGACTCATCGGACTCGTTCAGCTACATCCAAGTTTTTGTGGGAAACCACAGCCGGCTCAGGGAGAAGAGCTGGGCTTCCAAACCGCTACGGGTTAGTCTCACACGTCGTCGGGCTAAATCCGTTCCTGCCTAAATCGGTCACGTCTCAGCAAGACGCAGAATCCAAAACGCGTGTTAGGATGGTCCGTTTATAGCCTTTTTTTGAAGCGTTCGCGCGACTGCTAGGGATATGGTGCTCGTCGGAGATGAACTCCGCTATGGACTGTGGTGATGAATTCCTTTATCTCTTTACTGCTTCACACTTCCATACAACTATATTTCCCATTGCTTCCACCATAAAGTGGCCGTGATGTTGCAACAGACATACCTCAGTTGATATTACTTTGACCCCGATGTACAGATTTAAGCGAGCCATCCTGCCTTGCTCATTTTAAATGGCCGTCTGATCATATCCACTCGGCTTTTGTTGTGCAAAGCGCTCCTTTACCCGAGAAGAATCACCGCCTCAATCATAAGAGCGATGTTACTTTTCAATTGTTAGGCCCCATCTATATATATATAGCCAATGTATGGGATACAAATGATTTAGGATTGATCACAGGACTAGACATTGTGAAACCTAGAGTAGCTGCAGATGACGTAAGATTTATATTAAGAACCTCTGCGTATTATGCTAGGTTTTATCATATTAACAAGATTAGAGAGATAGATTGCCGTACTGATAGATTTTAAATATCATTTTTCCCGCGTACATTAAGAGGACACAATAGGCAGCATAGAAAAGAGATGGGTAGGTAAAAAATTGTTAAAGTAGTCTGTATAGCATGAGGCATGGTTTAATCTATGCATGCTAGGGATAGACAGATAAATATAGTTAGTGGAAACCTTTCTAACCAGTAAATTTTAAACTTTGTAGACACTTATCATCTAGTTCCACGTGACTCCTGTAACGAACTTGTTTTCATGCAGTAGTATCAATGTCTCATATTTGCCTATCGGTAGTGAGGGTATGGTAATTTTCATCCCCTGCCACACAACCTCGCGGTGGCTCGCAAGGTATTACGTAGATGTAGATGTATGTTTGTTAAAAGATATTAAAAGGTTACCAGTGTGAACAAATTACTAGAAGAATTAATTTGGGATTCATTATCGGATCGTGAGCTAAAATACCGATTAAATCACATGAAGAAATTTAAAACAGATAGGGTAACTGAAGATTGTCGAGTACATTAAAAATCCCAGCGTACTACGGCAGATTAGATCTCTGAGATAAAAGTAGAAAGATAGACACGAGAGGCTCTAGAATTCATTCTTTTCCGCGTGCAATTAGGGAATGTAATAGATTAAGACGAAGGTAAATGGGGAAATTAGAATAGGTATTGTAAATTTGGATAAAAATAAAGAAATTAGAACGTAGTGATTTTTATGATAATCTGTGTGTGATAACCTGTATCATGAATACACCTACATGTTTTAATGCTTCTTACTTATGCTTGATCTACGAAATATGAGTTCATAATATCATTTATTTACAGAAATGACTGCCTCAAACTATTATATCACTTTGTATTAACTGAAAATGTGGTGTCACATGTAGCTAACAATTCGAGTATTGTGTGGCTGCATGCTCATTATTTTCTTTGGGTGGTAGTACCTACTGTGAGTATAGTATCATGTAAGTAGTGTTACTACGGTGCATTACTTTTTGCATACCTGCATAGTAGTAAGTGTTCTCCTTGATTAATAATGGTGGTGCTGATTCAACCCCTGCCTGTCTCCGTCGAGCCTGCTCCCCCGGTTGAAGGCTGCCGATTTGGAAACTTAATATGTATTTTCTACCATTATTGGTTTTCTAGCGGTTGTAGAACATCTTCATCTGCATCAATATAATACCCTGCAAGCCGGAGCAATTATCAGTCAGAGAGAGCACCTAATAAGATGCAGGCATGCAAACCATGAGGCACCACCTCATTAAAACACAACTTTCATGAAAATAAGAGTCACAATACCAATAAAAACAATAACCATGTAGATGGTTTCCCCACGCAATCTTGCATTTTTGAATAATATATCTTATATTTATAATATGTATCCCTTCAAATCACAATACTGTTGAGCTCTTTACTCTCACCTAAAATCTCATTCTTTTCCACCATCTTCCTCGATTTCATCTTATTCTTCTTACAACTATGTCGTCTTATCCAATCGCCTCTCACCATTTTTCTGATTTATCTTTTTCTCAAGTTTTACTATCGGCTTCTTATCCTCCTTCACTCGCCAAATACTTATCGTACGCCTACTATTATGTCTATTGTGCTTTCTGCAGGTTCTTCAACACTTAAGCCCAATTTTTTAACATTGTACCAAGAGCCCCGAACTCAGATCCAATGATCCAATAGTAACGCGAAGATCGAAAACGTTGAAACCATAAGATATTTAGGTGTAACAATTACTAAAGATTTATCGAGGGGAAGACACATCCGGGAAATATGCGGTCGAGCGAAGAGAAAGCTAGGATTTATAAAAAGAGTACTTGGGAAATGTGATGAGAAGAAAAATGAACGATGTTCCTTTTCACTAGTTAGGCCCCACCTTGAGTATGCAGCCATTGTATGGGATCCTAATTAATTAGGTTTGATCAGAGAACTAGACAGTGTGCAGCGTAGAGAAGCTAGGTTCGTCAAAAGGTGTTACGATAGGTTGAGTAGTGTGTCAGAATTAATGCAAGAATTAGGGTGGGAATCATTATCAGAGCGTAGGTTAAAGTACAGATTAAATCTATTAGAGAAATTTCAATCGGATAGCTTTACTGAAGATGTTAGGCACATATTAAAAAAACCAGCGTATTATGCTAGATTCTACCCGATAAAGATTAGGGAGATAAATTGTCATGAGGTGAGAATCATTAATCTTAAATACTATGGATACTAACAATCTACTTGCATGAGACCCTATAGTTGCTTGTTTGCATATTAGTAGTGAATGCTTGGTGATCTTCACCCCCTGCCACACCCTCGCCGTGGCTTGCAGAGTATCGTGTAGATGTAGATGAATGATTCCCTCGTGCTCAGATAAATCTATGTCTACATAATACCCTGCGAGCAAACATATAGGTGTGTGGCAGGGGGTGAATTCACACCAAAGATGCATTTCATATCGTGCATAAAAAAGGATTAGTAACAATATCCTAGTCTAAGCTTCAATTTTAAAAAAATTGAAAATAGCAAAGCAAGCATGCAATATCATGCTGTTAGTTGGGCTAGCTTAAAGTTCTTATACCAACATGCAACTACCTATGCTATCCATTGTTACACTCGTATTGGATATATTTACCGCTATTAATATCCCCTGTCCGAGGAAAGAATTGGCATTTTGAATCTGTCACTTCGGCAATCAATTTCTCTTATTTTGTGTTTATGGTCCAGTCTACCGCAATAAGTTGGAGTTCACCAAATATTATTCACAACATACATGGATTACGTGCATGCAGCTGAAGCATATAATTCTACTACCTTGTGGAAAATGTTACATGTGTATTCACGAGACACGTGTGGTTAAATTATTGATACATTCAATGTGAAATAATAATTATTGGTTAGTCAGATATTTATATAAAATATCAATTAATGTACTTTTCCCAAAGTATGCGGGGATCGGGTTGGTGTGGTGGCTAAAGTACTGGTTTCCCCTCCTTAGGGCCAAAGTGCGATTCCCAGCAGTGACGGATTTTTCAAATCAGTTCAATTCAATTTTTCAGTGGCAAATCGGGCCCTACATGAGTGCTTAGTGGAGGACATTTCAGGTTCACTACTCCGTCCGTCGGATGGGACGTTAAGCCGTGGTCCCCTCGGTGTCTATCGTTAAGAGGAGGCTAATGCCGACGCCAGGTTTCTCTTCATCCTTCCTCCGTTCCCTGAAAACTCCTACCATTACCCAATTACTCACCCCACCTAAATGGCGTAAATGAACTCAACTGTCGGTCGCCTCCCCTGAATACTAGCTAACCAAATGATGCATGAGTTGGTAATGTTAAAACAAGCATGTTAAAAATTCACTACAGTCATCTTTTGTACATCAAAATCTACAATACCTATTTTTTATTCTTGATGTATCTTCGGTGTAATCTATTGACACTCGGAGTTATCATCCACGCAATTGGAGGCTTGAACACTTCAATGACCCCTCTCCACGATGGATTGAGTTCATATTGCGACATACGGTGAAGCATTTCATGGATTTCTCGATCCCCACTTGGACCAATTCGAAGCATTTCGCTAATTCCAGTTCTACGATTCTATGGACGTTGTTGGTCCCCTTGGCGTCTTCCGTAATGTAAGGACCAATGCCGTGTGTGTCAAATATCATGCACATTGTGTGGCAAATCGGTCCCTACTTGATTGCTTAGTGGAGGGCATTTCAGGTTCACTACTCCGTCCGTCGGATGGGACGTTAAGCTGTGGTCCCCTCGGCGCCTATCGTTAAGAGGAGGCTAATGCCGACGCCAGGTGTTTCTCCATCCTTCCTCCGTTCCCTGAAAACTCCTACCATTACCCAATTACTCACACAACCTCAATGGCGTAAATGAACTCAGCTGTCGGTCGCCTCCCCTGAATACTAACTAATCAAATGATGCATGAGTTGGTAATGTTAAGACAAGCCTGTTAAAAAATCGCTACAGTCACCTTTTCTACATCAAAATCTACAGTACCTATTTTGAATTCTTCATGTATCTTCGGTGTAATCTATTGACATTCGGAGTGAGCATCTACGCAATTGGAGGCTTGAAAATTTCAGTGACCCCTCTCCACGATGGATTGAGTTCATATTGCGACATCCGGTGAAGTATTTCATGGATTTCTCGATCCCCACTTGGACGCGTGAAAAGCATTTCGCTAATTCCAGTTCTACGATTCTATGGACGTTGTTGGTCCCCTTGGCGCCTTCCGTAAAGCGCAGACCAATGCCGTCGCTGGATATCTCCCCACCCTTTCCTCTTCCCATTTCAAACCATCTAAATACCTCTACTCCCGGTCGGAGACCCCTTCAAGTGCGAGGAAGACTTGTAACTCCCCCACGGAATGTGAACATCGGTGACTGTAGCTAAGATACTGGGTTCGTGTTTATGCGAGAAAAACGGCGGGTGCTATGGTGAGTGATGAAGGACGAAATGGCCAGTAAAATGCGCCATCGCTAAAAATATCCGATGCTGAGTTTGAAATATTTTCAGCAAGTTACGAAAGTAAGAAAAGTTACTAAAATCTGGAAGAACTATCAAATCTACTTGTTCCATCCGGATATTATGTACCGCTGCTCATATCATTCGCACACTACTTCATGGAATGGAATGGCATATTAATTTGTGAGAAGAAACTGTAATTTCGGGCATGAATAAATGATCAGTAATCCCATTTTCATCTGACTAAGGCGAAATTTTTTGGGGAAAAAATTAATCAGATTTCACGCACAAGTACGAAGAGATACGTAAGTAATTCAGTGACTCGTGACGAGGGTAACTGGGACTGAAAAAATCTTCCAATTCCATTTTAAAAATCATCAAAACGGATTTTTAGCTGTGTATATTAAACAAAATACCGTCTTTTTATTTCTTTAAGATTCCTCTTAAGCCAACTGCAGTGTGCGTGGAAAGCGACTAATGATTTCCAGAAATTCACAAGGTACATGCAAGTTTCATGATTCGTCGTAAAAAAAAATTCTTGTAAATAAGACACATGATGTTTATTCTCTCAAATTATCGTAAAACTACGAAGTAGTAGCTTTTTTAATAGCTCAGACATTCATTGCACTCGCTACGGTTTTCATTATAGTAGCCATGCTGTGCTGCTACTGATCTATACGAGGTCAGGATGGCTAGTGAATACGATTATAAGTGTTCTTTTTCCTAACACTAGGAGGAAAGGTCATGGAGTGTATTGGAATCAGATTTTAACCATTTAATGGGTGAGGAGTAACCCTAAGATCATTTTTTACAACAGACAAAATGGACCTGTGAAAATGGGAAAAAACGTCAATGAGAATCTCTACTGTTTGTAAAAAAAATAGGCAACATATTACCCTTCAAATGGACATTATTTCAATTTCCCACCAAGTACTTTAGTGCTGTTTCTCTGCATGATGAAATATGTATGCTGTGTAGGTTGCATCTTTCGGCTAAGAGTGAATTTTATGACTATATGGGAAGTTTAAAGAAGCAGCTAGCGCTGGAATGCACCTGTGTTTGATGAATGGAGCTATGTTCACGTGAAAACAGTGGCGTGAAATCGACAGATCGAATCATGATCGGTTAAGCGAGTGCGGCATAACCGAGATTTTCTATTTCATGTATGGTGCACTCTAGACATGACATGGATGCATGATGTATAATATACTGCAAACAAATATCGCTACTCGTCAAGGTATGTAAAGACCGCTTTACACGATACAATTTTTTGTACAAACGCTTGTATGAGGAAATTGTACCGTGTAAAGCGGCAAATTCTGTGAACGCTTGTTCGAATGTCTGAATGACTGTACGGAAAATAGAACCTGTTCTAATTCCATTCAAACAAACATACAATTTCGTTCAGTTTATACAAGCGTTTGTACAAGCAATTGTACCGAAAATTTTATCTTGTAAAGCGGCCTTAATATTATATGCATTATTACCTATAATAAATATTTTGCCAAGCCTTCTTTACGCGAAAATGCTCTCTCAAAAATTTACATGACTTATCGTGAGGATATATAATGAGGAATGGTTACATATACATTTACGTACTACCCTGCGAGCTACCGCGAGGGTGTGTGGTACGGAGTTAAGATCACCATATGTGCACTACTGACATGCAACTACGAGCTACAATGATACTTGGAAACTAGTAAGGTATGGGGAACAATGGGTTAGGTATGAAAACAAGTTAGGTATGAGAGCCATGTGCAATTTGATAGATAGTGACTGCATAGTAACGAAGTGATTACTGGTTAGAAAGATTTAAATTAAATACAGTTATCTATATGTCCCTAACAAACATGGATTGGTGATATTAAAACATGCTTAATGCACTACTATGCATGTTTGCATGCATATTTCATGCACTGCCGACTACTCCAACAATTATTGCCTACTTATCTTCTTTGCTATGCTGCCTAGGGGCCTGTATTATATTCTCGTAAGGTACGTGGGAAAAATGAAATTTTAAATCTATCGGTACAAAAATTTATCTCCCCCTATATTTTTTATCTGACAGATAATCACTCTGTTGATTCGTCCATTCTCGAAAAGATGCAAGGAGTATCTACCCCACTTGAAGACTTTAAGTGAATTCTCAGACAACTCTTTCTTGGTTATGAGTTAAAACCGGCGTGCGTGACAGTCCATCAGCGAAACTTTCTTTCAGGAGATTCTACAAAACATATTTTTTTCGGTAGACTAGTCCAAAATGTGCATAAGAGAGCATTTTTTTAGTTTAACCGTATTTGGATGATACCTCGTTCTCACAAACTTTTTCAGTGCGTCAGTACATTTTATTTCTCATCTTAAACTCTCTTCTCTCTGGAACGAAGTCGTATTATATCTTGCTAATCAAAACTTAAAAATCGTTATTATTATTTTTCTCTTGTATTAAATTCATATTTCTCCACAGAATTCCAAAAAATCAATATTTTCAGTGCTCACCTACTCCATGTATGAAAAAATTAGGATCTAGGAAATTATGGACTGGTATGATTGGTATGTCATAAATTCCGAGCCTACAATAGTCAGTGTGTGATGCATTTCATTGGTAGTCGAATAAAATGCAGTAGAATCAACCCCTTTTCCGTACAAGGGGAAACCCAGCTTTGGTTATTCGCTCGGTATGTCTATAATTGGAGTCAAATGGAAAAGAAGCGAATGTATTCCTGGGGTTATCGCAACTTTTTGCATTATTAAGTGATATTAAAAGCAGCAGATAAAGGATTTTAGAAAAAAAGTAATTTATATGATTCATTGTTTCCTATTTGATGTTAATAATTGGCGATCCTTACCTCCTCTATCATTTCCACAGAGAAAGAGGGCGTCTTGGTGGCTCAACTGGTAGAGCACCTGGCCGGAAATCAGTGGGTCCGGGTTCGTGTCCCGGTCAAGGCGAATGATATTTTCTCTGTGGAATATCTGCTATTTAATATATGGGTCAGTGACCGTGTAATCACTTACATCCTTACGACAACCATGAAACCAGCCTTCGGGTTTAAGATATGCGCTTCTATTTTGAAATACTGTGCATTACATAGGAGGAGGTGAAGTTAGATCACTTCGATACATGAAGGAAAATGTTCTTTTGTTACTCAAACCGAACCGATTGCACTGAATTCATGATGATTTTCTTAAAAAATCACGTTCAAATCAATTTTTTTTTCTAAAATAATGGTGTTTTACGAATTAAATTATTGAGCTTCTGTCTCTTATTCCAAAGGAGATAATCGAGAGTTTTCTTGCAGTTTCTTCATTGAAATATAGGAAACATGATTTTTCAAGCTTGGAGAGTAATAGATAAAGGTACTGGATAGAGACATCTTAATTGGAGATCACGAGAAAATGCCTGCGCGAAGAGAAGTTGGAAATTTAAGCGTTCATTTTCAAAAACCATTGATGCAAACTGTATTAAATATTTTTTATAAAAACAGACCAATTGTTGGTAATTAGAGCGATATAACTGAAATAGGTTGTAAATATGGTGAATGTTTATTTTAAATATTTTTGATTCGGTAGCAGACAATAGTTTTTTCTCAGTCGCCACGTATCACTAATCTAAGATGCATCATCTCTTCAGGGAGGAAGACGAATTAATGTATTAAATATTCAATTGTAAATTTTATAAGATAAATATGCACTATTTAAATGACTTAATGCTGGAATTGGAAACCGATTGAATTATTGCACATATAATTTAAGAATTCATTTTCTTCGTTGGAAATACGAGGAGTTGCTTTTGGCAATTCAGTAATATTAGCGTCAAATTTCCTTTCCAAAATAATCCTGGAAAAAACCTTGTTTTTTGCAAATCTTTTCAAGATTTACAGAGCCGAGGATAAATCTGGCATCTGCATAAAATGCTGCAAAATACCCCTAGTATCACAAACCCTAATGCTCAGATAATATATCCCAATATTTGATCTCTGAAATTAAAATGTATATTTTTATAAAGAAATCGGAATGCTCATGTCTTCTCGGGCATTCTCTTGCTATGATGTTCATTGAATCAACAATTTTTTTATGATTCCACCAAAAAATATTATTAACTCTAGTCTTACTCTTTATGGTATCAACGTGCATTTTTTAATTAATTCTTGATTAGAACCAAATGCGGTGGTAGTTACTATTATTTCCAGTACAAAGGCCCGGGAAACTTATTTTCTCTCGTCAAATGCAGCGATTTATGTTAATGCGTCCAAGATAGGATTGATTTACACAAAGCTATGATTGGAAACCATATCTAAATTCATTCCATTGCGCAGTTATTGAGTCGTAGAAGAAGTCGTATAGGCTTTTCTCAATCGGTGTGAATTATTGGTTATGTTTAGGGTCCAACCATTTCCATATTATTAAAAATAAAAATGAAACCGTGTGTCACCCTCGGGGAAATTCAAGGGACCACTCATATGGAATTTGCATTTCCATTCCCGACAATTCCGTGCGAATCTAATGAAAGGCGATCTCATTACTATCATGATAGTCATTACTCCGGGAACGCGTCGGAACACTGAGGTCATTGGGGTCAATAGTCTGGCGGGAAATTCTCCTTAGATATTTTCAAGAAACGGCTGGAGCATATCCCGACGTCGACAACCGCAATCTCCTTGTAACGGAAGGCGCCAATGGGTCCATGGCTTAGCGTCTCAGACAACCGGCGGTGTACATTTACATTTACATAATACCCTGCAGACCACCATAAAGGTGTGTGGCAGGGGGTATAATTGCAGTGTGTCTCACAAAGCACGCACGTAGAATAGCGATGGAGTTAATAGGCTGGGAAAGAGTAGGGAAAGAAAAGTGTAATAAAACTTTTATGAAGAAGACAACCTAATTAGCCATATCGATAGATAAGTCTATTAGTCAGCATATTAAGGAGAGTTGGGTCAGGGATAATTCTACAGTAAATTGTAGAATATGCTCTTAGTTCAAAACTCTCTCTCGGTATTTCTTTATTGCCGATGACGCAGTAGTGTACAGGGAAATTCTCTGCCCAAATGATAAAGAATATTTAAAATTTAAATATTCTTTAGTAAATTTTACATGATGGCCTAAAAGCAATTGAAAAATGGTGTGATACATGGCAGTTAGAATAAAATTTTTTTTAATGTTTAGTAATGAATTTTTGGAAAAAGAATTGTTCCCCTCCTAGATCTAACAAAATAAGTGATAATGAATTAACAAACGTGGAATCCATTAAATATCTTGGAATAAGACTGACAAATGATCTTTCCTGGGGTAAACACATTCGTGACATAATGGGTCAAGCGAATCGTAAACTGGGATTCGTCAAAAGAGTACTGGGTAAATGTGACGATCATGTACGAGAAATCAGCTACTTTTCCCTTGTAAGACCCCATTTGGAATATGCAGCCAGTGTATGGGATCCCTACGAAATCGGTCTAAATAGCGAACTTGAACGTGTGCAGCGAAGATCGGCATGATTTGTAAAGGGACGGTATGATAACCTTACTAGCGTAACCAGTCTATTAAATGAATTAAATTGGGAATCATTGTCAGATCGCAGGTTAAAATTTAGACTTAATCTCTTAAACAAATTCCAAGACCATATTTTCAGTGATGATGTTAAAAATATTTTGCGGACCCCAACTTACTATGGTAGACTGGACCATAATCAAAAAATTAGAGAAATAGATTGCCGAACTGACAGATTCAAAATGTCATTTTTTCCTCGTACCATTAGGGATATGAATAACGGTAAATATATCCAGTACGAGTGTAGCAATGGATAACATTGGTAGCTGCATGTTGGTATTAGGACTTGAAGGTAACCAAACTCACAGCACGTTTTTGCATGCTTAGTTTGCTATTTTTATCTTATTATATAGTGAAGTTTAAACTAATATATTTATACTAATCCTTTTAAATGCATGATATGTAGTGCGTGTTTGGTGAGAATTCATCCCCTGCCACACACATTTATGTTGGTTTGCAGGGTATTATGTAGATGTAGATGAAGATATGTAGTACCTGTTTGGTAAGAATTCTCCCCCTGGCACACATCTTTGTGGTAGCGTGCAGGGTATTATGTTGATGTAGATGTATATATAGAGTGTGACTACCCTTGAAGCCACCTCGCCTGTGTGTGGTGTGGGGGTGAGTTTTCACCAAACTTAATGAACTAAAGTTAACTTGTATTGCCTAATTGGTGAGAGATTATTATGACTATCATGCTGGACACACAATGAAAATTACACATCTCATTCAATATGCAAGGAAACATTGAAAAAGGATTACAGGCAGGACGGACATGTATTTTTTATATTACGGGTTCATGCAGACATGCTTACATCCTTAAATAAAATACCTTAATCTCATCTCTGCTTGATTTCTTGATCTGTTTTAATCTAGTCTACATCTACAACATTGTAATACCCTGCAAGCTACCACTAGGGATGTGGCAGTGGGTGAAGATCACCATACATGCACTACTGACATGCAACCAAGACCTACGATAGTACTACTCCAAGGAAAAATGTTAGATATAAGAGTAACTCACAACTATCTAATGTGTGCAATCTAATGCGTACGAATGCATGCAGATGTCAGTGAAAAATTATTTTTGTGAAGGCATCATTGTATGAGAATTCCTAATGTCGTTAGGAACACCTGTTGTTCGAGGGAAGAACAAGTATTTGGATCTTTCTGTGATAAAGCTTATTTCTGTAATCTTATCTGAGTGGTCCTGTCTACCAAGGTAGTGTGGGAACTTAATATTTCTTTTGGTATCTCAGGTAAACTATCTATCAGAAATATCAGAACGCAGGTTAAAATCTAGGTTATACCTTTTAAGTAGATTCGAAAGAGATTTGTTCAGAGCTGATCTTAGAAAAATGTATTAAGAGCCCCTGCGTATTATACATGGTTTGATCAGATTAACAGGATTAGAGAGATAAATTGTCGTGCCGATAGATTTAAAATGATTTTTCCTGCGTAGCATAAGAGAGCACAGTAGGCAGCGTTGCAAAGGGATAGGTAGGTGAAATATTGTCAGAGTAGTCTCTAGTGCATGATGCATGTGTTAACAGCCAATAATCCCTTTCTTATTATGTAGATACTAACCATTTAGCTGCTTGTGACTCTATTTTTGTGATCCAGCACGTCTCCATTAAATATCCTAGTTGCACGTCAATTGTGCATTTTTGGTGATCTTCGCCCCCTGCCACACACCCTCGTGGTGGCTCGTATGGTATTACGTAGATGGAGATATCGATTTAAACTCACCTGTCCTTAGTCTGTCAGACTTGAGACATGATAGTCTCATGGATATAGTCGTGGACGGAAAAATGAATGGGAAGAATGGTAAAGGAAATTCACGCATGGGCTATATGGAGCATTTAGAGACGGGTTAAGATGATTGTGCTTGTACGAAGGGGTATGGCGATCGGAGGAATGTACAGCTACGTTAAACCAATCTTAGAATTGATGACTGGAGCCGATGATGACGATGACGTCATTCATGACCCAGCTCTTATTTCGAGGCTTGGCGTGAAGCCTCCTCATGTCAATGATCCGCATTCAAACCCGGAAGTAGCTTAGGTCTCCTGCGGATTCCCGATCCCTTCTCGAATGCCGTTTGAGAAGTACACCGTTTGAAGTACTGCATCAGTTACGGAGAACATCCTTAACTGCACCTTTAGGCGCAGTTCGTTAGGAGAAGGCTGATGCCGGAACTACGTTTATCGTCGAAGATTTATGCTTATATGTAGATAAATCAATGGTTGCTTGGTAATTACTGATGTTCTACATCTACATCTACAAAATACCCTGCATGCCACCGTAAAGGTGTGTGGCAGGGGGCGACTTCACTCCAAAGATAAACTTCATAATTCAATAACTCCTAAAATCTATAATTTAAAAAAAGATAAAAAATCAAAGCAAATATGCATAAACATATTGCAAGTAAGGTTAGCTTAAACACCTTATACCAAAATGCAAATAACTATGCTATCCATTGATACTCTCGTATTTATGCTATTGGGTATATTTACAGCCCTTTATATCCCTCTCACTAGATATCTTTCTTAAGCATAGGGTTAGAGAAGTTGATTGCCAAACCGTCATATTAGGGATGTATTTCTCTCATCGCACAAAGAGATCTGAATGGATGTAAATTCATTCTATTCAATAAGATTTGTCTCAGTTTCAGTCTCAGTCTCCAGAGTCAATAATAATTCAGTCTATTCAATAATATGAACGCGATTTTATCGATAGGTAGCGTAAGTAGATGCATCTTGGTGAGCCTTACCACACACATGTATGGTGGCTTGCAAGGTATTATGTAGATGTATAGTTGGTGATTGTCGGCATTCAAACCCGGATCCTCTGAATCGGCAATCAATACTCTGGTCACACCTCAACTCGATCCTCCTAATAACCAGCATCTACCAGATAGTACCGCTTACATTTTTGTTATTTAAAATGCATCTGTAAATACTGACTACCATGCAAGCTCGATCGAGGATAGGTGGCAGGGAGTGAGTTATCATCAAACGTGTAAACGTACATCTACACCTGCGCAATACCCTGAAAGCCACTGCAAGGGTTTATGGCAGGGGGTGAAGATCACAAAACATTCACTAATGACATGCGACTATTATATTCAATGGAGACATGTTAAATAATATGGTAACATGCAACTATATGGCTTGTATTGGTGGTTAATACATTCCTCATGCTCTACAGACTACTTATCAATATTTCACCTACCTATCCCTATGCTATGCTGCTTACTCTGTTATAGTATAGGGGGAAAATGATATTTATAATCTATCTGGTTTGACAATCTATCTCTCTAATCTTATTTATCGGGTTGAATCATGGATAATGCGCAGGGGTTTTCTAAAATCTTCAGTATCATCTAACATCTTCATTTAAGCTACCCGTTTTAATTTCACCATGAGATTACAATCTGTACTTATCTGATAATGCTAACCAAATATCTGATAATGATTCCCATCCTAGTCCTTCTATTAATTTTGATACCCTGATAATCCTATCATAACACCTTTAAATAAACGTGGCTGCTCTAAGCTGCACACTCTCTGGCTCTCTAATCAAACCAATTTCATTCGGATACCATACAGTGGCTACATATTCAAGTACATCTACATAATACCCTTCATGCCACCATAAGCGTGTGTGGCAGGGAGTGAATTTTCTCCAATCACGCACTACATATCATGCATAAAAAATTAGTAGTAATATGCTAATATAAACTATAATTTTTAGAAAAGATACAAATAGCAAAGCAAGCATGCAAAAACATGCAATTAGTTGGGTTAGCTTAAAGTCTTTATACCAACATGCATCTAAATCTACATCTACACGATACCCTGCAAGCCACCGCGAGGGTGTGTGGCAGGGGGTGAAGATCACCAAGCTTGCACTACTAACATGCAAGCAAGCAACTAAAGGGTCTCCTGCAACTAGATTGTTAGTATCTATAGTATTTGAGGGGTTAATGCATGCATCATGCACTACAGAATACTCCAAAACATCTACGTTTGTTATTAATTGATAATTTCGTATTGGATATATTTACTGCTATTCATATCCCTAATTGTACGGTGAAAGAAGGAAAAATTCACTAATGATTACTTATACTAGCTAATTTTAGATTGCTTTGAAAACAATGCGATGGGTGACATAACGAGACGTTAAAATGAAATCCGATGGAAAATTCTTCGGAAAATAATTAAATGCTGGAGGACTTAATTTTTGGAAAAGTTTGAAATCGACCATCGCCCGCGTTTTGGTTGGAAAAATTGGTTCTTAAATGTATTGGTCTGAAAGTAAATATCTCTCTTGAGTTGTCTCATTTATTTGTCCTTATGGCATAAAATGGGGGTAGATATGCTTGTACATTGCCTATCTCCATTCAACTCAATCCAGTAGCATTGATCTAGCGTTCAGTGCCCTGGTCACCAGTTTCTATCAGCCCAGCACTCTCAGCATTCAATGGTCACTTCCTGTATGGACATAAAAGCATATTCAGAAACATGCTCCTTTCACTAGGCGAGAAGAATAAGAAGGAAACAGGCGCTGTGGAAAGAGGTTGATTAAGATTTGAGGTATTTCAGATGTGGGCTTCAAGTATAGTGTTTTTACGAAGGAGTACGACGAGGTAGGTACCGATAAGAGAGGAAGTTTCTAGATTAAATAATGGAGATGGGAATAGACTGATGGGAAAACAAATTTAGGTCGATGGAAATCTGAATGTCACTGCAAAAGTTTGAATAATGGGAATCCGAGGAGGAAGGAAGATATTTATGGACGAGATGATAATATGTAAAATTACTCTTACGTACAAAGATACGTTCCGTAAGATACGTACACCTACATAATACCCTTGCAAGCCACCGCAAGGGTTAATGAAAGGGGTGCATGAATACAAGACATGCATCAAATTGGAGAATTTAAATCATATATTTGTTACAAATTACGGTTCCTTTGGTTACTCAAATAATCTAAAATGGATCGAATTCACGGTAGTTACCTTCACACGCTCTACTGCTGCACTGGAAAGCCTTATTAAAAGTTGGTCTTACATACTCAAGGTGGGCTACATACTCAATATGGGGCCTAACTAGTGAAAAGTAACATCGCTCTTTTGCCTTCTCATCACATTTCCCAAGTACTCTTTTTATAAATCCTAGCTTTCTCTTCGTTCGGCCGCATATTTCCCAGATGTGTCTTCCCCACGATAAATCTTTAGTGATTGTTACACCTAAATACCTAATGATTCCAACGCTCTCAATCTTCGTGCTACTAATTTTATAGGATCGCTCTATCGAATTATTCCTCCTCCAAAAATTAATAGCTACATACTTCATAAGGTTATGTTCTAACTGTCAGGGCTCATTTAGAATATGCCGCTAGTATACGGTATCCGTATGAGGAAGGTATGATAAAAGAATAAGAGCTTGTGCAAAGGAGATCCACTAGATTTGTTAAAGGCCGTTATGATAATTGTATAAGTGTTACGAGTTCAATAGAAGAACTAGGATGGGAATTACTATCAGAACACATGTTAAAATTTAGGTTAAACCTTTTAAGTAAATTCGAAACCGATTTGTTCACAGATGACGTTAGAAATATATTAAGAACCCCATGCGTATTATGCTAGGTTTGATCAGATTAAGAAGATAAGAGAGGCAGATTGTCGTACTGATAGACTCAAAACGTCATTTTTCCCGCGTACCATAAGAGAGAATAATAGGCAGCGAAGGAAAGGGATAGGTAAGTGAAATTAGTCAGAGTAGTTTGTAGTTCATGATGCATGTAATAATAACCAGTAATCCCTTTCTTATTATGTAGATACTATCCATCTAGCTGCATGTGGCCCTATTATCTAGCATGTCTCCATTAAATATCTTAGTTGCATGTCAATACTGGATGCTTGATCTTCACCCTTTGCCACACACCCTCGTGGTTGCTCGCATGGTATTGCGTAGATGCAGATGTACTACTGAACTGGGAAGCCATCAACCTCTAGGTCAGGTACCCAACCTATATTATGCAGCATCTCTGACATTGATGAAAAACATGCAAAAGTCTGCAATATCAATCCTAATTTTTCCATTCTACGTAGATCTGATCTGTTACTGTCCCTCATTGTCGTCGATAAAAATAATTTCGAACCCTTTTGTTTTCTCTCAAGCTATCTAAGTTAGAAAACCTTTGCTATCTCTTTTATTTTACTTTAACTTATTTAATTGGCCATATACATCGCAGTACGGTAAAGGTTTTAGTATTGAGTTGAGAATAGTTGAGTTTCGCAAGACCGTAGCTTTCTGAACCCATGTGGTTTAGCTATCAATAAATCCTGGCTATTGAGGTGTCCCATTTTTGATGTAAGTATTATATGCTCTAATATATTACTTGAAAGTGACGTTAATGATATTGGTCTATAATTACACGGCTGTTCCCTATCGCCGCTTTTAAAAATTGGAGTCACGTTTGCTATCTTCCAGTCTTTGGGAGCCGCGTGTTCATCTAGGGATTTGTTAAATATTACTTTAAGATACGGAGCATTTGAGGAGCTAATTCTCTATACACACGAACTGGACTTTCATCGGGACTTGAGGACTTGTTCGGGCTACTGTTTTTTAGTAAGGGTACGATTCCGCTACAAGATGTATCGATCGGGGGCATTGGTTGCTGAAATCGGTCTGGTATGTTTTCGTGCAAGCTACGCTTAGATTGATTAAAAACGCTTAAGAAAAACATTTCAACAAATTACTCTTGTCTAAACTGGAAGTTGCTATTTCGCCCTTATCGTTTTTCAAGGAATTAACCGTTGACTTTTTAGCTCCCTGTATTTCAATAACATATGACCAAAATGCTTTTGGATTTCCCTCTAGTTGTTCTCCAAGTACTTTTCTCTTTAATTCACTAAACGCTTTTCTAAGGGCTGTTTTTGCGGCTGCTTTACAAATTTTATAATGCTCGATAATATTTTTCAGATCCGTATTCGCTGCATTTGCTCCATACATTAGCTCTTGTAAGTACATTAGCTACTCTTACATCCGTATTAGCTGCATTTACAAATGTTTACTTGTATTGGTTACATTTACAGCTATTCATATCCCTAATTGTACGAGGAAAGCAGGACATTTTGAATCTGTCAGTTCGGCAATAAATTTCTCATTCTTTGTGATTACGGTCGGGTCTACCATAGTAAGTTGGGGTTCGCAAAATATTTTTAACGTCATCTGTGAAAATATTATCTTGGAATTTATTTGATACATTAAGTCTAAATTTCAACCTACGATATGGCAATGATTCCTATTTTAATATATTTAATGGACGTAGGTTTAGATGGAGAGATTTAGATTGAAAATCGCGGAACGCTCATCACATGCTTTTTTTCACTGGTGAACCAGATTTTTGGGAAATTTCTTCATGATGCCGAACTTCGGCAGAAGTGGTGAATTTGTTAGAATTTAGAATGTTTAGCCTTCAAGACTTTTTGAAGGGCCTAGAGGCAGCAGGCTCGCAGTCAAGTGTCGCCGAGAAGTGGTCGCTTCCCACTCGGCCCTCGCATTTCCGGAACCGGTCTCCCGCCTTGTCCCGTCCGAGTTTCGAGACGACACTCGAAAAGACACGAGAAAAATGTCCAGCCCGGTTTCAGCTCTCGTTATCGGACCCGGGTCGAATAAAACTTGCATCTTTACTTCGACCTCACTTGTTTGTGGCGTTTGTCTGCCCGTCCTCGTATATCCACCCTGCAAGAACGCGGAACTAAGGCATAACCTACAAACATGGCCTCAAAGATTCATTGATAACAATTTTGAGGGGTAGAACGAACCAATATTTTCCAGGACTGATCTCTATAAAAAAAATCAATTCTTCCGACGCTGGTAAAGCTATCGGCAGAATTCAAAGTCCCACGAAAAACCAGTATACTTGCTGAAATAATTCGGAGTGAATGAGAAATGGATATGCTGTGACCGCGACTTTCTCCTCGACCGTAAACAGAATTTGCAGCACGCAGCATCAAAGGACGTGTGCGCATATTACAAAGGGGTAGTTTATGGAGTCCCGCAGGACGGGGTAATGGGCCCTGAGAGCTCCTTAAACGCATTATTTATGTTTACTGTGAAAAATGCGAAGCTAACTTTTTTTTTCGCCGATAGCTCGGCAATTCCGAACGAGACGGCGAAAAAGAGAGACAAGCGATTCTTTTAAGAGACTTCCAAGACGGCAATTGCGAGCAGCAGTCTGAATTAGGACTGGTGGTGGACACAAAAAACGAAACGCAATAATCTCGGAAAGGAAAGACGAGCGTGCTGTAGCGAAGGCGATGAAATGAGCGCTGCCGGCCGCGTGAAATGTTTAGAGCCATTTGGTGGCACCAGATACACGGGGTGCACGCAATCAACGATTGCTGGGGAAGAGACGTCCGGGATATATGCGGCCGAGCTAAGAGAAAGCTAGGATTTATTAAAATAGTACTCGGGATTTGTGATGAGAAGACATTAGAGCGATGTTACTTTAGATGTTACTTTACTATAGAATTCGGACGGTACGATAACCTTATTAAAGTTAAGTCAATTAAATGAATTAAATTGGGAATCATTGTCCGATCGCAGGTTGAAATTTAGGGTTAATCTCTTAAATAAGTTCCAAGATAAGATTTTCAGTAAATAGGATATGAATAGGTTTCGGCTTAGGGATATGAATAACGGTAATTATATTCAATACGAGTGTAGCAATGGAAAGCATTGGTAGCTGCATGTTGGTATAAGGACTTGAAGCTAACCCAACTAACAGTATGCTTTTGCGTGTTTGCTTTGCTATTTTTATCTTTTTTTTAATAGTGAAGTTTAGAACAGTATATAAATACTAATCCTTTTTTATGCATGAATTGTAGTACATGTTTGGTGAGAATTCACCCCATGACACACGCGATTATGGTGGCCTGCAGGGTATTATGCAGATGTACTTCCCAATGAATTACATATGATCAGAGAACTAGACAGTGTGCAGCGTAGAGAAGCTAGGTTCGTCAAAAGGTGTTACGATAGGTTGAGTAGTGTGTCAGAATTAATGCAAGAATTAGGGTGGGAATCATTATCAGAGCGTAGGTTAAAGTACAGATTAAATCTATTACAGAAATATAAAACGGGTAGCTTTACTGAAGATGCTAGGCATATATTAAAAACTCCAGCGTATTATGCTAGATTTGACCAGATAAACAAGATTAAAGAGATAGATTGCAGTATTGATAGATTCAAAATGTCATTTCTTCCCCCGTACTATAAGAGAACAGAATAGGCAGCATAGCAAAGGGATAGATAGGGGAAATATTTTAGAGTAGTGTGAAGTGCATGATGCATGAATTAACAACCAATCCCTTAATTACTATGTAGATACTAACAATCTAGTTGCTTGAGACGCTATAGTAGCATGTTTGCATGTTTATCTACATCTACATAATACCCTGCATGCCAACATAAAGGTGTGTGGCATGGGGTGGATTCTCGCCAAGTATGCACTACATATCATGCATTTAAAAGGATTAGCATATTTTTCTAAACTTTACTATTTAAAAAGATAAAAATAACAACGTAAACATGCAAAAACGTGCTGTTAGAAGGGTTACCTTCAAGTCCTTATACCAACATGCAACTACCTATGCTATATATTGATTCACTCGTATTGGACATATTTACCGCTGTTCGTATCCCTAATTGTACGAGGGAAAAGGACATTTTGAATCCGTCAGTTCGGCAATCAATTTATCTAATTTTGTGATTATGGTCCAGTATACCATAGTAAGTTGGGGTTCGCAAAATATTTTTCATGTCATCAATGAAAATATTATCTTGGAATTTTTTTAAGAGATTAAGTCTATATTGCAATCTGTGATCTGAAAATGATTCTCATTTTGGTTCATCTAATAGACTGGTTACGCTATTATAGTTATCGTACGTTCGATTTATAAATATTTCCGGTCTTTGCTGCACACGTTCATGCTCAATATTTAGGCCTATTTCGTATGGATCTCATCTACTGGCAGCGTATTCCATACGAGGTCAAACAAGAGAAATGCAGCTGAATTCTTGAGACGGATCGTTACATTTACTCAGTGCTCTTTTGATGTATCCTAGTTTACGATTAGCTTGACCCATTAATTCACGTATGTTTTTACCACCTGAAAGATCATGTGTCAGTCTTATTCCAAGATATGTAATGGAGTCCACGTTTGTTAATTTGTTATTACTAATTTTGTGAGTGCTGGGAGGAGAACTATTCTTTTTCCAAAAATTCATTACTACACTCTGTCACACACTAATGTGGTGACTCACAGGGTATTACGTGGATATTAGTTGCCATAGTATGCTGGCGTTTATTAAATATATGTAACACCTGCAAAGATATGTTTTGCCTAATTTTTCTGTAGGATATTTATTCTGTGGTGGCCTAGTGGGTAGAGCGCTTGGCCACTGATACATCTACATAATACCCTTCAAGCCACCACAAGGGTGTGTGGCAGGGGGTGATTGCTCACCAAACATGCACTACATATCATGCATAAAAAAGGAATAGTATTAATATAGTAGTCAGAACTACACTATTTAAAAAAGATAGAAATTGCAAAGCAAACATGCAAAAACATTCTGTTAGTAGGGTTAGCTTTAAGTACTCATACCAACATGCAGCTACCAATGCTATTCATTGCTACTCTCCGATAGGACATATTTACCGTTATTCGTATCTCTTATTGTGCGAGGGAAAAAGGACATTTTGAATCGGTCAGTTCGGCAATCAATTTCTCTAACTTTATGATTATGGTCCAGTCTGCCATAGTAAGTTGGGGTTCGTAAAATATTTTTAACATCATCACTGAAAATATTGCCTTGGAATTTGTGGAAGAGATTAAGTCTAAATTTCAACCTGCGATCTGACAATGATTCCCATTTCAATTCATTTAATAGACTGGTTACGCTAATATAATTATCGTATCGTCCCTTTACAAATCTTGCCGATCTTCGCTGCACACGTTCAAACGGTCAACGGTTCAAACAAATGATAGAAGTGTCCCAGGTTCTAATCCGGGTGAAGCCTTTGGATGCCCCCGAACGAAAAAAATCCTCGGAGTGCGAGGTGGCCCAGGGAAAGGAAGAGGCCCCCCTACCCAGAATGTCTGTAATTCCAACGCCTGTAGCTTAGTCCGGGGTGAGCTCTACCCTCGCCTATCCAAACCAACCTTCGGGTTGATTCACTGTCAATGATGAATGATTTACTCTGTATGGTAATATATGATCTAATAATGATTTCCAACTTAGGAGGAATAACTAAAACGCTTTTCTAATGAAACAGTATTTTCTTTATTATTTGCCCAAGGAGACACTTGTCTCTTGGTTTACCTGGACAGTGCGCTACCTAACTGGTTCTCGCACCTGGCGGGAGTAGAAAGCATTTCATTGATAATCTGGTCTGAATTCGTTGAAGGTCATACCTTCCATTTCAACTTCGTGTGACGGAAGGGAGGGCGAAATTAAATTACCCCGTAATCTGGGGATGGAACGTTTGGATTGACGACGACATAGAGCTGAATGAAATCCACTACGGAAATAAAACCAGTGGTGTCATCTTGCTTTCAACTTCGTGTTCAGTAACTCATTATTACCTCAAGTACATGGTCAATATAGTAGTGATAAGATGGAATAATGCACGTCGTGGTTGAAGCATTCATCTATATCTATGGAATACCCTGTAAAAAATAAATAGGCAGCATAGCAAAGGGATAGGTAGGGGAAAATATTTTAGAGTCTTCTGTAGTGCATGATGAATGTATTACTCCCTTAAATACTATAGATACTAACAATCTAGTTGCATGAGACCCTATAGTTGCTTGTTTGCATGTCGGTAGTGCATGCTTGGTGATATTCACCCCCTGCCACACACCCTCACGGTAGCTTGCAGGGTACCGTGTAGATGTAAATGAAGCCACCACGAGGGTCGTGGAATGGGGTGAAGTCTACCAAACGTACACTATTTACTTGCAACTAACTAGAGCTACCACTACATACTAACAATATATCACCTACCTATTCCTTTGCAATGCGGCCTATTGTTTCCTTATGATACCCGTGAAAAATTACATTTTTTATCGATCGGTACGACAATCTATCTCCCTAATCTGATTTATCTGGTCAAATATAACATGCCCAGGGCTTTTTTTATGTATATTTAACATCTTCATCAACATCTACGTAAGATTCGTTCATGCCGTGACCGATTGTACAGCGACCAGTATAAAAACGGATGGCCCTGCCATTCCTTCGTTCCACTTGATGGTTCAGTGAGGATTTGAAGAAAAATACTGTTGGTTTCGAGTAGTACTTTCAACATCAGCTTTGCCTCAAACATGGCGCAGGCGGTATATGAGTTTCAACATTCAATTTGATGATGAACAACTAAGTAATTAAATCAGCTCCTTGATCAGGAGCCATTAATTGATGCAACAAGATGCATATATTGTTTGACGCTTTAACAACTTTCTCATGCATAACATCTACATCCACGCGATACCCTGAAAGCCACCGTGCGGGTGTGTGGCAGAGGGTGAGATCACCAAGCATGCACTATAGACATGCAAACATGCTACTATAGGGTCTCAGGCAACCAAATTGTTAGTATGTACGTAGTAATAAGTCTCGTATATTATTCTCTTATGCATAATAATAATGATTTTACAACCAGTAGTTTAATTTACTGCCGTCATTGAAAATAAAAAATAGTTCATCAGATTGTTTTTCCTTTTAAGTTGATGAAAGTTTGCAAACTTTACTTCGGTGTCACCTTATCAATGTCACTCACAACGCAATCCGTATACCGATAAACGTTTGTTTTTACATGAAGCGATAAACTGCGCAGTTTGGAGTACCGTCGGATCACAGAATTTATGCTGATGAAATCGTGGGGAACGGGCTATTTTTCGAGCAGTATTTCATTTGTTTTCTTGTATTTCATGCATTATTTGTTCTACACGATTGACACTGCTCATGCCTCCTTGAATTAGACTGAACAATGGCAAGCATTATAGAAGACGACCTTTATAACTTTTGTTTTCATTCATTATAGTTTGTATACTCTTCAGAGTCCTTTTTGCATTGCAGATCACGGTAGGTTGAGTATATATTTTGCTTGTTTTTACTATTTTTTTTCATTATTAAGTTTTATTATGCTCCGTAGTGCACGTAAGTGGATGCTTGTTGATGCACTGCCTGATTGGTGATGATTCACCTCGTTACACACATTAGGGGTGGCTCGAGGGTAATCTGAAGATGTAAATACTTGTTAGTATTTCATCATTTACTTCATTTATCTTCTCTCCTTCACACCTTTGAGTCAAATCTCTTCCCAAGGAAGCCTTGAGTTCTCGAGCTAACCTCTAGTCTGTGGTCACTGTAGTTGGATATTTTTCACGCTTCATAAATGTGGGTTTTATGTTATTTAGAAAGCGTACTTCATAACTAAAATATATTGCGAATAATTAGGAGCATCAACATATTACAGTGAAGATACATGACAAAATTAAAGTAGGTATTACGATTTTGATGTAGAAGAGTATCCTGTGGTGATTTTTGTCAACATATTCATTATATAGCATTAATAACTCTTACATGCTTCGGGGAATATGTATTAACTTATTAGTTATAGTAATAATAGTTATTGCATAATTACAGTAATAGTAATTGCTGAAAAATAAATAATTATCACATTACTTTGTATATACTACAAACAATTAAGTTAAAAATGTTTCATGAATGCATATCAAACATTTTCCTCGAAATGGTGGCATCAGCTGCATGTGATTAGTGCATGCACGGACTAGTATTTTTGCATGCCTACATGATAGGAAATGTAAATTTAGTTCTCTATGATGTAAAATGCATGCAGGGCTATGGTTTACCCAGTGTGACACACCCTTGCGTTGGCTTTCAGGGTATTTTATAGATGTAGATGTAAGGCCTTTCTTTAAAGTATTTACTTCACTCCGTAAAGCTGTCCATTTTTGTCAAAGAAATAACATTTGTGCAAGAACTTACTAATATTCGAATAAATTTACCAGAGCTATTTTCTTTTTTCATACCACTTTTAGCACGTTAATTAAGTGATCTCACTATAAGGACTGAAAATGATTAAGAAGGCTCCTACAGAAATCAGTGCTAACGTTTTCGAAAAAAGGGAAGTTATGATTGCCCATTATCGGAATTGTTGTAGTTAAACGATTTGTTCAAAATATATTACCATTTGCTAAAAAATTGATTCCATCTCAGAAAAAATTTCGATGTCAACCTCCAAGAGCTTGATTGTTGGACAAAGCTCGTAACCCTCAAAACTCTATCGTCATTTCCATTTTTTTTACAATGAACGTAGAGTAATATAACTTCCATGCAATGTTCGAAACTTAATTACCTCCATATCTACGTAGCACCCTTCAAGCCACCGGTTGGAGGAATTATGGGATAACGCTTCGCTGCTTATTTTACACAACCACAGGATTTCTCGCGCTGATTGTGATTTAAAACACAGCTACCGTTCGCGATGCTACCCTCACCCCTCCTCCCCCCCGGTCGAAGCGGTGAGGATAAGCCAAGAAAATGGAAATCTCGACTCCTTCCGGAATCCCATTCCGGAACCACAATATTGCTATCGGCAAAAAATGAATCGGGTTCATCGATACTCGTCTCGCAGGCTCGGACAGTTGGGAGTCGGTGGATGAGGCGGCATGCGTCATCGAAGTCGAGAAGACTGGACCCACCCAAGGCGTCGTCCCCTAAGCGGCTGCCGTCACTCGCGACGTTGCCACGTCTCCGACACACACTTCTTTCTCCCGTCTTCCCCTAGCCCTTCCCACGCCACCTCACGGCTGCCTTTATATCATGCACTCCATTTTTAGGCTCTGCATTCCGGTGGAGTGAGGCTGCATTTTGTCCCGAGCGGCTACCAAGGGAAGACGGTATTCGTTCTCCAACCGGGCTGTCTTTGGCAACCCATTCCGGCTCTGACAGCGCCACAGGATGGTATCCTTTTCCGGTTCGTGATCGGGATGGCTCTCGAGGCACGCGTCAGTTCTCTTTGAAGCCGCAGATAATTGTCACATCCTTACCCCCATTTCGTCTCGAGAGTCTCCGCCGTGTCGTACGCGGCCACGGACGCCTCAGAAAGGTTTCTCTCACAATTAATTTGCAACGGGGTCTAATGCGGTTGTGTATAAGTGTCTTTGAGCAGAAGCTCAGCTCTTTTCAAAGCGTGTTTGAAGAAAAGCAGGATCGAATACATCCTTTGACTTTTGTGGTTTAGAAATAACGAGAAACGGAGTAAATGCTATAAAAAGAGGGAAAACTTGAATGCAAAGTGGGTGAAGCGGTGAAAATACAAAGGACTTGATGGGGGCGTTTACTCGGAACCGAAATCGCAATTTTGTACACGAAACCGTTAGATAGAAACGAGAAAAGAATTTTAGTGAAAAAATTAATTTTCTAACCGCAACCATTCACTCACATCAATCACAAATTAAAATAAGCAAAAGGTGACGCCCACCGAAAAAGCTTCTTTGATAACAGTAACGTCATTTTCCTCCCGTCCTTCACTGCTTTTAGGGGAAGGGAAGTGATTGGAGGGGGGTTCTCGGAAGGTCTGCTCGCATAGATGCTGTCGCAACTGCTAATATTGGCAGAGTCAGCTGTGTCCCCCCCTTTGCGATAAGGCGAAGTAGCTTCGTGGGCTCAGCTGTGATTGGACGAAGTCGATATACGTCAGAGGTTGCACCACGCCCACTTCTTCGAAAGGGTTAAAAACATCAGTTTTTTGCAGCGTATAACTCGAGAAATAATTGGCGGATCAAACATCGGAAAAATACGGGTATTTTTATTTTACAAACTATCAGATTCGGCAATAAAAAATATGGTAAACGACCCCATTCTATAAAATCTTCAAATAATTTGTTAAATGGTAAGGCTATATCTTTATAATACGCTGCAAGCCACCGCATGGGTGTGCTACAGGGGGTGAACCATCTCCAGCATGCATTTTCAATCAGGGAAAATACTTCGTCTACGCAATACCCGCAATACTTAATAACATGCATGTATTAAAAAATAACGTACGGTTGAATTTGCAATTGCAGTTAAACCAGTTGAAGTTGTAATTGCAGATATTTTCTGCGTTTGTCACCAAGTACAGGGAGGGTAATCACTATTTGAGCTACATAAACGACGGTTCATCGCAAGATCTGGCGTTGAATGGGATTAGTCTTAGTATTTTGATTTAAGATTGGCTATGTTGTGCAAGCACTATACTTATTATACACCACGCCATCTAATCATTTCCACATGAGTTCAAATTGATGCACGTATCGCACATAATCCTACAAAGTAATATCCATCTACACTAAATAGTCACGTTGCGATACATATATGGACCCCAGCTACGGTTACGGGAAGGTAGAGATTTAAAAAATATCCATGCATAATTTTGCATTTAATTTGAGGCACCTGTTCCTCTTCGTTTATATGATGCCTCCCTATTGGTGAGCTGAGTCATGAACGGTGCGTGGGAAAGTTAAATCCTTCAGTTTACCTACTTGGGCATCTATCACCCCTCTTTTCGCAATCATTTTCTTATTTCCTGATGTTGCATGGAGGCAGGAATATCTCCGATGATGAGAATAGAATCTACATCTACGGATAACCCTGCGAGCCACCTCTAAGGTATGATTCACAGTAAAATATCACCAATAATCCACTACATCAACATCATCTACCTACATGCACTAAGGAGCATAATAAAACTTAATTAAAACGTGTAAGTGAAGCATTCACCATCCGTGTGCAAAATATTTATTAGCATCTACAATCTATTTATTTTTACTCGCTAAGGCATTTTCTGTCTGGCAATACATTTATTCAATTTACGCTTCTAAGTAAGCATATACATCTACATATACATTATATCCTGCAAGTCACCATAAAGGTGTGTGGCAGGGGAAATGTATGGGATAGCGGAACTACTTCCGTGCACGGAAAACTACGCTACATACTGCTCCAACTGCTTCTATATTCTCCAACCGCTTTAGCATTCATATCTATATCTACTGACTACCCTGTAAGTCGATGTTTGGCAGGGGTGAATTATCAATTAGCATGCTTTATATACATGCACAAAAGTTTATGTATTTTACCTACCTAATGAGACATTACTGTGAATACCATGCAGGGCGCTAACTACAAACACCACTTTTCATCCAATATCCAATGCAAGGAAACATTTAAGAAGGACTCAAAAATAAGCTACAATCATAACATCTGGTTAGAAATTTAGCTAATCTCCTTTGAATTTTATCTAATTCTGCTATTGATACCTTTTCCAACGGACCACAAATTCTACTATGGTAGTCTGGACCATGAAATTAGAAAATTGATTGCCGAACCGACAGATTCCAAATGTCCTTCTTTCCTCGTACAAATAGGGATATGAATGGCTGCAAATATGTTAAAGAGTATATATTAGCATAGGTAGTTGCATGTTGGTATAAGGACTTGAAGCTAACCCAATCAACAGCATGTTTATGCATGCTTGTTTTACTATTTTAACCTTCACGAATAAAGAGGAAATCCTCAGGCTTCACTTGGTGGAACCGCATAGTAAATAAAATAATCACTTTGTAAGATTCCTTGATAATGATTGTCAAACCAATCGAAACCTAGGTCGGGGAAAAATAAAATTTGTGGAATCTTACCAAGTGATTATTTTATTTATTTTAAACTTTTTAAATAGTTAATTTTAGATTAGAATATTATTAATAATCATTTTAAGCATGATATTTGATGCAGGTTTGCTGTGGATTCACCCGGCCACACACCTTAATGATGGCATGCAGGATATTACGTCGATGTAGATGTACGCCTACATAAATGCTTAATATACCGTCTAGAATCTCGAAATGGGCACCATTGTTGGTAATTAATCTTCAGCACTGTTCCGATGAGTACTGATATCAACGTGCCTCTAGATACATCCATGCTGGGTTTGGTCGTGGCTACGCGACGTGGAGTTTCTTTTTGTTTCTCGAGAGCCACGCGCCATTCATCGGAATTACCTCTGATTCCTTCACCGCTTTCTGAGATGAATGCCAAAAGCTCGCGGTTTATTCCTTTGGCGGCCCAGCCAATTGCAGAGATACATTCCAGTCTTGTCGTTCTTAGCAAACAGCTACGTCGTCATTGCGACTCGATTTTGTGTTCTAGTCTTGATTGGATGTTATGATGACTCATTATTATATCTGTATTGTACCCTGAAAGCTTTCGCAAGGGTGTATGGCAGGAAAAGAACCATCACCAGAGATGTATTATGAATCAGAGAGAACAAGATTACACTTATTACCAAGCAGGAATGCAAAAAATTCTACTGCGTGCATATACTACTTACATGCAACTGAGAGACGTAATATTACCACCCCGAAGATAAAGTCAAACATACACATCTGCATCTACATTATAACATGCGAGCCACCGCGACGATGTGTTACGTAGACGCACAAGTAAAGGTTTCTAACACTGCAGTTTCCACTTTGAATTTTTTTAAGTACAACCATGGTTTCGTAGCAGGATAACATCATAGTGTGAACAGTAATTAAAAATTTGCAATATATATAACACAAAATTACAGATGCAAAGGACTTACTCTATTTTAAAATCGTTTTAAAATTTTATAGGTATATTGACTAAAATGTAACCACAAATTTTCTTTAAGCATGATAGGTCGTGCATATATGGCGAAAATTCACCCCCTGCCAAACACATCTATGGTGGATTTCAGGGTATAACTTGGATGGTTCTTGACTCCTAGCCAATATTTATGTTTATATGTATCTTTTGTTTTTTTTCGTGGCCTGATAAAAGAAAACGTTGAAGATTTGACTAAGAGTTAGCAGCAATAGAGTTCCGGGATCAGCTACATTCAAGCGGATAGAATTGCCTCAAAGTGCCCCTGCCACACACCCTCACGGTGGCTTGCAGGGTATCGTGAAGATGAAATTTAGAGAACATAATAGGTAGCAGAGCAAAGCGATACGTAGGTATGTGAAATATTGTTAGAGTAGTCTGTAGTGGTAGCTCCTAATTGGTAGCTCTTAGCTCCATGGTTAGTTTAATGGTTAGCATTGTATGGTAGCTCTCAGTTGCATTAAGAGTTTGCTAGCCTGCATGGCAGTTTAATACAAGTAGGTCTCGGTGGCTCATAATTTCATGTAAGAAGTATATTTTAGATGATCTTCACTCCTTGCCACACACCCTCGCGGTGAATCGCAGGGTATTACGTAGGTGAAGATGTAGATTAAATGGACTGCGTCTTAAGGTGCAGTGTTGTATGCTCTCTCTAACCAATACAGTATTTCACATGAAGCAACCCTCACACTGCACTCGAGAGAGAATCGGGAATCCATAGGAGATCTAAGCTACTTCCGGGTTTGAATTCGGATCATTGAGATGAGGAGGCTTCACACCAATCCTCCAAACAAGAGCTGTGTCATGAATGACGTCATCGTCATTAACATCGCCAGTCATCAATCCTAAGTTTGGCTTTACGTAGTTCTGCTCGCGATTCATCCACCGGGTAGCAATTTTCGAGCTCTAATCTTTCTTCACTTTTACACCCTTAATGAATCATGTTAGTAATACCTTTCTCCAATTATCTCACTTTATTTTGCATTGCTTTGCCATTCTTTCCATTCACTTTTCCCTCGACAACTTTATTCAAAAGAAAATCGTGGTTCATGTTGTATTGTAATAGGCTGTCTTTTTTATAAAATCTTATGCACGCTTCTCTTTCCTCCCACTTGTCGTCGACCCTCTACATTTTCACTGAGTCCATCCATTGTAAGATGGAGATTAATAATATTTAAAAGATAGATTGCCGTACCGGAAGATTTAAATTGTCATTTTGCCCGCGTACCATAAGAGTATGCTACAATATGCAGCATAGCCAAAGGTGAAGGGGGATGGGTGAAATATTGGTAGGGTAGTCTGTAGTGCACGGTTCTTGTTTTTATATTATTAAGCAATGCGTGCTAGGGAAATAAAGTTAAATAAAATTAGAGAAATGCCTTTAAAACCAATAATCCCTTCATCACTATATAGTTACTAAGCATCTAGCTGCACGTGTCTATCGCATTTAACACGTTTCCATGCAATGCATGTTAGTATTGAGTGTTCTTCACCCCCTCGCACCAACACTCGCGGGTATCAGCAGAGTATTAATTTATTTTTCCGGAATATCTTCTTGTCTCTGCTGTGACATATATAGGATCGGAAATTGGCAAAATAATATATTTCCCCATTTATGAAAAGGCCAAACATTTAAAAAACAACAGCACTGAGAGTATTCTCATTCCAATTTCAATTCTTCGCCGCGGTGTTCTAATTTAATCTTTCTGAATACCTGCTTGTCTCTGCTGTAACCTTTATAGGATCGGAAAATGGCAAAATAAATTATTTCCCCATTTATGAAAAGAACAAACAGATAAAAAACAACAGCACTGTGAATATAATCATTCCAATTTCAATTCTTCGCGGCAGTGTTCTAATTTAATATCTCTGAATATCTGTTTGTCTTTGCTGTAACCTTTAAAGGATCGGAAAATGACAAAATAATATATTTCCCCATTTATGAAAAGAACAAACGGATAAAAAACAACAGTACTGTGAATATAATCATTCCAATTTCCATTCTTCGCGGCAGTGTTCTAATTTAATATCTCTGAATATCTTTTTGTCTCTGCTGTAACCTTTGTAGGATCGGAAAATGGCAAAATAATTTATTTCCCCATTTATGATAAGACCAAAGAGATACAAAAACAACAGCACTGGGAGTATGCTCATTCCAATTTCAAGTCTTCGCCGCAGTGCTCTACGCGGATTGGAACTGGCAGAGCGGCGCATATCAAGCGGATCAAGTTCATTTGAGGAAGTGGAAAACACCTCAGAGACTGACGAGTAGAATCCATTTTTAGCCGTGTGAACACGTCAACCGAGGAACTGTACAGGTTTTTGCCTTCTCTCTGGTAAACTTCTTCCAACGCTCATGTGCATGGAACATATTAAAATTTGTAAGACAGCCGCGTAAACAGCCCTTAGAAATGCTTTTTTCAAATTCAAAAGTGAAGTACTCAGAGGATAACTACATGGAAATCCGAAAGCATTTTAGCAAAACAGACGGTTTCAGGAGTAATTCTGTGAAACTTTTCAATGATGGAAAAAACAAACTTTGCGAATTTCACTGGAATAATTTAATCACGACCCGAGATTCGAAAGTATTTTGATCATATGTTAGGGAATATGACAGGGAACTAAAATACTATAGTAAATACTTTGAAAAACGATAGGGGAAAAAAGCAACCTCCAGGAAAGATGAGGCTAATTTGTTGGATTTTTTTTCAAAGCATTTTTAGTCAATCTAATCGTAGTTTGGACGAAATCATGTTAGGCTAAATTCAGCAACCAAATACCCCGATTCATATCTCCTGTAGCGGAATCGAAGCCTTATTAAAAGCATTAGCCCGAACAAGTCCTCAGTTCCTAATGAAATTCCAGCTCAAGTGAACAAAAAACTAGCTACCTAATCGGATAAATATCTTGAAGTAATATTTAACGAATCCCTCGCAGAGCATGTAGTTCCCAAAAACTGGAAGGTAGCGAACTTTACCCATTTTTAAAAGTGGAGATAGGGAACAGCCATGTAATTATTGGCCAATATCACTAACGTCACCCTCTTGTAAAGTGAAAGAAAATATACTAGATGCATCAACAATGGAACGCTTCGATTGCCGGAATTTATTGATTGCAAACCAACATGGTTTCAGAAAGGGTCGGTCTTACGAAACTCAACTAGGTCTTTCGCGGCACATTAGTTTCGGGAGAAGAACGTTCAGGTAGACGTAGCGTTTATTGACTTCTGAAAAAAGTTTGATGAGGTGCCACACTCAAAGTTACTCGCACAATTAGTATCCTACGGGATAGACGATATCGTAATAGGTTGGATAGGAGACTTCTTGTATGAACGTCCGCTCGCACCCTGCACGCTGGGATGCACTTGAGATTCTCAATCAGTTAGCTATTGACACCGCCAAGAAAGCACACGATGAGGACTACCAGTGTCACAGAGTAGCCCGCGTACAATTTCCGGAGTTCACACAGCAGATCTTGATATTTAGTCCTTTTTTCAATGTCCTTCGCTGCCATGTTTGGACAACCTACTCATTTATTTGTTAAATATTACTTTAAGATATTTATCCAATTAGGGAGCTAGATCTTTTGCACTTGAACTTGAATTTCATTAGGAAATGAGGACTTGTTCGGGCTAAAGATTTTAATAAGGCTTCGATTCCGCTACAGGAGATATCAATCGGGGTATTTAGTTGCTTAATTTAGCCTAACATGATTTCGTCCAAACTACGCTTAGATTGATTAAAAACGCTCCGAAAAAGAATCCAACAATTTAGCCTCATCTTTACTGGAGGTTGCTTTTTGCCCCTATCGTTTTTCAAAGTATTTTTACTATTGTCATTTTAGTTCCCTGTCCTTCCCTAACATATGATCGAAATGCTTTCGAATCTCGGGTCGTGATTAAATTATTCCAGTGAAATTCGCATAGTTTTTTTTTTCCATCATGGAAAAGTTTCACAGAATTACTCCTGAAACCGTTTGTTTTGCTAAAATGCTTTCGGATATAAATGTAGTTATCCTTGGAGTGCTTCACTTTTGAATTTGATAAAAGCATTTCTAAGGGCTGTTTACACGACTGTCTTACAAATTTTAATATGTTCCTTGCACATGAGCGTTGGAAGAAGTTTACCAGAGGGAAGGCAAAAACCTGTACAGTTCCTCGGTTGACGTGTTCACAATGCTAAAAATGGATTCTACTCGTCAGTCTCTGAGGTGTTTTCCACTTCCTCGAATGAACTTGATCCGCTTGATATGCGCCGCTCTGCCAGTTCCAATCCGCGTAGAGCACTGCGGCGAAGAATTGAAATTGGAATGATCATACTCTCAGTGCTGTTGTTTTTTATCTGTTTGGTCTTTTCATAAATGGTTCCCCATTTATGAAAAGACCAAATTTTGCCATTTTCCGATCCTATAAAGGTTACAGCAGAGGCAAACAGATATTCAGAAAGATTAAATTAGAACACTGCGGCGAAAATTTAAATTGGAATGAGCAAAGTCTCAGTGCTGTTGTTTTTTTATCTGTTTGTTCTTTTCATAAATGGGGAAATATATTATTTTGCCATTTTCCGATCCTATAAATGTTACAGCAGAGACAAACAGATATTCAGAAAGATTAAATTAGAACACTGGTCTTTTCATAAATGGGAAAATATATTATTTTGTCATTTTCCGATCCTATAGAGGTCACAATAGAGGCAAAAAGATATTCAGGAAGACTAAATTAATACTCTGCTGTACCCCGTGAGAGTGTCTGCCAGGAGGTGAAGAATATTCAATACTTCATGCATTGCATGGAAACATGTTAAATACAATAGGCACGTGCAACTAGGTGCTTAGTATCTACATAGTGATGAAGAGACTGTTGGTTTTAAAGGCATTTCTCTAATTTTTTAAAGTTAGGATTTAAGCCAAACTTAGGATTGATGACGGGCGATGTTGATGACGATGACGTCATTCATGACACAGCTCTAGTTTTGAGAACTGGTGTGAAGCCTCCTCATCTCAATGATCCGCATTCAAACCCGGAAGTAGCTTAGATCTCCTATGTATTCCCGATTCTCTCTCGTGTGCAATTTGAGGGTTGCTTCATGTGAAATACTGCATCAGTTAGAGAGAGCATACAACACTGCAACTTAAGACGCAGTCCATTTCATCTTCACCTACGTAATACCCTGCGATTCACGGCAAGGGTGTGTGGCAAGGAGTGAAGAGTGGCAAGGAATCGCATAAAAAATTACAAACCTTGTTCAACGCCAGAGTAAGATATATTTTCAACGACAATATCTACTAACATGTAATTCCCTATTGTTAAGTTAAAGTGGAAACTGGAACATAGAAAAATATTCCAACTGTCTATTTTCATCAACATAATATTATCATCTAAAACCCCGGAATATCTGTATGACTGCGTAATTAGAAACCTGACTCATTCGGGCAGACCTGTTAGAGCCAGAAAACGATTTAAAATTCCGAACTGTAGAACAAATGTATATCACTCGTCAACTGTTAATTTTGACCTAAGAACATGGAACAGTATTCCCGATAACGTAGTTAAATCTATCAATATACATCCATTTAAATTTAAAATGTTATCATATCTGTATGAGAAATATTAATGTAGTTCAGGATAAACCGCTTGTATATGCATAACTTGTTCCTGTTTCTGTATCTATGCTTTTTAATCATTATGCTATTCATATTATTTGTTTTAAATACTGTATTACTGTACTCTTCTTGAATACATGTAATGTAATACATCCTACATTGTAAGTTTTAGCTAGTGAATACCTCCTTTTTTTGTTACTTCCGTTCCTCAATTATCTTTGTTAACTACCATTGCAACCTGTCAATATTTTGTTCTATTTTCATTTCTTTGTGGTTATTGTATTCTGTTGTGTTTACACCAAATACTGTCAAACCCTTATACTCATGAAATTATTCATAAATATATGCGAGATAGAATTGCTATGTTAGATGATGCACATGTTAAACCTAGAATTCCTGCGAAATTATTCTTATTATATCATTTGGAATAACGTATCTTGCATATTATTGTTTTATCTTTATCAAATTGTTTATTTTTGCTATTCTTTCTTCATTGTATTCAGTTCGGTAAAGTGTGTTCTCCATTGTAAAACCAAAGAGTCTACAGATTGCATGTATGTAATACATGTTCCATAGGAAAAATGTGCTAGAACAATAAAATTATATATAATTAGTTACCATAACGTAACTCCCTCCTACGAGTCTCCGGCTAGCATCAGGTTTCGTTGCCGCCATAATTGCCGGAGACTGGAGAGGGGTCGTGCCTAAGGGTCAAGGTCTGTGGAGTGTACTCTACAGACCTTGCCTAAGGGTAGCCACGTCCACCACCTTCGGTTAGGTGGCTACCCAGCATTAGGGTCATGCGCACGAAGCAGGCGGAGGGACCCGAGAAGGACAGCCCTCTGCATTTACAGGAAAGATAGAGTCAGAAGACCAGGAGGAGGAGTTTTTATTCCCGCGAAGGATTGTCTTACTAATAGATGGGAGTCTATACTTGATTGTCAAAAAGAAAGCGTTTGGTGTTCCATGCAAGGTCCTCAAGCAAAAATGGTTTACCTATGTGCACATTATAGACCACAGATTCAGGTATAAATTCAATATTAGAACTAGAAAATCAAATAAGGAAATTAATTCAACACAAAAATGACCGCGACATCATCATCGGGGGGATTTCAATATTCCATTCATAGACTGGGACAAGTGTAACTTATCACCGGTGGGAAGGACAAAGAGCTCTGTGAGACACTTCTGCACACCTTTTCCTCTCATGCACTTCATCAATTAGTAACAGCCCCAACCAGATAAAAAAATACTCTCGATCTCCTCGCAACAAATATACCCCAACAGCTTGTAAATATAAGTACCGAAGAGTGATCACAGTATCACAGATCAGTGATAACAGAATTATAAAAGCAACATTTTCTAGTAGAATTGAAAAAAATAACAAATCCAGTGGAAAAATATACTTGTTCAAGAGGGCTGACTACGATGGAATGAAAACAGAGTTGCAGAATTCGTTTAGCAAATTTCAAGAAGCAAGTTTAAGGAAAGATACTGAGACCTTGGGGCAAATATTCGTAGAAGTCATTCACTCAGCAGTTAACATGCATATACCGAGTAAATTAAAAAGATGAATGCAGAGCCACAGTGGTATAACGCGGCGCTACGGAAATTTTTAAAACGACAGAGAAATTTCCCGTCTAGACTGAAAAAAGCGCGAAAAGAAACACCCTCTCATGAGCTTAATAAAATCATAATTTACAAAACTTCCAAACACTTAGCGAGAAAAGAATGTCGAAGAGCTTTAGCTGACTTAAAAAAAACATTTTAGGGAACTATTTGAATGAAAATCCAAAAGCCTTTTGGTCGAATATAAGAGAAGTTAAAGAAAATAAATCTACTGTAGAAATGCTTACGGATGATAATGGAGAAAAAATAAATGATAGTCTGGAAAAAGTTAATAAGTTAAACACATATTTCCAAAGCGTTTTCACTACCAGTACGTTAGATCCAATCGAACCACTAAATAAACATTTCAAACATCCGATGCCTGAAATCGCTATTGAACCTCGCAGTATAGAGTAACAACTAAAATACATAAACACCAATAAATTCCCCGGCCCTGATCAAATTCCGGCACGCGTTTATAAAACACTAGCATCAGAAATATCACCTTACTTAGAAATAATATTTCGTAAATCGTTGTCTGAGCATGTGGTTCCCAAGGACTGGAAAATGGCTAATATTACACCTTTATTCAAATCCGGCGATAGAGAAGATCCTAGCAACTACAGACCTATCTCACTAACATCGATATCGTGTAAGATAATGGAACATATAATAGTTAGTTCGATTATTGAACTCTTGGATAGAGAAAATTTGTTGTTTAATAACCAACACGGTTTCCGAAAATCTAAGTCATGCGAAACGCAATTGGCACTCTTTGTACACGACTTATTAGTTTCGGGAGAAAATAATGCTCAGGTTGATGCGATATTCCTCGATTTTAAAAAAGCCTTTGATAGAGTACCTCATGACAGATTGCTCTTAAAGCTAGAAAATTACAGCATAGATAAACACGTAGTATGCTGGAATAATCTATTCTTAGTTGGCCGCTAACAGAGAGTTACTATAGACGGTATCATGTCCAATATAGTTAGTGTCACATCAGGTGTTCCCCAGGGAAGTGTGATAGGCCCACTTTTATTTCTTTTATATATCAATGACCTCGGCAGTGTTGTAGTAAATAGTAGAATTCGGCTTTTTGCAGATGATGCAGTAGTGTATAGAGAAATCAGTAGTCCGGGAGACAAGGCATCGTTAGAAAAGGACCTCGTAGCAATTCAGGCGTGGTGCGATAAATGGAAACTAGAACTGAACATAAAAAAGTGCGTGACAGTAAATTTTTGGAAAAGAAAAAACTCGATAGAAAGAAACTATATGATTCAAGGAACGGAATTAGTAAACGTGGAATCAGTTAAGTACTTAGGTGTAACACTCACTCAGGATCTATCATGGGGGAAACATATCAGGGAAATATGAAGTCAAGCAAATAGAAAGTTGGGGTTTATTAAAAGAATATTTGGGAAAAGTGAGGAGAGGGTGAAGGAATGTTGCTATTTTTCAATTGTTAGGCCACACTTAGAATATGCAGCGAGTATATGGGACCCTTATGAAGCAGGCTTAATTTACGAATTAGATCGAGCACAACGAAAAGCAGCAAGATATGTGAAAGGGTGTTACGATAGGGTGTGTCTGGTATGTTAGCGGAATTGGGATGGAAATCGCTGTCACAACGTAGGCAGAATTATAGACTTAATCTTCTGGTAAAATTTAAGGAGGAACATTTCATTAATGACGTTAATATTATATTGCTGGCTCCGACTTATTATGGTAGGCTCGATAATTCTAATAAAATTAAGGAGATAGATTGCAGGACGGACAGGTTTAAAATGTCATTTTTTCCACGTACGATTCGAGCTCAGAACGTTAGACTTCGCGTAAATCGGTAATGATTATAGCGGTAATATTCAGAGTAGGACGATAGTATTTTTATTTCCTGCATGTTCAAATCAATGTGTCACTCAATGGTTATCTATTTAATTAGTGTCAGATTTCAAGTCATGCATGGTATTCGTGGGAGAGTGCTGCATGATTGGAATTTGGTAGTTTTTTTTCCTTTTTTTCCCAATTACATTTAAAGGCGTGATGTTTGTTTTGTTTTGTTAATTTTTGTTTATTGTATCATTAATCCTGGTGTGTATGCACCCCCTGCCAGAGGTGACCCTCGAGGTGACTAGCAGGGAATGTAGTAGATATAGATATGCATGCCAGGAAAATACAGATAAATATAGTGAAAATTTATCTAATTTGTAATCACATCGTTATTATGTAGACACTAACCGTCTAGCGGCATGTGACTCGTTTACCTACATCTACATCTACACGATACCCTGCAAGCCACCGCTAGGGTGTGTGGCAGGGGGTGAAGATCACCAAGCATGCACTACTAACATGCAAGCAAGCAACTAAAGGGTCTCATGCAACTAGATTTTAGTATCTATAGTATTTGAGGGGTTAATACATGCATCATGCACTACAGACCTAACTTCTTTCCACGTAGTAGTGTCACTTTAGAACTTAGTTACCAGTTAGTAGGGCATGTGTGGAGTTCTTCACATCCTACCACACAGTGGCGGTGAGTCGCAGGGTATTACGTAGATATAGATATATATATTCTAAGATTTTTACATTGCGGGATAATTTATCTGAGGAATATACGTTATATAATATGTAAAAATATACTGTTTATAGGGCTAAAACGTACCAGTCTAAATAAAAAATATGCCAGTATTGTACATATTTTACTAAAGAATTCGAATGTGCAATGTTGAGATCATGATATTTAGTTTGTTCACTTCTGATCGCTCAAAGAGGTGACGGTGAAATTTTGGCCATATCATTTCAGAAAATAAAATTTTCCGTTGAAACAGGGGAAGCATGAACTTATTAGGTGTTGAAATGCATTATTCAACCTAGTATTGATCGAAAGAGAATATATTGACGTTAAAAAACAGGTATTCCTGCTCAATGAACAGAATATGGTGCCACTTCTGTCAAATTAATTTATTTTGACTGTGATAATGTCAGTTTTCCGTTAACAGCAGCTGAACTAAAATGGTTTTCTACCTTCACACTATATTCATCTCATTTTCTGAAAAAACGGCTCCATTAGTCTGTTTCTCGCTGGAATCAAATATAGTGGAAAACAAATGTGTTTTCTTTTTTATTCAATTTTCACTAGCATTTGTAATTTCAAGCACAAGAGAATTTGCTGTAAATTCGTATAGCAGTCTAATCTTAGCGAACCCAAGACGTATAAAAAAGGTACAAAATCCTTCTTTTTCTCGTAGAGGCTCCTTAAAAGCATTTAACAGCATCCCATCAATTCCTCTTTTGTGTTCTGAAATAACCTTCTGAATCACCCAAACGGAAGGTTGAACGCAGCAGTAAAATCCCTTGCACCCTTTTCCGAAACGCCAACTCTCTTCCAATCTTGTAACATTGTCTTCCCTTCTTCCACTAATTCTTCAATAGTATTCTCCTCCCATTCCGGTTGATGTTCTTTTACCCCCACTGTTTGAATGTTTCTACGATCGTTATAATTTCCACCGTACGATTTAATTATTCAAATCTCCAACAGTAATTGCGTCCATAAATCGATTATTTCTTTTTTGCTGATTTAATCTACATCTAAATAATATCCTGCAAGCCTCCGTAAATATGTGTGGTAGGGGATGAATTTACAAAAAACATGCATTACATATCATACACAAAAAGGGTTCGTTATTATATTCTAGTCTGAAATGAATTATTTATAAAGATATAAATAGCAAAGAAGTTATGCAAAAACATGCTGCTCGTATGGTTATCTGAACGTCTTAATACCAACATGCAACCTATGCTATCCATTTATAACTCTTATTTATGCTATTGGATGTATTTACAGCTATTCCTATCACTAATTGTACGAGGAAAGTAGGGTATTTTGAATCTGTCAGTTTGGAAATCAATTTCTCAAATTTTATGGTTATGGTCCAGTCTACCATAGTAAGTTGGGGCTCGCAAAATATTTTTAAAGTTATCTCCTTTTTAAAATCTCAACCTAAGGTCTGACAAAGATTCCCATTTTAGTTCGTCTTGTACTCTGGTTACGTTGATATAGTTATCACACCGTCCATTTACAAATCTTTCCGTTCTTCGCTGCACACGTTTAAATTCATAATTTAAGCCCATTTCGTGAGGACATTAATTTTGCATAACTTAAGCCTATTTCATGCGGTAAAACGGTCCAAAGCTATTTATTTGATCGCGTGAAAGTCCTCTCTGAAAGTATGAATATTCATTATCTCGGGGGAGGGAAGACTCGAGCAGAAATATTCAAACTTGTTCAGAGTAGCCGAGGGTATGCTGCAATTTCCTGGAAATGTGGGCAGTGGATCTGGCAAGCGTTTGAAGCAGGAAGAGCGCTCGCTTCTCCTGAATAAGTTTTTCAAATTTAGAAACGCTCGATGTTTAGTAACATGCGGAGGGAGTGGGTGGCAACAGCGCAAATCCGGACATTTACTTCGAAGGGCAAGCAAACTCCCGTCCAATTGCTGTGTCTTCACCTCATCTCATCCCGAAATAGATAACATCCTCGGAGCCACACTTCTGAAATGTTCTTTTCCACGACCTGGAATATTCCATTCTTTCTTCACCCTGGAGAAGTGTTTCGAAAAAGATCCTTCCTGAGAAACCAATCCGCCTCCTTGGACGTTCTCTCCATGCCCAATGGGCGGCCTGTATTTTTAATATAAATTTGAACATAACAATTATGAGACTCGCGATATCGATTAAATATCTTGGAATAAGACTGACGCATGATCTTTCCTGGGGTAACACATACGTGAAATAATGGGTAAAGCTAATCGAAAACTTGGATTCGTCAAAAGAGTACTGGGTAAATGTGACGATCGTGTACGAGAAATTAGCTACTTTTCCCTTGTTATATCTCATTTGGAATAAGTTGCCAGTATAGGGAATCCTTACGAAATAGGCTTAAATAATGAACTTGCTGAAAAAAATTATCAAGACTTGTAAAGGGACGGTATGATAACTATATTAGCGTACCTAGTCTTTGAAATGAACTAAAATGGGAATAATTGTCAGATCTTATGTTGAAATTAAGACTTAATCTCTTAAATATATTTCAAGATAATATTTTCACTAATGATGTTAAATATATTCTGCGAACCCCAAATTACGATGGTAGACTGGACCGTAATAATAAAATTAGAGGATTTGATTGCCAATCTAACAAATTCAAAATGTTCTTCTTTTCTCGTACAATTAGGGATGTTAATAGCTGTAAATATATCCAATAGTATAAATACAAGTTTATTAATGGATAGCGTAGGTAGTTTCATATTGGTATTAGGACGTTAAGCCAACCAAACCAACAGCATAGTTTTGCATACTTGCTTTGCTATTTTTATCTCCTTTACATTGTTGAGTTTAGAGTAGAATGTAATGACTAATTCTTTATTATGCGTGATATATAATACATGTTTGGTGTGAATTCACTCTCTGCCGAACACCTTTACGGTGGCTTGCGTGGTATTATGTAGATGTAGTTGTGGTGTATCTGTAACAGCTAATAAGCATTCCTAATTGGCTAGGCATCGATACCGAGCATCTGTATAGTGCATGTGACGCAAGATATGCATGGAGTGGGAACTAAAAATAAACTTAAGTGCATGTACGTATTGCATAGACTCTACGGTGTTGGGTTCAGCTTTCGAGAAATTCATCTTCAATGGAATTAAAAACTTTGTACATTCAGCGCTTTCATAGTAAAACATGACCGTTTTATCCAGGGGAGAATGATGTCCTCTTCAGGTTGGAACCAGTCGTGCCTTACTATTAAAGTGTGGAATATACATGGTTTTTAATGTAGCTGGAGTTCATACTGCTTGCTTTATGACAAATCATCCCATACCACATGCATTATAGGTGGCTCGTAGAGTGGTCAATAGATATAGATACATAGATTATGTTTCTTAAATCATCGGGAAATATGTATCCTAAATCATCGGAGTATCCGCCATCTTTTGAAGATGCTTCTTAAATTTACAACGGTTAATATATATTTAAATTTTAAGCCCTGCCGTTCAGTTGTTTGGTCGTGCATGAATTAAGACACCAAATTATCTTTTAAATACTTCCTTCGATACTGAGCCTTCACAATTCCCTCCTTTGCCGCCCGTAAATAACGTGCTAAAGTCACCATGGTATATCATAGTGGTCGTAAGAAGAATGGGAGAAAATAGATCTTATTAAAACCAGAAGAAAAGGATGAGATATCTTAATTGTCCATATCATGTTACAGGATGGCCTGATGAAGAGAATCGTCGAAGGACAAGTGAAAGGAAATAATGGCTAAGGAAGGCCTCGTATGAGATATGCAGACAGGTAAAGGATGTGAATGCGGAGAATTACGCAAATGTGAAGAGGTTAGCTGGTAGAAGAATTAAGTGGAGAGCTGCGTCAATTCAGTCCAAGGATTGTTGACTGATGGTGATGATGCTATAGTGAATATAATAGTTGATATCACTCTTTGGATACGTTCATTTCAATCGCACATGCGTGGAAATTCGTATATGGTGGGCTCCTTTCCAAATTTTAAAAATTGCATTTTCAGGAACGAATCCTGGGTAGAATAATATACTCAGCTCCTGGTCCAACATGCATTCCAGGGCTAACGGTAATTCCTGGATCCACCTTTCGCATTGGAACATTTTTGGACCACATGCTACCGAAATTTAATGAAAATGAATTAATGAAATGTAACATGCAAACAAACTATGACAAATTTAAATCTTCTTTAAATTGTTACGGGTCCACTGCAACATCAATCTACTACTCTATCTACTAAAAATAAGCTTCTAATCCTCTTTTAGGATTAAATTTTAGTTTTTAACTCTACGAAGAAAAAAAGGACATTTTGAATTCGTCATTTCAGCAATCAATTTCTCTAATTTTGTGATTATGGCCCAGTCTACCATAGTAAGTTGGGGTTCGCAAAATATGTTTTACGTCAATTAAGAGATTATCTATAAATTTCAACCTGCATCCTGACAACCATTCCCATTTTAATACATTTAATGGACTGGTTACGCTAATATAGCTATAGGTATGCCGATTTGTAAAGGGATGGACACATTAGCAGCTATTAATTTACGGAAGAAGAATATTCCGATGTACCATAGCATTAGTAAAACCATATTGAAAGCGTTGAGCCCATACGGAACTTAGGTACCACAATTACTAAAGAATTGAAGTATGGAAGACACATCCGGGAAATATGCGGCTAAACCAAGAGAAAGCTAGGATTTATTAAGAGAGTGGTCCTTAAATTTCAGAAAAAAACAAGAGAGCGATGATACCTTTCAATGTTAGACCCCACCTTGAATATGCAGCCATTGTATTGGATCCGAATGAAATAGTGTTGATAATATAGCTAGACAGTGTGCAGCGTAGAGGCAGGTAGGTTTGTTCAAATGTGTTACGATAGGTTTAGTAGTGTGTAATAATCAATAAGGTAATTGGGTTTGTAATCATTATCAGAGCGTAGGTTACAGTACGGATTAAATCTATTAAAGACATTTGAATCAGATTACTTTGCTGAAGATATTACGTAAGTATTAAAAACAACAGCGTTTTATGCTAGATTCGACCAGAAAAATGGGTTTAAGTTGGGATCGTAGGTTAAAGTACCGATTAAATCTCGTGCAGAAATATAAAACGGATAGGTTAAATGAAGATGTTAGATATTTAAAGAGCACCTGCGTATTACGCTGGATTTGATCAGAAAAATAAGATTAGAGAGATAGATCATCACATTAATATATTTAAAATGTCATTTTTCCTACGTGCATTTGGAGAAAATAATAGGTAGCATAGCCAAGGGATAGGTAATAGTAATATCGTTAGAGTAGTCTTTAGTGCATAATGAATGTATTAACATTACTAACCTATGCATGATAGGTAAATACAGAGAAATATATGTAAATAAATTCCATTTTAACAAATAACTTTTATTACTATGTAATTACTAACCACCTATAAGGGGCATGTGACTCTATTATCTAACATGCTGCCATTTAGTAGCCTAGTTGCATGTCAATAGTGTAGGTTTGGTGATCTTCACCCCCTGCCACGCACCCACGCGGAGGCTTATGGTACCCTGGTACATGATACCCTGCAATCCATCATAAAGGTGACTGACAGGGGAAATCCTCATGAGTTGGTAACCTTGTCCGTTACGTGATCCGTAGAATTGAGATTCAAGGTGGGAGATGACGTCACAGTTTCGTTCTGAAAATTCGCTATTTTCTGAAGTGCTGCTGCTTTGTCCTGGGAGACTCTGTCCTCCCAATAGAGTCAGCTGCCTTGAGTCAGCAATTGGCTCGCGTCGGGGATCTCTTTGTGTTTTCCCGTCCACCCTCTCCTTTGTCCTCGCTGAGTCAACACCTATAGCCCTTTCGTTCGCCGCTGGCCTTTTTCTGCCAGTCCCCCCAAGGTGGCAATGTAAACAAGGCTAAAATTGCCGCGCGAAATATTTTCCACGGTGCTGCTCGGTGATTCAAAGAGATCTTTTCCATCGTACTTCCCCTACTGCCATCGTGATTTATATTTTATGCGCACTATTTTAGTTCTATTCATGCATGTGTTTGATGCATTTACTTCTACATACTACCCTGCATAGCCACCATTAAGGTGTGTGGCCGGTGATGAATTCACACCTAATATGCATCATGTATTATGCTTCAAAAGGATAAGTAACTATATTCGGTGTTAAAATCAACCATTTACCCCCTGCCACACACCTTTATGGCAGCTTGCAGGGTATTATGTAGATGTAGATCTTTAAAAATATATAAATAGCAAAGAAATCATGCAAAAACATACTATTTGTTGAGTTAGCTTAAGGTCCTTATACCAACGTGGAACTACCTTCATCATTATGGGTCAACAATCCTAGGATTGGTTTGACGCAGCCCTCTACTCGATTCTTCTATCGGCCAACCTCTTCATATTCACGTAGCTCCTCTCTTTCACGTCCTTTATGACCTGTTCTATATAACTCATACTAGGCCTGCCTTTTCCATTCTTCCCGTTCATTCTTCCCTCAACGATTGTCTTCATCAGGCCATCATGTCTTAAGATATGGCCGATTAGGTTGTCCCGTCTTTTTTTTATAGTATTCAGCAGAATTCTCTTTTCTCCCATTCTTCTTAAGACTTCTTCATTTGTCACTCGGTCAATCCATTTTATCTTCATCATTCTTCGGTAGCACCATTTTTCGAATGCTTCCACCCTTTTCTTCTTCGCTGCTGTCATCGTCCATGCCTCACTGCCGTAAAGAAACATGCTCCAGGTATACGTTCAAATGAATTGCTTCCATACTTCTAAGCTTCTATTTCTAGCTGTAAGTAGACTCTTCTTTTGATGGAATGCCTTCTTTACCTTGGCTATTCTAATGACTATTTCTTTCTTGCTTCATCCATCGCTGGTTACCTATCTACCTTATAAACTACCTTATACCATTGGATATATTTACAACCAATCATATCCCTAATTGTACGATGACAGAAGGGTATTTGGATACTGTCAATTCGGCAATACAATTCTCTAATTTTATTGCTATGGTCTACCATTATAGGAAGGAGTTCGCAAAATATTTTTAACGTCATCAGTGAAAAATTGTCTTGGAAATTAGTAAAGATATTAAGAGTAAATTTCAACCTACGGTCTGACAATGATTCCCATTTTAGTTCACCTAACGGCCTGGGAACGCTTATAAACATGCTATTATACCGTCCCTTTACTAACCTTTTTTACCTGATCAAATCTAACATAATACATCTACATCTTGGCGATAACCAGCCAGCCACCGCGAGGGTGTGTGGAACGAGGTGAGGATCAATCAAAGGAGTCATGTTAGTAGTGCATGCCTGGTGATCTTCACCCCCTGCCACACACCCTCGCGGTGGCTTGCAGGGTATCGTATAGATGTAGATAGATGTAGATGAGACTATACACTCCATCCTATGGTGTTTACATAAGCTTCCATATTATCCTTAAAATTCATTCAAAAAATGGAAAATAAAAGCTATTTCTAATAGACACTAGCAGGGAGATGGATTGAACTTCCTTCCGAGCTTACATCTACATCTGTGCAATATGCAAGTTATTATGCTCTTTAACATTTGAAAGAACATGTAAGTTACAGGAAAAGTATATGGGATAATCATACTCGATTTCACATGCCTAATGATACACCACAATAACCATCGTGGACGTAATATGTGGGTACCTTCACAGCATATATATGTTTAAGTCAGATCATACCTGTATTTGCATAGGGTAGACTACAATCAATGCCAGATTTTCAATTCATATGCACTACTATGCACTGGATGAGTATCGACTGATTTAGAATAATTATTAATATTATTCATATCAAGGTTAAAAGATAAACATACGTTAAACTAGAAGAAGTTATATTGTAATGATTAAAGGCAATGTAAAGGCAATGATCGAGTAAATAAGATTCGATCAAGTGGTGAAGTCGATGGTTGGATTTGCAATTTCGCATACTATCTACAGTATAGGGTAATGTTGGTATCCCTGTTTTTCCCTCATCCTGTTTTTCAGTCCTTACAAGCCAGATAATTTGCCTTTGGATATATAGTCTTCGCATAAGCCCAAGCATGCCCGGCAACATTTGAATAATCTTAGTATGTGCATTAGTCTCATGCATCCGAGACGTACCCATTTCAACGGTATTTCCTTTCTTAGTGAGGATGCGGAATTGTGGTGCGTAATAGTTAAACGATGTTTTTCGATGTCATGCCGTCGTAGTAAGCTTCATATAAGCATCATTTCTGGGGTAAACACATGTGTGAAATAATTGGTCAAGCTAATCGTAAAATGCGATTTACCAAAAGAGTATTTACGGGGTGAATATGACGATCATGTACGAGAAATTACCTACTTTTCCCTTGTCAGACATCATTTGGAATACGCTGCCAGTGTATGAGATCCCTACGAAATCGGTCTAATTAATGAACTTGAACGTGTGCAGCGAAGATCGGCAAGATTTGTAAAGGGACGATACGATAATTATATTAGCGTAACCAGTCTATTAAATTAATAAAAATGGAAATCTTTGTCAGATCATACGTTGAAATTTAGACACAATCCCTTAAATAAATTCCAAGATAATATTTTCAGTGATGACGTTAAAAATATTTTGCGAACCCTAACTTACTTTGGTGGACTGGACCATAGTCACAAAATAAGAGAAATTTATTGCCGAACTGACAGATTCATAATGTCCTTTTTTCCTTGCACAATTAGGGATGTGAATAGCTTACAAATAAATATGTATATCCAATAGTATATAGGTATATAAGTGTATCAATGGTTAGCATGGGTAGTTGCATGTTGTTATAAGGACTTTAAGCTAACCCAACTAACAGCATATTTTTGCATGCTTGCTTTGCTATTTTTATCTTTTTTAAATAGTTGTTTAGACTAGTATATTATTACTAATTCTCTTTTATGCATGATATATAATGCATATTTATTGAGAATTTACCCCCTGCCACACACCTTTTTGGTGGATTGCAGGGAATTGTACATCTATATCTACATATCTACGACATACCCTGCAAGTCACCTCGAGGGTGTGTGACGGGGTGGAACACACACCACACCAGGAACAATGACACAACAAAAAAAAATGAACAAAAAAAACACCACACCTTTAAAAGTAATTAGGGAAAAAAAACTACCGAATGCCAATCATGCAGGACACACCCACGAATACATTGTATGACTTGAAATCCGACACCAATTTAATAGATACTCATGCATGCGAAACAAACTAAATCCAGGGAATGCTAAGAGGCGAGTAACACATTGATTTGAATATGCAGGAAATAATAAATACTATCGACCTACTCTGAATATTACCTCTGTAATTATTACCGATGTACGCGATGTCTAGCGTTCTGATCTCGAATCGTCCGTGGAAAAAAATGACATTTTAAACCCGTCCGTCCTGCAATCTATCTCCTTAATTTTATTAGAATCATCGAGCCTAGCAATATAAGTCGGAGCCAGCAATATATGATAAACGTCATTAATGAATTGTTCCTCCTTAAATTTTGAAATATGTACAATGCTGGTTCATTTTTTTATTTAGCTTGGTACATTTTAGCCCCCTAGAAGAGTATATTTTTACATAATATATAGCGTATATTCCTCAGATAAATTATCCCGCAATGTAAAAATCTTGGAATAAATATATCTATATCTACGTAATACCCTACGACTCACCGCAACTGTGTGGTAGGATGTGAAGAACACCTGACATGCCCTTCTGACTGTCAACTAAGTGCTAAAATGATACCTCTGCGTGGAAAGAAGTTAGTTATACAAATCACGTGCCACTAGATGGTTAGTGTCCACATAATAACGATGTGATTACAGACCAGATAAATTTTCACTACATTTATTTATCTGTATCTCCCTAGCATGCATATCTATATATACGACATACCCTGCAAGTCACCTCGAGGGTGTGTGGCAGGGGGTGCATACACACTAGGAACAATGACACAACAAACAAAAATGAACAAAGCAAAACAAACACTACACCTTTAAAGTCATTAGGAAAAAAAGAAAAATAAAGGTTTGGTTTAAATCATGGAAATAGAAGTGGCAGAATTATTTCATATCGGTAACTATTTGGCTGCAGTATGGAGCGCACTAAGAATACAAAACTTCATCCTTAAGGACGTTCCACCGTGACTCCGCAATTAAAAATGCTGTAAATGAGCTATGTTATTTAATGAATAAATACCGATCCAGAAAAACACCTATATGGAAAATCATCTATAGGGTGATAACGTTTATACAATAATTGTATGAGTATGCTATTATATAGTGCGTTGTAGTAGCATTCTATTTTTTACAAGCTCTTTTAACTTATTTTGACTTCGGAAATGGTTGACGTGTTGTTGGTTGGTTGGTTGGTTATTTAGGGGAGGCGACCGACAGCTGAGGTCATTTGCGCCATATAGGATAGGTGGATAATTGGGTAATGGTAGGAGTTTTCAGGGAACGGAGGAAGGGCGGAGAGAAACCCGGCGTCGGCATTAGCCTACTCTTAACGAAAGGCGCCAAGGGGACCACGGCTTAACGTCTCATCCGACGGACGGAGTACTGAACTTGAAATGCCCTCCACTAGGCACTCAAGTGGGGACCGGTTTTCCACAGAAAAATCCGCCACTGCCGGGAGTCGAACCCGGGCCCTCGGGATGGGAGGCCAGTACTATAGCCACCACACCAACCCGATCCCCTTGACGTGTTGTTCCGCGTTTAATTTTCGAAGTGAGAATACATCTTCATTCCCACTATTACGTATTCTAAAATAGGTTAAATATTTCCTTACTTAGTTTTAAACTATTACCATGCAAATACAACTCTTTTTTTGATTTTATTAATGTTGATATTTTTGAAAACTGTTTGGCAACAATGACGCTGTTACCATTTGGGAGCATTAGTATTAATTACACCATTTTAATAGCCAGTGAAATATTTAAATCACAAAAAATATAAGAAGGACCTTGGTAAGGTATATTCCTTAATTAATTTAGTAAATAGGCTTGCTAGCACGCTTCGTCACAAGAACCGTTCCCAATGATAACAATAAACCGTAGCGCCACTTTCATGTAACTAAGGCTTTTCTGCTTTCTTTCGAGCAAACATTTATTAATATCAATTAAACAAGGGTGGTAATGCGAGCACTTTTTACAATACTACATTCTACATAAAATTGCGCATCTTGTTTTAGTTTTTCATCAAAATGACATTTCTCTTTACATTATTAATCTGCAAATTTTTGCCGTATAACCACGTATAAAACAGTTGATTTTCAACGTTTTTTTTCTTCAAATCTATGATGGTAATGCCTCATCATTTTGTTGCCAATCGATAGAAGAGCCAAAAAATTGTGGTTCCTGAAATTTTCACAAAAATGACATCTACTTCATGATTCGGTGGAGCCTCCTTAAGAATGTTGAACCGATGACTTCCTGGTGTCTTAAGACAGCAGCCGGATAATGCTGACGCCGAGTTACTCTGGACACATTCTCGATTCTATTTATTCCTACGCCGAAGGTTGAAATTCAGACGTAATCTCTTAACTAAATTCCAAGACAAAATTTCCACTAATGGCGTTAAAAATATTTCGCCAACTACTACTTACCATGGTAAACTGGAGCGTAATCATAAAATTAGAGAAATTCATTGCTGAATGGAGAGATTCAAAATGTCCTTCTTCCTTCGCACGGTTAGGGATATGAATAGTTGTAAATATATCCAATAGTATATTTACAGGTGTATCAATGGATGGCATAGGTAGTTGCATATTGATATAAGCATAAACTAACCGAACTTATAGCATGTTTTTTCATGCTTGCTTTGCTATTTTCATATTTTTCAAATTGTGAAGCTTTGTTTGGTGCATAATTTCTAATCCTTTTCATGCATGATATGTATTAAATGTTTGGCGTGAATTCACCCCTTCCACACACCTTTATGGTGGCTTGTAGGGTATTATATAGATGTACCTACACCTTCCCAAATACTCACCTCGCATAAGCGGCGCAATTGAACTTGAAGTCGGTCGCCTCCCATAATAATAACTGCTAAGAATGCGCTTTTCGATAGAAATCATGAAATTCTGCATTGGTTCAGCGACCTCAAGGGTCGTGCTTAGCTGAATACCGAGTGGGGAAAAGGCTGAGAAGATAGAACCAAAGAAAGCTCAATGGATGGATGGAGTCTTCTCTTGGCGAGGTGAATACGCGACCTTGAGGGGAGCCAATGAATTCGGAGGTGGATTTCAATGGGGTCCACGGAGTCGTAGGCGGGGTCAAATATCGCCTTTTATGGTCACCTCGCCTACAGCCGTGTGCCCTCGCCTTCGCCCACAGCGTGTTGGCCATATGACCACGTTTTCACTCGCTTCTTGCTCTCGAGGGGTAAGGGTTGAAATTTTCTCCGGGTTTAGCACCACACGCCCAGGCATTTGAGCAGATTGCCCTGGCTCAAGGTTCCTGGCTTGACCAGACGTGCTTCACGTCTATTCACTTGCTGCTATTTTAAGAAAATACGTTCCTCCGTCTACATCTGCGTAATAGCCTGCGAACCACCGCGAGAATGTGTCGCAGGGGGGTGAACATTACCAGACATGTATGTAGGTATTACTTAAATGCAAGTAAGAGCCATAATGCTAGTACTTCATGGACACGTGTTAGATATTAGAGTCACGTGCAAATAGATAGTTATATCTAATAGTAAGTTAGTGATTACTGATTATAAAGGCATTTCTCTACACGTATTTATCTTTATTTCCCTAGTATGCATGGGCTAGCAATCTTAGCATCATGCATTACAGACTGGCCTAACAATATTCGCCTACGTATCCTTTTACTATGCTGCCTATTATGTTCACTTATAGTGCACGCGGAAAATAGCATTTTAAATTTATTGGAACGACAATCTAAGTACCTAATCTTGTGTATCTGATCAAACTAGCATGTAAAATAGCAGGTGCTTAATATGCATTTCACAGCTTCAATGAATCTACCCTTTTGAATTTATGCAAGAGATTAAATCGATAGTTTAACCTACGCTCTACGAACCTGATAATTTTTCCAGCCCAGTTCTTTTATTAATTTTTATCTACTGCTTAAACTATTGTAATACCTTTTAAATAAACTAGCTGCTGTACGATGCAAACTTCAGTGATCAAAACTAATTCATTCAGATCCCATACAATGGCTGCATATTCTGCGTTCGACTTGTACCTACGAAGAACTTGCAACTAATTTGTTATCCTCTTCAAATTAATGCAATAGTTATTGATTAGTTAGACATTTCTTTAAATATGTTAATTTATTTTTCCCAAAGCACGCATTAGTCAGTACCCAAACAGCATCATGTTATCGGCCCAATATCATTTTTACATCGTCACATATCACTTATTGGTCAATCTTAACGTTCAAAAGTGATAACATTTGCCATTATAAAAATGACACTTACTGACGATATTGGGCCGATATTAATTTGATGATAAAAAGACATCTTTCACCATTATGCAGTGGCATAAAAATGATATTGGGCCGACGTATGTTTGATATTACCATTGGCTGATTTTTCATTAACAATATATTGGGATGATTTAATAATTAAGATAGTAAAAATGTATCCTGGATAAACATGTTAAAAATATTTATAATCAGGGACGGCGGTACAATAAAACTTCGATGGAAAAAGAAATGGCGAGAGGTAGTTTCGATCTTAGATCGTTCATTTTGAGAATCCTGAACTTTACCCATGACATAACACCGCTTGCAATTTAATTTTGGCGTTTATGATAGTAATGGCATATCTACTGTACTCCTGACCCAACTTCCCTTATGGAAGATGCATGACTTTAAGCGTTATCATTGCAATAAAATATTTCAAACTCGTTTTCTGTTGAATTTCTTGGAGTTATAACCCAATATGGGGGTTCACATTAATTTCCATGCGAAAAAATTCGCCTGGGACAGGGATCGCCCCACGGACCATTATTTTCTTCACGGACCGAGATTTTGAGCCCTCGCGGTCCATCAAGGATGGCAACGAAAGGGAGAAAGGGCGTCAAAGAAGCCACGACCAAAGGTGAACCCTATCCAGCGCTAAAGCTGCGCTTGGTGGTAAATGTAGGATATTCCGAGCCTGCCGCGTGAAAGGCAATTTGTAAGCGAACATCGAATCCTTACTATTTCTGAAGATTCAGGCGATATGGAGTGGAAGCGAAACATGATAACACAGGCTCGTATTTTTTCTTTCTGTGTTATTGAATCCTTAAACAATGATATTTCTTATTTTATATGTAAGCCTCCAAATGGTTTCTGATGTTCTGACCAATCACGAATTTTTGACTTTCTTCTCTTTGACGTCGGGGGAAAAAATGTGAATACTCAAAATTATAAAATCATGCGACCAGAAAAATATGATCATTTTTATGCCTTTATAAGTCAGCTCCGCTGATATCTTTGCATCGGAAAACGATATGTCTTAAATATCACTTTAAGATGCGAAAGACGATATCAGTTTTAAATCGGAGAAATATATAATTTATATGTCATTTATATATCGGCATTATCATCCGATGTTAAAGCGACATTGGTGACTTTTAAATGACATTGGGCCGACTTATAACTGCCATACGATGCTGCTTGGGTAAAAATTTTAAAACAGGAAAAAAATTCAGTACAGACTACTCTACTACATCAAATTATGCATTACCTATCCTAATTTCCTATTAATGGTATATTCGCTGTACTCCATTATTATATATTTTATACCTATCTATATCTATAATATGTATTACCCCGCGTGGATGCATATCTAACGTTTTCTTTATGTAGTAGCGTTTTACCCCTCAGTAGTCTGTGCGTAACTTGTGCACGGTCTAGTATACATATTTGCATTTCTGCATGATAGTAAGTGTAAATTTATTTCTATTTTTATGTAAAATGCATGTTTCTATAGCGCACTCTCTGCCACACACCCTAGTAATTGCATGCACGTTATTATGTAGATATGTATGTTGTGTAGAATTTTGCGGTTAAAAAGTTTCGATCCTCCCCGTCTCACTATGCTTCTCTTTAATATTATCTTCCTGATCTAACCTGCCATTGAAGGTTGAAGTTTTTTGCATATTTATTTATCTTTAGAGAACCAGTTCACCTTAAATGTTTGAATTAGATCTATCCTGTTTTTTTAACCCAAAATCTCACTATGATATCTAACTAAATTCTTTTAATAATTGCGTCTAAATTTCTCTTGAACCACTTGGTGAAATCTCATGTGATTGCAGTCAATGTTTCCTAAACCACTTGGTATGAATGCGTCTTTATGACTGTAATATGTGAGATGATTTGTTTACTGCTTATTGCACGTTTACTTCTTCATCCATGGTGTAGGCTGACTTATCATAAATCACTCGTATCGTGTTCTTCTTAATTTTCGTTCGTTGAAGACGATAGTGAAAAACGGAATGTTGGATTGGGAGTGTGATGGAGAGAGCAGAACTATTCTGTGGCACTATTGAGGGAGAATGGGATATCGGAAATGATATCGAAAAGAGTGATGTGAAGATTATGTGAGCGCGCTAGGGAATGAAGAAGTCCAAATTTTGGAAATCTATCTACATCTACATCTACATAATACCCTGCAAGCCACCATAAAGGTGTGTGGCAGGGGGTGAACTCTCACCAAACATGCACTACATATCATGCATAAAAAAGGATCATTACATTTATAGGTACTGTTCAAAACTACTCTATTTAAAAAAAGATAAAAATAGCAAAACATACATGCAAAAACATGCCGTTAGTTGGGTTAGCTATAAGTCCTTTTACCAACATGCAGCTACCAATGTTATCCATTGCTACACTCGTACTAAATACATTTACCGTTATTCATATCCCTAATAGTACGAGGAAAAAAGGACATTTTGAATCTGTCAGTTCGGCAATCTATTTCTCTAATTTTTTTATTATGGTTCAGTCTACCATAGTAAGTTGGGGTCCGCAAATTTCCGCTGATTTCTCGTACATGTTCGTCACATTTACCCAGTACCCATTTGACGAAAAAATCGTGAAGGAAGATGCGAAAATTCCAGCAAATATTTATCTGCCTCATGGATGGCAAGTTCGTTAAGCTCTCATGATTAGCATATTTAATTTATATTTCCACTAAGGAAAAAAAAATTTGCGAGATATATTAATTATTTAGCAGAACCCTTTTCTCAGAGTTGGGAATAAATGCATGCAAGGAGAAGAAGGAAATACCTAAGAGTTTATTGGTCCCCTCCACTTTTTGTATCCCTCCGTAATCTTCCTTCGCACAAAATCCAATCTTCCCTTGAAAAACTACAGTATTGGTAAGTGAAAATGAAGCTTATTTTTTCAACTTTTCTGTTGATATTGATTTCCAGGTTTTTTTTGGTAATTTTTACAAGTCATGGGAATCGCAGTCCAAGTCCTTTCAAGCTAACTACGAGGATGTTCAAAGAGCCATTTATTTTAAACTAATTACCATTCTTGAAAGGCTGAACGGAATGCTCCCTTATCCATTCGAAGCGCACTTGTTTTTTCCACATTCTTCTCTCAAATTTATAGGGCATAAGCTCATTACAGAGCATAAGCTGGGAAGAGACTGGAAATGGAAAGGAGGAGGAGTGTAATGTAACTGGATGGTCTCGGCGGACGGAATGGGTTCTAATAACAGGATCCAATTAACGTCGCGCCAACTGAGAAGATATTAATGGCTTATTCCTTCCGCAAGTAAGGAGACATAAAAAGCTGCCATCGCCGTAAACAATAAACCTTAGCTTTTATGATGCCTTAAAAGTAAAATACTGCAAAGGGATTTCTGGGGTATTCCTTGTCATAGGTCGCAAGGTGATTGTGCTCATTGGTGATTTTCATTATCCGAATCCTCCGCGTATTCGTTGAACAGAGCGAAGTCGCCGACTCGACGTAGTAGGCAGTCATTTTATGTCTTTCTTACCAGCACCTCAAGAATATTTACCGCTCCCTCTGTTAATTAACCTACGCAAAAAAATATATTCGAAAATACGTTTAACCTTGACCTTACATAAATATTAGGAATGCGTATTTGATACAGAAGGTTTTAATGGGTTCGTAATAGCAGCAAGAAATTGAAAACCAGAATTAATATTTGAACAATATCATGGAAAGGTAGCATCCTGGCAGTTTTTTTCACTACCCCCTCGGGAAGGGATGAATTAAATTTTTTGTGCCGATATGTATAGAGACACGAGAATCGCATTCAGGCCGTTCGTTAACATTTCATTTTTGTCTACGTAATAACCTGCGAGCACCGCGAGGGTGAGTGACCGGGGGTGAAAGATCGCCGCACATGCACCAGTCACATGCTACTGAGAGGTAGGAATGCTATTGCTTCACGGAAACATGTAAGATATAAGAGTCTGGTTACTAAGATGAAATTAGAGATATAAATAATGAAACGGAGAGGTTAAATAACAATGTTCGGCACACAATCCAGGTCAGTAATGGGTTACTGGGAATACAAATGGGAAATCAAAGTAGGTATTGTAGATTTTGATGTAGAAATTAGAATGTCGTTAGTTTTTAAAACGTGCTTTTAGTTTTGACGACACTAACTCAATCATGCTGTAGGTACACGATAGAAATTCATAACTTTATTTATTTACGGAAGTAAAAAATAATTGTATTATTTTATAATTTTTTTTGACATCTTACAATTTATTGTCATTTAAATCTAATATTTCACTTTTCTCGTTACTACACACTTAATATTTTCCTCATGATGGTAGCATTGTGCTTCTTGTTTTCATGTGCATCTATATCTACGTTATACCTTGCGATCCACCACGACGGTGTATGGCAGGGGTTATGTAAGTAGTTTATAAACGGAGTAGCATTTTTTTGCATGTCTGCCTTCCATGGAACATTTCGGTGACTTTCAGGGTATTATACAGATGCACTAAGAAACATTCTAGGATTTGGGTGCATGATTTTTGTTAGTATGTCGCATATTATGATCTTATTGTTCGCGAAAAATAAAATAAAATTTTTAACTTATCTATTTTTAATCTATCCATATTCCCTTCGTCTTTTATCTCTCTATCTCGTTTTTCTGTTAACTCTGTTCTTCTACAATTAGTGTATATTAAGGAAATGGGCATACCGATGTTTATAGCTCATTTTAATCTGCGTCGTATAGGTACCGTAAGCCACCGCGAGGGGCCGTGACGGAGAAAGCCCGGCCAGATGCTTGTTTGAGGTCGGGGTCGTACTGCATTTCAAACTACGGTGCTCCTTTAGTGAATTAGTGTAATGGGTAGTCGCACACATTGCACAAAACGGATTAACATCAAATGAAATGTCGTAGGACAGTGACTAAGGGCATTGGCGCCGACAGAAGAAAACTAATTTCCGAGAGTATTGTGGGAAATATTCGGTGTTCCGTTATAAGTAATCATAACTATAAGACGAATAGTAACCTTTGTATACAAAAAGAAATCAACAATGTACACAAGTGCATATTATAGACTATTAGATGCGGATACTAGATCATTAGTGGAACTCGTAATAAGTAATAACGAAAAAGAATAAATATAATTATAGACCACTGGATGTGGACGCTAGCTTATTTGCGGAACAAGAGTCAGAGGTGGGTACTTTACTTTCTTGAGGCATTTGAACTGGAGAATTTAAGTGAATTTGAAGCTGATCTGTTTGTTTATGACGTTAAAAATATATACTTAACACCCATATTAATAGATACACATCTTTATAGTACCCTTCAAACCAAGATAAAGTTGTTTTAAATGGGGTGAATCTTCACCACACACGAACTATCTACCATACTTAGAGAGGAATAGTAGTATTTTAGTTGAACTATAATAATTTTAAAACAATATTAAAGATCTGAGTAAGCATACATAAACGAGTTGTAACTTGAGTTACCTAAAAGTCTTTATACCGATATTCAGCTATATAGGCTACCTATTGATAAATTGATGTATATATTATTGAATATAATAACGGCTGTTCAGATCCTTAAGAGTAGGAGGAGAGAAACACATCTTAAATCTCTCGGTTCGGCAGTCAATTTCCCTAATTTTACGTTCATTGTCCTGTCTCCAATATTAAGTCAGAGTTCGCAAAATATGTTTAACGTCACTAATAAAAATGTCGTCTGAAAATGAACTTAATAAATTAATTCTAAAATGAGATCGATACATTCGGCTTTACCTTGGGAAAATTTATGATGAATGAAAAGATGCAACCTATGTAAATTTTCACAGACTTTATTTTGCTGGCACAACGCGTTTCGACGGATAAGGTGTCATTCTCAAGTACTTGAGAGATAGTATAATAATGTATTCTCAAGGTTCTTGAGAATGACGCCTCAGCGTCGAAACGGGCTGTGCCAACAAAATAAAGTCTGTGAAAATTTGCATAGGCTGCATCTTCTTATTCAAATTAAGTATATATCTCATCCTACGGTCTGATAACGATTCCCATTAAAGTTATCCCATCTTATAGACTGGGAACGCTAAGAAACACGTTATCATACTGTCACTTCGCAAATCTGGCCGATCCTCGCTGCAGACGCATCAGTTCGCTATTTAATTCTACATCTACATCTATGTAATACCCAGCAAGCCACCATAAAGTTGTGTGGCAGGGGGTGAATTCTCACCAAACATGCACTACATATCATGCATCAAAAAGGATTAGTATTTATATGCTCTTCTAAACTACACTATTTAAAAAGATAAAAATAACAAAGCAAACATGCAAAAACGTGCTGTTAGTTGGGTTAGCTTCAAGTCCTTATACCAACATGCAGCTACCAATGTTATCCATAGCTACACTCGTACTGGATATATTTACCGTTATTCATATACCTAACTGTACGAGGAAAAAAGGACACTTTGAATCTGTCATTTCGGCAATCAATTTTTCTAATTTTGTGATTATGGTCCAGTCTAAGTTGGGGTCCGCAAAATATTTTTAACATCATCACTGAAATCATGGCCTTGGAATTTTTTTAAGAGATTGAGTCTAAATTTCATCCTGCAATCTGACAATGATTCCCAATTTAATTCGTTTAATAGACTGGTTACGCTAACATAATTATCGTATCGTCCCTTTACAAATCTTGCCGATCTTCGCTGCACACGTTCAAGTTTATTATTTAGACCGATTTCGTAGGGAATCCATACACTGGCAGGATATTCCAAATGAGGTCTAACAAGGGAAAAGTGGCTGATTTCTCGTACATGATCGTCACATTTACCCAGTACCCTTTTGACGAATCCCAGTTTACGGTTCGCTTGACCCAGTATTTCACGTACTTGATTCTATGTATTCTACCTCGCATAGATCCCTCGTACTGGCAGCTTATTCTATTTGAGGTGTAACAAGAGAAGAGTAGCTATTCTCTTGTATATGATAGTCATGTTTTCTCAATACCCTTTTGATAAATCCCAAAATGCGATTAGCTTGACCAATTACTTTCCGTATATTTACCCCACGAAAGATCAGGTGAGGCTTATTTCGAAATATTTAACGGAGTCCACTTTTTAAAGAATCGTTCTTATAATAATGAGTGCTTGGGCGAGAATTATTATTTTAATTGGTTATTTAACGGATTACTTGTATCTCTTGCAGGTTTCCACGTAGATGTAGATAAAGGGTAAAGAGAAACACATAAACCAACTTAAAACTTATTGAAATTTGCTAACAGCCTTACGATGAATGAGGGTTCGATTCAATAAGATTTGTCCATACAGATATTTAGAGGGCAACGGATTTCCCTGGAATTGTACCACTCAGTTGTGTGTAGGTATTGCAATCATGGATTAGTATTTTGCATATTGAAGGACCGCGAACTGGTCAAGGCGAATGATTTTTTTCTCCGTAGAATTTCTGTAGAATTTCTGCTATAGAGTATTTTGCATGCCTGAATGATAGCATGTGTAAGATACGGTACGGTAGATTGCATGATATTCATTATGCACACGTGGCTGAATATTCTTCCGCTAATACAATTAGAGCCTGGACATCCTAGGTGGAAGACAGTACTGAAATAACCTAATAGCCGTTCCACATGAGTTTCATAATGTCAATCTGTATCTATTTTATTTAACTTCTCTGTCGATAAATATTTAATGTAAATATACAGTATCTATGGATTTTATCTAACTATTCCGTCTATCTATAACTACTTTATTTACATATTTCATCTATGTATCCATATTTTAACTAAATTATTTTGACGGAACTGTGAAGGCGTAAGTACATCTACATAATACCCTGCAAGTCACCATAAAGGTGTGTGGCAGGGGGTAAATTCCCACCAAGTACTCTGTTTCGAATCCCTTGGGTCTCTGCTACCTCTAACCTTTCTGTGGCTCCGAGTTGAAGGAATTTCAAATGCAGCACTCTGCGCGTGGTTTATTTAGCCTTTTCATATTTTCCACATATTCAATCTCTAAATAATGAGTAACGCGATGGTTTTCTCCCTTTTTTAAATATAGACCTACTACCGTTACAACAGCTATACATGTAGACACCTGGAAACTGATGTTTCCCGTGCCATTTAAGCCGGTAATATGGTGGAAAATAATATGTTTAATTATTGACTACTATGCAAGCCTTCTTTGAGAGTGTGCGTCAGGGGGTGTTTTATCACAATGCAATAAAGTTTATATTTATTACCTACCTAATGAGGGATTACAGTGAATATCAGGCAGGACACACACTACAAATTCCACGTTTCATCCAACATGAAAGAAAACATCTTAGAAGTACTTCTAGCGCGCATTACATATATTACGGGTACATACGAGCATGCGTAGATCCCCAAAAATCAAACTCTCTCATCTCATCTCTGTTTTCTTGCTCTGTATTTTTCTGGTGTGTTCGGTTGCATGAAATCGATAGATTCGGCATTCACTTGGTGAAAATTCATGCTGAATGAGGAGATAAAACCTATGTAAATTTTCACAGCATTTATTTAACTGGTACAACGCGTTTCGACACTAAAAGGCGTCGTTCTCAAGTACAAAGTGTTCCACATTGTGAGGATTGTGTGGCTGCATGTTCATGTGAATGGAAATTTATTTTAATGACGGCATCATAGTGCGAGAAATTTTAATAATTATATGATCAAAAAATCTTCATGGAGAGAATGAGTATTTGAATGTTTTTCAGCATATTTTTCCACTCGTACTGAATGATCCTGACTACTAAAGAAGTGGTCATTAACTCAAGGATAATTTCATCGAGGAGTGTCGAGTAAAGCAGGGATTAGGAATAGCTAGTTTGAACGTGGCTTCTTATATAGCAAGACGACGCTTCCTAACCCCAGAATTCCAAGCCAAAGAATTTTTTATGCATATATTCGCGTTCGCGTGAGGATGAAGTCATCGTTTGAAATGGCTATGCTGACGTGCTAGGCATAATTTCGGTCGGTTTCGAGGCCCTCTGTGACCTTAAATCTCTGTCGTCGAGTCTCCTGAAAAATATTTCGAAGAATGACATCAGGTGATGAACGGCATGTCAGGTTTATTTGATGGAGATGGACGATAATGAAGAGAATAAACGAATGATATGTTCCCGTCAGCTTTTGGCGACGGAGTTCAAGTTGACCTGCAGCCAATTCTTTTCGGTGATAAATTGGTCATTTTCGAATTTTATATCTTTAGCATCTGCGGTTATTCTGAAATATCCGGAACTCAAGAAATCACCATCCTTGGATTTCCCTTGCCGTGTCAGTGTTCATCCCGTACGTAGCAATGAATAGCATTGGTAGCTGCATGTTGGTATGAGTACTTAAAGCTAACCCTATTAACAGAATGTTTTTGCATGTTTGCTTAGCAATTTGTATTTTTTTTAAATAGTGTTGTTCTGACTACTATATTAATACTATTCCTTTTTAATGCATGATATGTAGTGCATGTTTGGTGAGAAAGCACCCCCTGCCACACACCCTCGTGGTGGCTTGCAGGGTATTATGTAGATGTAGATGTAGATACGTGAACCCAGGACCTTTGTTCATTAGTCCAACACCCTTCATTTTATGGGTCATGGACTTCGGCTCGTGATCATACCATTGTTGTGAAATTCTTCCCTTAGAATTGTAGAAGAATCTACTTATAGCTGGAAATACAGGATTGGGGGTAACATTACATTAGAACTTACTTATGGAGCATGCTTGTTCATAAAAGTGAGAAATGGGCGGTAACAGCCGCCGAAGAGTCAAGCATGGTAGCATTCGAAAGGTAGTGTTACAGAAGAATCATGAAGATGAAATGGATCGATAGAGTGACTAATGAAGAAGTCCAAAGAAGATTAGGTAAAACGAAAAGTCAGCTGAAAACTCTTAGCAGAAGACGGGTCAACTTAATCGGACATATTTGAGGCATGTCTGATAGAAACTATCGTTGAGAGAAAACACAGTAATGTGTTACATTCAGTCAAATAATCGCTTCGTTCGAGTTCGGGTTCGTGGTGGCCTAGTGGGTAGAGTGCTGAGCTGCTGGCCAGAGGGTCCCGTGTTCAAATCCTGGACACCCCACCTAAAATCCTCGTGACAAATTGTGTGTCAGAATATCGTAGGAAATCTGAGGTGGCCCAGGGAAAGGTAATGACCCACCTACCCTGAATGTGTGAATATCACACGCCACGCCAATGGGGTGAGCGCTACCATCACCTATCAAAGACTAACCCTCGGGTTGAACACAACCTTTTGGACCTTATTTGAAAACCGTAACCAGTATATTAGAAGAAGTAAAATGGGAATCATTAATAGACCATAGGTTGACCTAGAGCCTTAATCCCTTAAGTATATTCCAAAACGTTATTTTTACAGATGACGTTCAAATATTTTGCTCTGCGTTCAAATTTATACTTTATCTCTGAGGTACTTGGTTAGACTAGAACATAAACGTAAATATGGAGAAACTGATTGCCGAACCGACAGATACATAATTTCCATCTACCCTCGTAATATCGAATTGGGATTGGGATCTGAATATTTGTGAATATATTTAATCATATTTACGCTTGTTAATAGATAGCCTAAGTAGTTGCGTGTTGATATATTTATGCTAATATAACTAACAGAATGGTATGCTTACTCCACTTATTATATCTTTTTTAACCAGTGAAAATTCGACTAAAATATAGCTAATTAATCTCTTTAGGAATAATAGTATGTGATATTTGGTGGTAATTCATCCCGTGCCGCACACATTTATGTGCAGGGTATTATGTAGATGTAGATAAATGCTAATTTTCGGCCTCTGAGGTCAGAAGAATAGTATGCTCCTTAAACTCAGGGTATTTTCATGCAAATTTCTCTCGTCTGTATCTGCGGAGTACCCTGCGAAGAGATTACAGCAAAGACACGTGGGAAAATCACAGAATAAATCTCATTCAAAAATTTAATGAGAACATGCTCTCTGAAGGTACTACAAGTGATAAAATATTATTCCAGTGATTCTATATTTATCGATTTCAAGAAAGCGTTTGACAAGGAGTCTCATAACAAATTACTTGTGAAATTAACATTTTATGGGTTAAACAGTAATATTACATCATGGATAAATGATTTTCTGCATGATCGCGTGCGAAGGGTTGTTTTGGACAGTATTTGTCCAAAGGTAAAGGGTTATTTTGAACTTCCCTGGCATGTGAAGTCACTTCGGGCGTGACACAGCGTTGTGTAATAGGTCCGCTCATGTCCCTTCTGCACATAAATGATATCAATAAGGTGGTAAAAAGTAATCCCCCTGTATTTGCCGATGACTCAATAGTGTCCAGGGTAATTCTAAGCCCAGACGATAAATAATCTTTGAAATATGACCTTGAAGCAATTGAAAACTGGTGTGATACTGTAGTGTGTAGTAATGAATGTTTGGAATTCTCTTCCTAACACATACAACGTATGCAATAATAACTTAGCAAACGTGGAATCCATTATCTTGGAATAAGACTGACTCATGATCATTCTTGTGAGTAATCACATACGTGAAATAATGGGTCAAGCTAATCGTAAACTGGGATTCATCAAAAGAGTACTGGACAAATGTGATGATCATGTACGAGAAATTAACTAATTTCCCTTGTTAGACCTAATTTGCAATACGATACTAGTATATGGGACTCTTACGAAATATACCTAAATAATGAACTTGAGCGTGTGCAGCGACATTCGGCAAGGTATGTAAAGGTATGATAACTAACCAGTCTATTGGACGAACTAAAATGGGAATCATTGTCAGAACTTAAGTTGAAATTTAGACTTAATCTCTTAATTAAAATCCAAGATAATATTTTCACTGATGACGTTAAAAATATTTTGCGGACTCCAACTTACTATGGTATGCTGGACTACAATCATAAAATTAGATAAATTGATTGCCGACCTGAAAGATTCAAAATGTCCTTTCCTCGCACAATTAGGGAAATGAATAGCTGTAAATATATCTGATGCGAGTGTATCAATGGATTGCATAGATAGTTGCCAATTGTTATCAGGAATTTAAACTAACCCTATTAACAGCATGTTTTTGCATGCCTTCTTTGCTGTATTTATCTTTTTTATATTGTGAAGTTTAGATTTGAATATAATTACTAATCCTTTTTATGCATGATATGTAATGCGTGTTTGGCATGAATTCATCCCCATACACACCCCTTTTTATGGTTTCATAGAAGGGTACATCTAAATCTACATAATACCCTGCAAGCCACCATAAAGGTGTGTGGCAGGGGGTGAACGCTCACCAAACATTCACTACATATCATGCATGAAATTTGTAATTAAAAATTAAAATAACAAAGCATACATGCAAAACATGCTGTTAGTTGGGTTAGCTTTATGTCCTTATACCAACATGCAGCTACCAATGTTATCCATTGCTACACTCGTACTAAATACATTTACCGTTATGGTTACCCCAAAGGTACGAGGAAAAAAGGACATTATTCTATTTCTCTAATTTTGTGATTATGGCCCAGTCTACCATAGTAAGTTGGGGCCCGCAAATTATTTTTATTACGTATTACGTAGCTGTGAAGTATATTAAACATGAGTGTAGCAAGGTAGATTAGATCATGAAATAAAATAAGTGAGATAGATAGTGAGACAGAAAGTTCATCTACATCTACACGTTGCCCTGCAAGCCACCGCGAGGGTGTGTGGCAGGGGGTGAAGATCACCAAGCACGCACTACCGACATGCAAACAAGCAACTATAGGGTCTCATACAAGATTTTAGAAGTTACAAAAATTAATTTATTTCCACGCACCATTGTGGAGGTTAATCGATTTCAACGATGATACATGTGGAAATTAGAACATTATTAATATATTCCGATGTAAAAGAGTAGCATGTAATGATTTTTTTTAAATTATACATGTTTTAACCTTACTAACTTATGCATTTGGAGTTTAACGCTTGCCATTTCGTGTATATTAATTTTAGGAGGATAAGAAATTATTCCCCGCTGGAATTGTTTCTACAGTTCTGAAATTTCAACAAGCTAGCGCAGCTTTAATCCACTAAGAGCATATTCGTTCTTGATGTAGGATTATGTATGCGCATGCTCCAATTTCTAGTATCATATCACACCATGAAACAACCATTACATGATTGAAACACAGTCACAAGCCAAAAAAAAACATACCGTGGTATTTAACCATTAATATCCGAATGGGTACACCAGTAAATAAAAGCGAAATGCAAGTCGCTTGATTATCTACATCATTGATATGCATGCTTATAGATGATTCACCCCATGTCTTACACCATTGAGACACTAACAGGTTACTCTGCTCATATATGTAAGCAAATACATTGCGAAACAGCCCTATTTCCTTCTATCTACCACTGGGCATAATGCAGCCTTCGTGCTCCGCCCTGCCTTGAATGAAGGCCTTGATAGCAATGTTTTCATCTACAGCTACATAATACCCTGCAAGTCACCATAAAGGTGTGTGGCAGTGGGTGAACTCTCACCAAACATTTACTACATAACATGCATAAAAAGGGATTAGTACTTGTATAGGTACAGTTCAAAACTACGCTATTTAAGAAAAGATAAAAATAGCAAAGCATACATGCAAAAACATGCTGTTATTTGGGTTAGCTTTAAGTCCTTATAGCCACATGCAGCTACCAATGTTATCCATTGCTACACTCGTACTGGATATATTTACCGTTATTCATATCCCTAATAGTACGAGGAAAAAAGGACATTTTGAATCTGCCAGTTCGGCAATCAATTTCCCTAATTTTGTGATTATGGTCCAGTCTACCATAGTAAGTTGGGGTTCGCAAAATATTTTTAACATCATCACTGAAAATAGGGTCTTGGAATTTATTTTAGAGATTAAGTCTACATTTCAACCTGCGATCTGACAATGATTCTTATTTTAATTCATTTTATAGACTGGTTACGCTAATATAGCCAGGGTAGCGTAGTAGGTCCGCTTCTATTTCTTTTATACATAAACGATTTGGGTACCGTAGTTAGTAGTAACCTTAGACTTTTTGCAGACGATGCGGTAGTGTATAGGGGTATATATAAAGAAGAAGACAGGGAATCGATTAGCAAGGATTTAGATGCAATTCAAGAGTGGTGCGACAAATGGCAGTTAGAACTCAACCATAAAAAGTTGTGTAGCTATCAATTTTTGGAGGAGAAATAATTCGATAGAGCGATCCTATAGAATTAATTACACGAAGATCAAAAACGTTGAAACCGTAAGATATTTAGGTGTAACAATCACTAAAGATTTATCGTGGGGTAGGCACATCCGGGAAATATGCGGCCGAGCGAAGAGAAAGCTAGGATTTATAAAAAGAGTACTTGGGAAATGTGATGAGAAGACAAAAGAGCGATTCTAGTTTTCACTAGTTAGTATGCAACCTTGAGTATGCAGCCAGTGTATGGGATCCTAATGAATTAGGTTTGATGAGAGAACTAGACAGTGTGCAGCGTAGAGCAGCTAGGTTCGTCAAAAGGTGTTACGATAGGTTAAGTAGTGTATCAGAATTAATACAAGAATTAGGGTGGGAATCATTATCAGAGCGTAGGTTAAAGTTCAGATTAAATCTATTAGAGAAATTTCTATCGGATAGCTTTACTGAAGATGCTAGGCCCATATTAAAAACACCAGCGTATTATGCTAGATTCGACCAGATAAATAAGATTAGAGAGATAGATTGTCGTACAGATAGATTCAAAATGGCATTTTTCCCCCGTACTATAAGAGAACAGAATAGGCAGCATAGGAAAGGGATAGGTAGGGGAAATATTCTAGAGTACTATGTAGTGCATGATGCATGTCTTACCCCTTAAATACTGTAGACACTAACAATCAAGTTGCATGAGACAATATAGTTGCTAGTTTGCATGTTAGTAGTGCATGCCTGGTGATCTTCACCCCCTGCCACATACCCTCGCGGTGGCTTGCAGGGTATCGTATAAATGTAGATGTAGATATACTTATTGTACCGTCCCTTTACAAATGCTGCCGATCTTCGCTGCACACGTTCAAGTTTGTTATTTAGACCGATTTCGTAGGGATCCCATACACTGGCAGCATATTCCAAATGAGGTTTTACAAGGGAAAAGTAGCTGATTTCTCGTACATGATCGTCACATTTACCCAGTACTCTTTTGACGAATCCCAGTTTACGATTCGCTTGACCCATTATTTCACGTATGTGTTTAACCCCAGGAAAGATTATGAGTCAGTCTTATTCCCAGATATTTAATGAATTTCACGTTTGTTAATTCATTAATACTTATTTTCTAAGTGCTAGGAGGAGAGCTATTCTTTTTCCAACAATTCATTACAAGACATTTTTTAAAGTTTAATTCTAACTGCCATGTATCACACCAAGTTTCAATTGCTTGCAAGTCATTATTTAAATATTTTTTTCCGTTTGGGCATAGAATTTCCCTGTATACTATTGCATCATCGGCAAATAGACGAAGCTTACTTTTTACCACCTTATGGATAATATTTATGTACAAAAGGAATATGAGTGGACTTATCACACTACCTTCTGGGACACCCGTAGTGAATTTAATTGCCGGTGAGGTAACACCGTCCAAAACATTCCTTTGCACCCGATCATGAAGAAAATGATTGATCCATGATATAATGTTACTGTCTAAACCATAAGATTTTAATTTCAAAATTAGTTTGCTATGATACACCTTGTCAAAAGCTTTCTTAAAGTCGAGAAATATAGCATCCAATGGGATATTATTTTCGCCAGAAACTATGATATCGTGGGAAAAGAGAGCAAGTTGAGTTTCACTCGATCTGCTCTTTCGGAAGCCATGCTGAACATTGGACAAAAATTCTGGCTATCTAGGTGTCCCATGACTGAACTGACAATTATATGTTCTAGGACCTTGCATGAAATGGATGTGAGGGATATAGGTGTGTAGTTAGATGGCTGCTCCCTATCACCACTTTTAAAAATGGGTGTTACATCGGCTGCTTTCTAGTCCATTGGTACGACGTGTTCGGTCAGGGATTTATTAAATGCTATTTCAAGGTAGGGGGAAATTTCGATGACTAACTCTGTATATACGCGGGAGGGAAAATAAAAAGTTTTGAAAATAAACGAGCGATCACTCGAAAATGCCAGGTCCATTTCATACAACAAGTAATCAAAGAACCAGCATGTGTTTATGAGATGACAACGCGTGTTCTAAATAATAAATGACAGTCTATAAGCCTTGCAGTTTTGATTAAGTTCCAAATATTCGCTGCTCAAATTACACTCCTCTGAATATTTTGCTGATAACCGGATTCTCCGAAATTCACACTACGTGCCCAAAGGTGAACATTGCTGGAGGTCGACTTACCCCTTGTCTTCTGGATGAGATGAGAGTCATAGACAAAAGCATTCATTCTCTTCGGCCACCATATGAAGGTTGATGTTGCCATCGAATCCCCCACCCACCATCAAGAAGCGATTTATATTTTTTTCTCCGAGCCCAGCTTCGAAAGAAGAATGATAATGAAATTAAATGATCCCTTACACGCCACAATGATAGCCTTTTGACCATCCGGAAGCTATATCCTCTGGGCAATGATGTTGCCACATCTATGTAATACCATGCAAGCCATCGTAAGGGTATGTGGCAAAGGGTGAAATATCACCAGGCATGCATTATCAATCTACATCTAAGCGCTACCCTGCAAGCCACCTCGAGGGTGTGAGGCAGGGGGTGTAGATCACCAAGCATGCACTATAGACATAAAAAATGCTACTATAGGGTCTCAGGCAACTAGATTGTTAGTATCTACAGAGTAATTAAGGGATTGGTTGTTAATACAAGCACCATGCACTGCAGTTGTTTGGTGGTAATTCACTCCCTGCCACACACCTTATGCTTGCAGGTTATTATGTAGATGTAGATGTTAGCCATAAATGACACTAAATAGTTATATAATACATAGTAACATAATAGTTTTTTTTAATGAAGTCGTTATTTCCATAAATAAATTAAATTATGGACTTACATTTCCTAGAGCGCGCATGAGTTTTACATGTTATTATTTCATGCAGACCTGCTTTTATCTTAAAAAATCCACCATCTTTATTTCAACTGTTTGTTTCTTTAATCCGCATTAATATAATGTGTGCCATATCATTTTCATTGCATCAGTGATGGTAGAGCTCACCATGTTGGTTGCAAGCCCAATAGCGCGGTGGGGTTCATATGCCGGGGCAGGCTGGTCATTTCCTTTCCGCCTACGGTTTCTCAGAAACAATTCCCGCCCAGGAATTCACATGAGTTCGGGTCTTTCTGGACCTGTCTCCCGAGGCTTCACCCGGATGAAAACTCCTATCCCCCAAGGTGGTTAGGCAAACCCTCTGCTCAGCTCACCTGTTAGCTTCGTCTTACGCTTAAGGGAAATGGGGTCGAGAGCAACTTGTTCCCGTCGTCGAGAGCGAAAGAATTTCGAGAAACAGCGAAAACCCGTATTTCTCCGTCCGTCGATCTGGAGACTAATATTCCGGGTTATGTGATTATCATCATCGATGCTCGTAACAAAACGTCTAACTGAAAGGCTCGAAGCGCTATTTCGAACGTCACGTGATCCCAGATCCTATCCTCGCGGTGATTCAGTGTGGGAGGGCCACCTGAGGACGTGATTCGCGGTGACGCAGTACTTAGCCAAGAGTGGGCGGCATTCCTGCGTGTTTTTTCGCTTTCTTTTCAGGAGGTAAGTACATTGGAGGGTGCATGACAGAGGGCGAATAACATGAAACAGAGTCTATGTGGACGTATTAAAGATTCAATGTAACTTGTATAACATTTAAGAAACGTGTTGGTTATGCACTTTATGAAAATACGCCCAAATCCGAATACACACTGAGGATTATTTACATCTACATCTACATTTACGCAATACCCTGCAAGCCACCCGGGTGTGTGGAAGGCGATGAAGATCACCAAGCATGCACTATTGACTTGCAACTAGACTACTACATGGAAACATGTTAGATATTAGACCTGTCGCCAGATGGTTATTTTATACATAGTATTAAAGGGGTTATTAGTTATAATGAAATTTATCTACGCATATTATCTGTATTTGCCTATTTTGAGTATGCAGCCAGTGTATGGGATCCTAATGAATTAGGTTTGATGAGAGAACTAGACAGTGTGCAGCGTAGAGCAGCTAGGTTCGTCAAAAGGTGTTACGATAGGTTGAGTAGTGTATCAGAATTAATACAAGAATTAGGGTGGGAATCATTATCAGAGCGTAGATTAAAGTTCAGATTAAATCTATTGCAGAAATTTCAATCGGATAGCTTTACTGAAGATGTTAGGCACATATTAAAAACACCAGCGTATTATGCTAGATTCGACCAGATAAATAAGATTAGAGAGATAGATTGTCGTACAGATAGATTCAAAATGGCATTTTTCCCCCGTACTATAAGAGAACAGAATAGGCAGCATAGGAAAGGGATAGGTAGGGGAAATATTTTAGAGTATTCTGTAATGCATGATGCATGTTTTAACCCCTCAAATACTATAGATACTAACAATCTAGTTGCATGAGACCCTTTAGTTGCTTGCTTGCATGCTAGTAGTGCATGCTTGGTGATCTTCACCCCCTGCCACACACCCTCGCGGTGGCTTGCAGGGTATCGTGTAGATGTAGATGTAGTTCATGCATGGGCTAGAAATGTTAATCATGCGTCATGAGCTAATGACTCCCTTAGCAATATTTCACCTACCTATCCCTATGCTACACTGTCTAAAATGTTTCTAATGGTACGCGGGAAAAATTACATTCAAAATCAAACGGTATGACAATCTATCTCACCAGTGTTATCTGTTTGGTCAAATATAGCATAATACGCAGGTGCTCTAAATATATATCTAACATCTTCAGTAAACCTATCCTTTTTAATTTTTTTGCAGGAGATTCCATCGGTCCTTTCACATACGATCTGAATATGATTTCCAACCTAATTATTCTATCAATTCTGGTACACTACTAAACCTATCGTAACACTTTTTATTTATTATTATTTTTAGTTTTATACCAGTTCTGTTAGATCTAAATGGACATCTAGTTACAGTTATGCCTGCATTTAAGAATACCTACACCTACATCGTCTCTGAGTAAAGTAGAGGCCGGTATCTCAATGAAAAGTATCTGCCACTGCCAGGATTCAGGATCGCCTCCCACTGCATGGCCCTCGGGTGAGGGGACATTAATTACCTCACCAACCCAAGCTCCATTCCGTTCACGTCATTTTCATTGCCTTCAGAAGATTTTATTAGTTTTCCACCGGTGAAACTAGGTCTAAATGGACATTTAATTCTTCATTTTCAGAGGGCCCCCTACATTTCAAACGATGTCCCTCTTCAGCCCTTCATACTTCCTACTTCCCATCATTCTATCCATACTACCCGTTCTTCTCCTCCCTCTACCTCGCTTACCCAACATCCTTCGCTCAATTTCGTCATTCAAAACACCCTTGCCCTTCATCACCTTCTCCATCCACACCTTGTGCCTTCTCCTAATTTCACCAATCAGATTTCTTTCCTTTCCTGCCGATTCTAGTAATTTCTCGTTCGTCCTCAGGAGGTTCCGCTGTGACTCCGCGCGTCAAAATCCCTTAAAAGAGTTTTTATTCGATGAATAAATTTTGAACGAACAAACGAAATTTCTCTCTTCATTATTAGTCTGTATATTTTACTGCAAGATTCATGCCATATAGGTAAACACGTATAAAATAGCTGATTTTCAACTCCTTTTTCTTGGTGTATGTGATGAAAAGGACGCATTATTTTGTCACAAATCGATAGAATGGCCAAAAAATGATATATCCAGGAATGATCACAAAATGACATTTATTTCATATTTCGATGGAACCTCCTTAACGCCTGTCATTAGTTCACGCCTACGAGTAAAAGTTTCTTTTGCCAATGCGATTCTCCTTCCGATTTCAATAATTATTCCGCTATACCTCTTTTCCTCCAACATACTCCCTAGATAGCTTAAGTATCCCACGTGTTCTGTGTTTCTGCCATTCTACTTTTAAATTTAACCTAGCCCTTTGCGTGCTTGAAAATCTCATTACTTTCGTTTTCCTGTGACATATATCCATATTGTATCTTTCGCAATGTCTTTATAACGCATGTAGTATTTTTTTAAGCCCTGGACTTACTGGCTGATTAGCGCTTGCTCACCCGCTAACCTCACGGATTTTATCTACATCTACATCTACGTGATACCCTAAACCCACCGCGAGGGTGTGTGGCAGATGGTTGAAGATCACCAAAACATGCACTATTGACAACTGGGTAATATATGGGTACAACTGGGTACAACTGGGGTAATATATGGAAACATACTAATAAATTGGGTCACATGCAGCTACATGGCTAGTATCTACATAGTAATAAAGGGATTGGTTGTTAAAACATGCATCATACGCTACAGACTACAATATTTCGCCTACCTATCCCTTTGCTATGCTCCCTAATGTGTTCTCTTATAGTACGGGGGAAAAATGGAATTTAAATTCCATCGGTACGACAATCTGTCTCTCTAATCTTATCTTTTCGAATCTACCATAATACGCTGGTGTTTTTAATGTATGTCTAACATCTTCAGTGAAGCTACGTTTTAAATTTCTGTAATAGTTTTAATCTTTATTTTAACCTATGATCTGATTGTGAAATCCTAACTTAATTCTTGTATTGATTATCAATTTTCCCTAAACTTTACACTTGTCTCTAGATCATCCCCAACTTCTCTCGCCGTTTCCTGCGGGTATATGTTAAAATATACCGTCAATAACGAACAGCTCTTTCTAACCCCCTTGCATATTGTCACCTAATCGGATTCATCATCAGATACTCTCACTTGCGCCTTATAAATAACTACTGACTGAGCAGACTAATATATAAATACTAATCCTTTTAAATGCATGATATGTAGTGCGTGTTTGGTGAGCGTTCACCCCCTGCCACACACCTTTATGGTGGTTTGCAGGGTATTATGTAGATGTAAATGTTATATGTTATTCCGGATCATTCTCTTGTCTCTCCAGCCTTCTCCTATCATCCGCAATATTCCCAACCCGGAAAGTTGAAGGTTGGTTGGAGGAGATTGGGAAGATGTAGGATTTTCAAGGAAACTAAGGATGAGTGTAGAGAAACCCGACGTCTGCATTAGCCTATTGTACTAAAAGGATTACTGATAACTCAAAACCTGCCACACACCCCCGGAGTGCTTTGCAGGGTTGTGTGTAGATGTAAATAGGTGACAAGGGGTCCATGGTTTGACGTTCCATACGACGGACGGAGCATTATACCAAGGCTGCTTTTACGCAGCGCTGAAGTTAGGGCCGTTGCACAAAGAAAATACACCTGCCTCTGCTAGGATTCATAAACCAGCCCTCATGAAGGCAAGCCAATATTCTAGCCACCCCATCAACTCGATCTGCTGTTTCCTTCATTAGAGTGTACCATATCCATGTGCTCCGGAAGTCATGATTCTTTTCTCCATTACAAGAGGATATTTCTCTTCCCGGCGATGTTTCCTGCAACCAAATGGAGTCAAAGGTGGATTTAAATTGCCGAGACTCACATCTTTCCTTCCTCTTACCTTATAAGTGACCCGTGCTAGGATGGTGCTAATACGCAGTTGGAACGTGTACAGAGAAAATCGGCGAGGTTCACAATAGGTCGTTATGATAAATGCGCTGGGGCATCGAGGCTATTAGTCGGATGCGAATTGCAATCAGACCGCAGTATGCGCTCTAGAATGATTCATTCACAATAACTGCAAATCGCCTGCTTCCCAGATGGCGTGAAAAGTACTTCTAGAACTTCTGCGAACTGAACTCAATTAAGTCATGAAAACGTGGTTGGAGATGGAGACATATAATATTTCTGCCTTTATTTATGTATCTGCAGCTTCTAAATACGATGAAAGCGACCTCGAGGGGATGTGGAAGAGAGTTAATAATCACCAAACGTGCCGCCACTTGCATACGGCTTCACAACATCTATTTAAAGCCACTGTAAGGTCTGAGGCAGGGTAAAAGGATTTTACCTCAGCATCTTCGCAACACTTGAGGTTAGAAATACATTAAGAACCGTTGCGTATTATGCTGTGCTTGATCAGATTAATAAGACTAGAGAGATAGATAGTCGTACCGATAGATTTAAAATGTCATTTTTCCCGCGAACCTTAAGAGATCGCAATAGGCAGCATAGCAAAGGGATAGGTAGGTGAAATATTGTAGGAGCAGTCTGTAGTGCATGATGCATGTAATAACAAAAAATAATCCCTTTCTTATAATGTGGTCTGTAGTGCATGATGCGTGTAACAACCACAAGTAATCCCTTTCTTATTATGTAGATACCAACCATCTAGCTGCTTGTTGCAGTATTGTCTAGGATGTCTCCATTAAATGTCCTAGTTGCATGTCAATAGTGTATGTTTGGTGATTTCACCCCCTGCCACACACCCACGTGGTCGCTCGTAGGTTATTACGTAGATATAGAAGTGGGTGTACCTTTCAAGCCACCACGAGGGGGTGTGGCAGGGAGTGAAAATCACCATGCATGCACTACTGGCATTAAGAGCTACATTGTTACTACTAAAAAGAAAACTAGTTAGGTATAGGAGAAACGTTCAACTAGATGATAAATGTCTACAAAGTTAGGAAGTGATTACTGGTTATAAAGATTTTTACTGAATATATATTTTTCTGTATATCCCTAGCATGCATATATTAGTAATATTAAACATTCTTCATGCAGTACAGGCTACCCCAACAATTTTTTACCCACGTAACCCTTTGCCTGCTGCCTAATGTGCTGTCTTAGAGTAGGCGGAAAAAATAACGTGTTAAATCTATCCGTATGGTAATCTATTTCTCTAACCTTGTTTATCTGATCAAAGCTAGCATATTGCGCAGGGGTTCTTAATATATATCTAACGTCATTTGCGGAAACATCAGCTTCGAATTTACTTAAAAGGCTTAGCCTAAATCTTACCTTGCATTCTGATAGTAATTACCATCCTAATTCGTACATTAAACTCGTGACACTAATAACATTATCATAACGGCCTTTAACAAATCTATCTGATCTCATTTGCACACGCTCTCATTCCTTCATCATGACTTCCTCGTCCGGAGCCCATATACCGGCGACATATTGTAAATGAGACCTGGCGAGTGTAAAATAGCATATTTCTCGTACTTTCTCATCGTATTTATCTATAACCCTTTTTACGAATCGTAATATACGGTTTGATACACTAGTTATTCCCCTGGTGTGTTTCCGCCATGACACGTCTTCAGTAATGGTGAATCCAAGTATTTATATCTACATGTAAGGGGTTAAATATTGCTACAATAAAGGAACATATCGGATCTGCATCCATAGAGTAGTGCAATTAAATAATTAGTGTTAACTTAGTCATACAATAATCCAGTACTATTTAGTAAAATACAGATTATTACTTGGTTGACTACCAATTTATTTTTAAATTTATAGTTGTTTTTCGAATTTTTTTAATTTTTTTCATTGATCAAATCAATCATAGAATTTTAGACCCATTATGATGATTGTCGTGAGCAATTTCTTATAATATAGTATTTTATACGTGAACCGTTTGTTTTCTCCATCTGTGCATATTTTAATTTTCATCCCTCACCAAACACCGTAAAATGTTTTTTTTTCCTCTGATTACCTCTTTTCCCGAAGATTCATGTATCTACGCCTCACAAGGTAATACTCCTCTTAAATGTTTTTTACTTTACTCTTTCGAGTTTTACCGTTCACATTTCTGAGAGTCAAGAAACATAAGGGAGATCTGGGAAGAAAACATAAGCGCACCACAGGATGAAATATTTTAACAGGACATATTTCACTGCACTATAGTTTCACTGCACTTTATCAATTATCGGTACATATACTCAAATACGATTCATGCGTTGTCATAAGTACTAAGTATCAGGGCTTATACATCTACATCTACGTATACACTGCGAGCCACCTCGAGGGTGTGTGGCAGGGGGGAAGATCACCAAACATGCACTTTTGACATGCAACTAGGATTTTTAATGGAGGTATGCTAGATAATAGGGTCACAGTATAGTGATACATTAAGACACTAAGGTGAAATGAAACGTGTTGCATTAAAATAATTGGTACTATGGAATGTTTGCTATCTAGTTCTTCCATTTCACATGTAAATCTACGAATTTTCGGCTTCAATAATAAATTACGTACCAACAACAGTTTTCCCAACGACGCTAATTCATCTACTTCTACAATATAGCCTACAATACACCGAAAGGCTGTGTGGCACGGGGTGAACCGTTGCCAGACTTGCATTCAAGTCAAGAGGTCAAAACCTATGCTTAATAATTATTAAAATACGGTACATATTACGGTATTAATATGCGGCTACGGTACCCTAATTAAAATACAGTTTTTCATTTGTCCGAAATATGACAGTTGTGCTACGAGTATAATAGACGAATTAGGTTGAGAATTACTATCAGAACGCAGGCTAAAATTTAGGCTAAGCCTATTAAGTATATTCAAAGCTGATGTTTTTGCGAACGATGTTATATATATATATATATATATATATATATATATATATATATATATATATATATATATATAAAATATGTAGAAGAGAGAGAAGAGATGTCCTAATAAATGCTAGCAACAAGGTGTTGAGGGTGGGGGTGAAGGAAAGGATAATCAGTGGACACTTACCAGTAGATGACCCATGGAGAGCCTGGTGTCCACTGCGCTTTGGAGCTTTCGGGTCACGAACCCTTCTTCAGCTGGAGGAGATCACTACTCCGAATTCCAGGTCTTTTAAATAATTGAGGAAGAAATAGGTTTCAGAACAGATACGGCGACCTCGACGTGCCAAAGAGTATGGCAGGGAGCGCTTGCAGTGTTCGGGATGGCAGCTATCCCAGTGTAAGTACTGCTGCAAGTTCGTAGGTTTCACGTGGACCGATGTGCTTATTGTCCTATCATGTAAGTGGATGTCTACATCTAAGAATGTAATGAGCGAGGTGGAAGAGTGGGTGGTGAATTTTAGGCTAGGGTGCGAATTTATTTGTTGAATGAAATTGTTTAGGGTGTCAGTGCCATGCGTCCAAATCATGAAGATGTCGTCTATGTAGCGGAGCCAGATTAAGGGTTAAGGGGAGTAGTGATCTCCTCCAGCTGAAGAAGGGTTCGTGACCCGAAAGCTCCAAAGCGCAGTGGACACCAGGCTCTCCATGGGTCATCTACTGGTAAGTGTCCACTGATTATCCTTTCCTTCACCCCCACCCTCAACACCTTGTTGCTAGCATTTATATATATATATATATATATATTAGGAACCCCTGTGCAATATGTTATTTTTGATGTGATAAACAAGATTAGAGAGATAGATTGTCGTACCAATAGATTGAAAAAGTCATTTTTTCCCACGTACCATTAGAGTACACAATAGGCAGCATGGCAAAGGGGTAGGTAGGTAAAAATTTGTTGGAATAGCTTGTAGTGCATGAAGCAATTTTTAATATTGATAATATATGGATGCTAGGGAAATACAGATAAATATATTTGGTGACTACGTTTCTAACAAGTAATTTCCTAACTTTGTAGACACTTATCATCTAGTTGAACGTGACTCCTATTCCTAACTTGTGTTCATGTAGTAGTATCATTGTAGCTCTTAATTTGCATGCCAGTAGTGCATGTATGGTGATTTTCACCACTTACCAATTACTCTCGCGGTTTCTTGCAGGGTGTTACATAGATGCAGATGTAGAAAAAATATTTAGAAGTAAATATAAAACTCCTTAGAAATACATCATTTTCACATACGATGGTGCCACATAAACCAAGCGGTTTTGGCTCCTCCAATATATGCTACGCACATACTGTTCCTTCCGCTTTCTAAGGTTTCTCTTCTCGGGAAAGAGAAACTACGTCTGATTTTTGTATCAAGTGGGCGCATCCGTCTCACGTTTTCATTAAAAACTGTCGAAATGACTGGCTTGTTTTTCCATGCATCACCACCTTTATTCCGGTGTGCTTATCAGGGATCCTCTTCTACAGGAGCATGCGAGCAAGCAGTTTATAAAAATTGACCAAGTCCAGATGGGGAAAATACGGCACTTAACGAGTTTCAATTGCCACGGAAGTGAGAAACGTGCGCTCAAATCAACGGGGAGAAAAATCAACCAGTTCCTCGCTTCAACGTCTCCAGAAGGCGTTGGCTGCGCCGTGAACCGATTCGGTCCACGGGTGAACATCTACGGCAATCCCTGCTAGCCACCGCAAGGATGGGTGTGAACCATCACTAGGCATGTATAATCAAATAAGGAGAACATTTTCTACCATGAAGGCATGGAAAAAAAAATTACTACCCCATTCTATTTGCATGAAACCAACGAGTCACATCACTACAACTCCCGAGTAAAGTATCAAGGGTGCAGACACGAGACGACGAAATTTCAGCCACATAAGAAACCAAATTTGTAGTTACCGCAAAGTAGTGTAATAATTTATTTAAATAAATTAACCATGAACTTTTGATTCCTTGTGCATGGTTGAGTTAGGAGACTTAAAAAATGTACAGGTTACTACAAATGAAACACTACATTCTTATTTACATGTTAAAATCTATATCACTTGCTCTGATTTCCGCATGTGCCTTCCCTGTAATCTATTACGGTCCCCAATTTTGCGTGGAAGAAAATAATTTATGAACCTCTCCATCCTAATTATCTCTCCAATTTTATCTTCGTAATCTGACCTGCCTTAGTATGCTGGTGTTTTCAATGCACTCCAAACATCTTCAGTGAACATAACCGCTTGAAATGTTCTGCAGATGATTTTAAACTACGATCTGATAATGATTCACAGCCTAATTCTCGTATTAATTTTGACACACTACTAAACCTATCGTAACACCGTTTAACAAAACTATCTGCTCTACGCTTCGAACTGTCTAGTACTGTGATCAAATGTAATTCATTTCCATCCCTGATGCTCACTACTTTTTCCAGATGGGTTTACTAGGTTGATTAGTTTGGTTGTTATGACCGTAAGACCGGCAATATAATTACGGGTAAAACTGCAAAATACATTGCAAGCCACTATCATAAGGGGGTGAACCACCACCTCCTTCATCGGTTTTTTACGTTCATCTACATAAAACCCTGCAAGCCAAAATAAAGGTGTGTGGCAGGGGGTTAATTCACACCAAAAAAAGGATAAGTGATTATATTCTAGTCTAAACTTCCCAAGTTAAAAAAGATAAATATAGCAAAGAAGGCATGCAAAACACGCTGTTACGTGGGTTACCTTGAAATCATAATACCAACATGGAACTGCCTATGCTATCTATTGATACACCCGTGTATATTCTATTGAATATATTTACAGCCAATCATATCCCTAATTGTGAGAGGAAAGAAGGACATTTTTGAATCTGTCAGTTCGGCAATCAATTTCTCTAATTTTATGATTATAGTCCAGTCTACCGCCGTAAGTTGGAGTTATCAAAATATTATTAAGGCCGTCAGTGAAAATATTATCTTGTAATGTGTTTAAGAGAGTAAGTCTAAATTTCAACCTACGGTCTGACAATGATTCCCATTTTAGTTCATCTATTAGGCTGGTTACGCTAATATAGTTATCTTACATTTACAAATATTTCCGATCTTCGCTGCACACGCTTAGGATGCCATATACTCTGGTATTGTATTCCAAATGAGGTCTAACAAGGGAAAATTAGCTAATTTCTCGTACATGATCATTATAATTGCCCGGTTCTCTTTTGATGAATCCCAGTTTACGATTTGTTTGAACCATTGTTAATATCAATGGATTCCACACTTGTTAATTTCTTAACTATTCTTTTCCAAAAAGTCATCACTTCACATTTTTGCAAACTTAATTCTTACTTATTTTCGAATTAAAAACACTTCTGCATTATTTTTTTGAAATCTAATTCCATCGATTCGTCGACTAATCGGTATTTTAAACTATGATCCTATCGTTTGCCTAGCGTGAATGAGTGAGGTTCGCGCCTGAGGATTACGAAAAAACGCGTCTCGACGCGCGGCCGGGGTGGAAGGGAGAGATAGATAGAGAGAGCGGCTGGTGCGTACTGCTGACCCACGCGTAGGGGTGGAGTGGCCGTGGACGTCGGTGGTGGGGCGCTCGGAATCGCCTCGGAGATGGCAGTGGGCGTCCGGAGGCATGTGGGCGCTCGATGAGGACGACTTCTCGGAGTCTAGGTGTTTAAGGGGGGGAAGGGATGAAGGGAGGAGAGGCACGCGTGGGTTGCAACTGTGGAGAAGGCGCGTGCATTGAGAAAGCCACTGCGGAAGACCGGATGGACCATCTTGCAACAAGACGGTAATCCCCCTCTCCATACGGTCAACAGTTCCCATTTCCTTCGCCCTAGTCCTTTCGATAGTGTAGCCATTTTTTGGTATGATGATCAATGCTTAGACCTACTAAAAAGGTAGGGCGCTATCAGTAACCGTAGTGTCAGTCATAGACGGACGAGTCATATTTTACGAGATGGTAATTCAGTCTCCATACGCTTTAACATTGCATCTGCGTAATATCCTGCGGACCACCTCGAGTGTGTTTGGAAGGGGGCGAAGAGCATCAAACATACACTTTTTGAATGCAAATAAGAGCTATAATGGTACAACTTCACACACCTTTATGGTGGCTTGCAGGGTATTATGTAGATGTATATGAACTTCATGTAGAGATGTTCGATCTAAGAGCCACGTGCAACTAGGTCGTTAGTATACGTAGTAATGAAATGATTAATGGTTATAAATACATTTTTTTCAGCACACGTACATATTTATCACTAGCATTTTGCCCCTAGCATAGATTCCCTGGCATCTAGGGTACATCTACATCTACGTAATACCCTGCGAGCCACCATGAGGGTGTGTGGCAGGGGGTAAAGATCACCAAACATGCACTACTGACACTATGACCGATGACAGGGTAGATAAGGAAGATACAGTTGATCCATCGGTATGGCAGTCCATCTCTCTAGTCTTGTTTAATCTCAACAAATCTATCACAATACGCGGGGGATCTTATTATATCTCACACCATCTGTTTCAAATGTCTGCAAGAGATTAAAACGGTGTTTTTACGTACGCTCTGATAATGATTCCCAACCTTCCCATTATATTAGGCTTGCGAAGCCATTTTTTTGGGTTTGTGTCCGAGGCGTGTAACAAATGCGCACTAGGCAACTGGTCTCGTTATGAGTTTACCCCACTGCTCAGTAATTAAAGCATTTCAAACCATGAACCGAACTTCAGGCCAAATTCTTGCGGCAACGTAGAGCCGATCTATACATCCTTTCTCCGAAACATTGTATATATCGGCTTCAACTCCTCAGCAAACTATCATCACATATTCGCCTCAGTCTTGTGATACCAGGAAATGAATGTGTAATTATTCCTTGAGGCGCTGGCTATTGGCGGACAATTAGAGCAGTGGGGGCTATGCAGGAACTAGAGAAAGGAGGACAGGCACTCGGCCGCGATATTAGCCTTCTCACCACAGAAGGGTCAAAGGTGTCCTCATTTTAGCCTTGCGTCTCACCCACCGGGCAATGCATTCGGAATGTTGTTTACGTATCACTGGAAGTGAATTCCGAAATTCTTACTGGTATCCATGTAGTCCTAGAAGATAAGGAAATGAAATCACGGATTTGATATAAATCTGCGATTGTTAATGAAATTTATCAACGTCAATTCAAGGATTTTCGGTTTACTTTTTGAAGAATAGTTATCGACAGCGAATTGCGAAAATGATAATGATGCAACTGTCGACTGCCATTTAATTTGAGCTCTGCTGGTGCTTACCTCCAAAGGGGAACGAGGCGATGGGGGAAGAAAGTGCGGGGTGCGGAGGCCGCGTAGGCGACGGAATGGATGGTGTAGGACGATGGGTGAGGGAAAGGGAGGAGTTTGTAGGAAGGAGGAGCGGAAGTGCTGAAAGGAAAGCAGATGAATGTTCAATCATCGTTGTGGGGGTAGATTTTCAAAATTTTTGAAGAGCAAATGTAAGATTTCATTGCAGGGTAGGTGAAATAACTTTGACAAATAATTTTTATCTTCGAAATACCACGCAAAATAAAGGCAAAAATTGGAACAGCTTCCGCCCTGCCTTGTTCCGACCACCATTGGAATTGCTTTTTTGGGGATCAGAAAGCTCTATAACAACAGCAATTTTTTCTCCCCGAACTTTACTGATTGGAGTCTGGACTAAGCAAGAGGGTAACTTAAAATTCTATTTTGCCTCTATAACTGAAAATATTCTTATTAAATATTATCCTCAGTATCCGCTTAGAATATCTTTGGGAATTAGGAGTGCTTTGCGTGCTTTGACTCCACGCGGAAGGAAGTTTACTGCTGCTCCGGATTTTGAAATATATTTTCCCACGCGCTGAAGAGGCAGAAATATTTCCGAGATAAGCCTAGAACAAATGAATATCGTTATTCGCCGAAGTTAATTTCTTAGTCTTGTATACTCTTCGCATTGACGTAAATTCGTAAATGATAAGAGTCGGCAAAAGTTTTTGGAGCTTATATTATGTTACGGCAACACTGCAAGGATTTAAAAGCTCTGTTTACTTCTTTCGAGCCCTCACACACCGTATACGGTAGCGCCACAGCGTGGAGCCCCCACCATGACTTTCCCCTCATCCCATGAGGACGAGTGGTTCCGTTTTCTGCCACTGTTCGAGTGTGTCGCTGCAGTTCCTCTCCACTTGTTGTGCTCATGAAGACATTTCCTGGCAGTACTGTTGAATGTTTCGTGACGGAAGGTTCTGAGATTAGTGACGGTTGCGCATCAAAGTTGGGGGGTGCTGTGGGCCTCGAAAGACTAAACTTAGCTAATCCAGCTGCATGAAGATGTGTGAAAACGCCAACATCAACACGCAGAGTACAGCAGATTATTTAGCCCAGCTTTTAAAAGATAAAAAGCAACTTGTTGCGTTTCCAAATGTTTTTATCCACGTTGAGAGGCTCCTCGATGAAGGTAATGTGAAGAATACTTCATTTTTCATTGGATGTGGGGTGTGTTGTATTCAAGGCTATTTTGTGGTATATCCATCGGCAAATAAGTAAGGATGTGTGTACATTATATTCGGATTTTGTGTATCTCAAGAATGCCTGTGTACGGTAGATTGTGTACCAAGGATGGTGATATAATTGTGTATTATTTATAATTCAATACCACCGCTCCGAAGAGCAATTATTGAATATATTTGCAGCCGTGATTTGGTTGTGCTCATATGGCCATTACAACGGCATCATGCCGTTGAAATTAAGCGCAGGAATGTTGGGGCATGTATCGCTATGTTTGGGGCGACTTTTATGTTTTCCGTTGCTCATTATTCTTCTGCATGGAGTTTGATGGAGTGAATTGAAGTTGCATTTATAGTGATATTTTTAATATCGTGTGTGCTTTTGTAATGTAAATGTTAGTTTTTCTTGTTTCGGACGTCGTTAAAATAGTACGTGGCTGGGACATCTATACGGAATTCCACGGGGAGTATGGGTTCCATTGTATCTCAAGGTCCTTGTGGTTTTCGGTCCGCTGCATGTAGTCGCATTAGTTTTGATTTGTTTTCCATTGGTTTTAATCACACTTTAACGTTAAGTTTCTCTGCGCATTAGGGCCCTGAGAGCTGTGAAAAATATGTAGGTTTTTGCTTTTGGTGAGATTTTGTAGCGGCCATTGAACCTGCGGTATTCAAAGCGTTTTTAGTTCTTACTCTTACCTCCAAACTTAGTTCGTGTGGAATCCACTGGGAATATAAACATGCATTGATCTGAAAAGCCGTTGAAATTTTTGCGGAGGAAATGTTTGTTAAGTGCGCACTCGAACTAAGGTTTCTGTATGTAAATTTCACTAGATTTGGTCTTATTTGTTGCATTTCTAGCCTTAGGATTTTCTCAGAATTCCATCCACTTGCAGTTCTCTCTACCCCTCATGTTTCTACTGGTTTCCCACTCTTCTAGCCGTAGACTTTATCTCTTTCCCCTATCCAGCAGCGTCTCTCTCTTTCCATCTCCCATGTGCCCCTACCGCGGCTGGTTCCCGCCCCTCTTACTCTCTTCTCCCACCTCACCTTTTCCCATCCTAACGTCGCAAGTCTATTGGAATGGCGTAACGTATTGCGCCCGGTTTGGGGAGTGCTTTGTACTCGAGCGCAGCTGTCGAGCATTCAGGTTCTGCAGGGATAAGATTCGAGGCGCTTAGTTTTTGGGTGTCTCTCAATGACTTCTTTATGATTCGAGCCTCCATTTGCATAGTTTTTGGCTTTATTAGCGTAATATTAGAGCTGTAGTCTTAGATTTGGAATCCTTTTGGTCCTGCCACACCCCCCACTCATCCCTTACCTGGTCATTGGCTTACCTGAGACGCTACTTCCGGCCTTCGTTTGTAGGTCGTTGTGCACGCCACAGGCTTCGTTAACGAATGCATTTCTTTGCAGTTAGTATGCGCTGCACCATTTTTGAAATCTTCCGCCGTTTGCGAAAAAAACTTTGTAGGATTTTTGATCCTGTTCCTCGACGAGTGTTGTGAATGGGTATGATTGCGTTATGAGTTTAGGTAATATTGGCGGATACTAAAGAACTATATCATATGTATGTATGTATGCATTGTTGTTCAGTACTCATTACTTGAGTAATTTTCCTTGTATCGGTAATTGACAAGTACTTGAACCAAAAGTCATTTATATTGTGTAGTTAACAAAAGCGGATCCTCTCCTTTCCATTGAGCGTAGAAAACTTCGTGAATAAATTAAATACCATTTAGTAGATATATTTTCGGTAACTGAATAATTATCTCACGTTAACGATTCCAATATTCTGGATTAATGCCTGTTTGCGAATGTATTTTTAATAAAATAAATGTGGATGTACTTGAGTATTTTTAACTCTGGCTACATAAAAATCAGTTGCGTTTTAATGTTCAGAATGAATTGACTATACATCTACATAACACCCTGCAAGCCACCACAAGGGTGTGTGTGGCAGGGGGTGATTGCTCACCAAACGTGCACTACATATCATGCATAAAGAAAGGAATAGTATTAATATAGTAGTCAGAACCACACTATTTAAAAAAGATAGAAATTGCAAAGAAAACATGCAAAAACATTCTGTTAGTAGGGTTAGCTTTCAGTACTCATACCAACATGCAGCTACCAATGCTATTCATTGCTACTCTCCGATAGGACATATTTACCGTTATTCGTATCTCTAATTGTGCGAGGGAAAAAGGACATTTTGAATCGGTCAGTTCGGCAATCAATTTCTCTAATTTTATGAATATGGCCCAGTCTGCCATAGTAAGTTGAGGTTCGTAAAATATTTTTAACATCATCACTGAAAATATTGCCTTGGAATTTGTGGAAGAGATCAAGTCTAAATTTCAACCTGCGATCTGACAATGATTCCCATTTCAATTCATTTAATAGACTGGTTACGCTAATATAATTATCGTATCTTCCCTTTACAAATCTTGCCGATCTTCGCTGCACACGTTCAAGTTACTTAGACCGATTTCGTAGGGATCCCGCAGCATATTCCAAATGAGGTCTAACAAGCCTCTTAGTCTAATACCTCTCTAACGGAAGCATTGAGTAATCCAAACTTTGTGATATAATCGAATAATAGCGTGATATAGGCGAATTCACCCCCTGCCACACACCCTTGTGGTGGCTTGCAGGGTATTATGTAGATGAAAGGTGTGTGGCAGGGACCTTTATGGTGGCTTGCAGAGTATTATGTAAATGTAGGTAAAATGATTGTGATTCGATCTTTTTTTTGCGAATATTCACATTTGGTGTTCTACTACCATGCACGAAGTATACCGCCACGCGCAGGCACATCTACGCGATACCCTGCAAGCCACTGCGGTAGGTGTGGTGACTGTGGTACTGTGGCGATACTTCACCCGCTGCGATACCCTGGCTCGCATGTCATTATGTAGAAGTCCTTGTCTATGGGAACATCGGCTGGCATTGTCGAAAGTCATACGTATTGTCTCTTTTGGCTCTTCGGGGATATACACTTGTGGGAAGCGTCGAAAGAGGATTAGGCCTGTTTGAGTGAAAATATTGGTTTTTCATTCCACTATAGAGTGATGCAAATGAATAATGTAAATAAGGGTGTAAGTCACCCCCTGCCACGCACCTTGGTATGTTTACTTGCATGGTATTATGTCGACGTGAAATAATCTAGGCGTAACCACCTCATGGTTTTTAGGTGTTCATGAGCTAGTAATTTTTAACGTTTCCATTTCAGCGCTTGTGGATCTTCCTGTGGTGGTTAATGTTGTACTTACGATCACCACTTTAGTCATCCACACTGGCCGTTTTAAGAGTTGAAAATTAGTTCCCTGTCATATTTGTCTCTATGCTTGTAAAAGATTTCCTTTAATGATACATCGAACATACTCGTGTAATATGTACTTCATCTCCTTCGTCCCAGCGAGGGCTTTCGGTGCAAAAATTGCATATTTTGGCAAGTTAAATCATTTGGTCCCTATCGAGTTATTTGAAGGAACGAGCGAATTTCAGATGTACCAGAACGTATTCAGAACGTAATTAAGACAGCCGTATATATCATCTGGGGACATTGCGCGTTCGGTGATAACTCAGCCTTTGCCACTCACTCGTGGTGGCTTGCAGGGGCATTCAGCAAATACAGAGCCAAAATTTCGGCCTCCCGCCGGCGGAAATTGTTGTCGTAGATTGCTACAGTTCCCTTTTCTGTTTCCGATGTCAACCTGTGATAAGTTTTTTGCCAGGAAATATGCTGTTGGCACTTCCTTCGGTATGCGATGTTGTTTCCGTTATTAAGTGCTCTCAATTTGACGCAGTTTTGAATGAAATTAGTCATGAGGCAGAGCTCCAATCCTGAGGATGAGTCACCTCTAAAAGCAGCAGCTAGGGTAGGTATCTGGGAGCTATGCCAAGCAGTATTTGGGAGGCAGATGAAGCCAGATTTTCCAGCTTCTCAAGCATCGTGAAACCTCATACCCAGGTTTCTTAGGGAATTGTGCACTCTTAACTTTATTTACTACATTTTCACCATCGTATGGGGAAAACACGATGTGATGCTCTTCCATGCGTGAAGAAACCTATTTTTAATGAATGCTTCTGTTAGCTTTTTATGCATGATTGAATTCGAGTTCGAGGTGCTGTCGGAATGCTGGCAGTAGCCTAGATTTCAGGACGTTCTGGGGGATGAAATGTTGCCTATACCGCTAAATTGCAACTGAAAATATATTGGTACATTTTTGCCGGTTTTAACCTGTCATTCAGTCATTTCAGTCTCTGTAGGGAGTGCAACTGGTAACTCGAACACTCAGTGCTAAACTTTATTTAGCCAGTTTGCTGAACTTGTAATTTGAGAGGTGAAACCTGGTATTCCAATCGTCTTGTCCAGTCATTGTTTTGTGTGGCTTGCTAGTACTACATATAAATACAGGAGGAAATACAGCGTTTCAAGTTGCAGAGGTATTATATTACCCGTCACGTTTTCATGTTTTTGGAGATAATTGAGTTTAATTGGAGGGTAGGTTAGGCGGTAAGCTTTAAAATGAGGAGTGGTATTCAGAACCGCGCTCGCCAAGAAATTGTAGTTGTGATAATGGTATGATGAGAATAGTTGTGATCGGAGTTACTGGGTGGGAGTTTAAATAGTTGAGGTTAAGTAGGCACGTCATCCCCTGCCAGTCACCCCTGAGGTTTTATGAAGGGGATCGTGTAGATAGGTTGGTGACCGAGGAGAAGTTCACTTTGGCCCATACCTTTTCAACAGTATGGAATTCTCTCTCAGCCTCCCATCATTCCCCGAAATGCGCTGTCGCATTAATTAATAATGAGAAACGACTGTAGCAGAAAAGTTTTCATTCACCCGTGTTGTATGACTTCTTCGAAGTGGTATGAGTTGTCATTAGACTCGTGTCATGCAGTCATATATAGTCATGCTTTCGGTTATGTACTCACTTATGACTGGCTCCGTTGTTACGCTACACGTTTCCTGAATTTGGCCGGATGAGTGATAAAATTTAATCCTCTCAGAAGAAGATAATTAGGGGGTTGAAGGTCCTTGGGGTCGTGGATATTAACTTAATGTGGACTGCAATTCGGTCGTTGATTCTACGGAGAAACAAGGCTAGCAATTGTTTGTGGTCCATTAACCCCCTCTCCAGCGAGTCCGCTGTCTTCCTCTCGGTGTTAGTGCTAGTGAACTACTCTCTTTCATTGAATTTTTTCTTTTATCTTTGATTATTGGCTATAACTCTGTCGTGATATCGAAGTGGGGCGTATAAGTGCCACGAAAATGAGTATGATTTTCGAATGGGGTAGTTAATACCCTGCGCTGGCGTTCACACCCTCAACTGAATGAGATTTTATTAGGTATATCATACGTGAAGCACTACAAAATTGAATTCTTTCACAGATTTTCGTATCCAGCATGCCAAGAGGTATTTAATACATTCAAAAATTATATGTCGTGTATATTAATTGTTCATGCACACTTGCTTCGATCATTCAATGTTCACTAACATAATCGTATCTTTGGTATATTTGGTTAGTGTTTGAGCCATATATTTGTATTGTGTGCCGTGTCTTTGTCAATTTTTATGAGGACATTTGATGTGACGTCTCTTGTTATTTTTACGGTCATGCATTGTGCGTGGGATGAGCGCACATTTGAATCCAAGCCGAGATAATTATCTCGGTTTCGGGGGAAAACTTGACTGCTCTAGACCTGTGTAGATATACATCTACACCTACATGCCTTATTCTGGTTCCTAATTGTCGTGCTAGCACGGTCTCCCATTCCGCCAATGTCCCCTACAACGAGGTTATAATTCTTCCCTTTACCTTCCCTACCCCACGGTGTTCGATGTCCCAATGTGACGATCATGTACGAGAAATCAGCTACTTTTCCCTTGTTAGACATCATTTGGAATACGCTGCCAGTGTATGAGATCCCTACGAAATCGGTATAAATAATGAACTTGAATGTGTGCAGCGAAGATCGGCAAGATTTGTAAAGGGACGGTACGATAACCACATTAGCGTAACCAGTCTATTAAATTAATAAAAATGGAAATCTTTGTCAGATCATACGTTGAAATTTAGACATAATCCCTTAAATAAATTCCAAGATAATATTTTCAGTGATGACGTTAAAAATATTTTGCGAACCCTAACTTACTTTGGTGGACTGGACCATAGTCACAAAATAAGAGAAATTTATTGCCGAACTGACAGATTCAAAATGTCCTTTTTTCCTCGTACTATTAGGGATATGAGTAATGGTTAATATATCCAGTACGAGTGTAGCAATGGATAACATTGGTAGCTGCATGTTGGTATAAGGACTTATAGCTAACCCAAGTAACGGCATGTTTTTGCATGTATGTTTTGCTATTTTTATCTTTTTTTAAATAGCGTAGTTATGAACAGTACCTATACAAGTACTGATCCTTTTTGTATGCATGATATGTAGTGCATGTTTGGTGAGAGTTCACCCCCTGCCACACACCTTTATGGTGGCTTGCAGGGTATTATGTAGATGTTCATAATGAGTATTGGACCGATCTAGTAGTATTTTTTGGGGTACCTCAGCCCTTCGGGCACCAAACTTGAAAATATCTTCTATTTGGAGGAGAGGAGGAGGAATTCTTTATTAGACCTGGGGACTGTGACGTGCAAGGTTCAGAGCCTAATCTAGCGTACTTTTATCGTATATTATTATTTAAATTATTCGGGGAAAATAACAAATACGATATTTATTAAGTTGCACTTTTATTTATTCAAGATTACCTTGGATGGATTATTTCTCGAAGTAACGTCGGTTGGCCATTCGGATTCGTTTTCAATGGCTGGATCGTCTGTATTTTACACGAGGGTCTGACGTTTGATCAATATTCTTACTTAGTGCTAGGCTCTAATAGGCTGCTGTATCTATCGTTTGTAACATACGTTATGCCCTGCGAGCCATTGCGAGGAGGGTGAGTTTCACCAAACGTACATGGAACGTTTTCATATATTATCTACATAATAAGATGAATTTTTTGCGGCACACACTATGTCCCATTTTCATCTCAATTGTATCGAGGTAAAAATAACTCCGGTGATCATTGGATCGGGATAGCTCTCTGACGCAACGTCAGTGGCAGACAGATGATGATCCGTCTTGATAGTAATTGTTTTCCTCTCAGCCGTTGAAATTGTATTTTACGTTCAGGGATTTTTTACAAGAAAGTAATCTTTCCATTTAATGAAATAATCATTTCAGGCTACTAATTTGTATGGTAGTTTTTGGGAAGTGTCGTCGTTTCATGTTTGAGTTATGACCATGGCCAGCGATTTCTCTGTCATGATGTCTGCCTCTTCCCTCATCCGACAAGCTGAGTTATTGCACAATCACTTATCACAGTTTAGTTTGCATTAAAGTTGACTCATGGAAGTTTTTCCGAGGCATTCCTCCTGCCTTAGGGATACGTTTTTAGTCTTTTGGGATGTAGAGAACCTGGGGTTTCTATTCTTTTCCGATAAATCTTTGATGCTTCCTCGATTCATAATGTTTGCTAGGATATGTGTATCCTAACCACTCTGTCTTTGTTGCTGTCGAATATGTTGCATAGCATGGCACATAGCTTGACGCCCGAGACTGTTAAATTGACTTTTCGGTTACTGTTCTACACGTGGGTTACAACGGGTTGCAAATTCCCGTTTTGGCTAGATAGTCGCGTTAGGTACGGTTATTTACCTAAATAGATCCGTAGAATGTCAATTAAATAGTCTTATTTTTTCGTGACTCTATCCCCTGGAATGATGAGGAAATATTTGCATACATTGCACATGCCTCCCCTGCCACAAACCGTCGTGGTGGTTCGCAGGCTATTCTACACCTGCATAATACCCTGCAAGCCACCATAAAGGTTTGTGGCAGGGGATTACGTAGATGTGAATGTAGAATACGTATTACGTATATTTGGATTTAATACTTATGCATATGCGCAAAAGACGCTTAATATTCTGTATTGCCTATTGTATTTATCTGCATATTTCGTTAAAATGACTTAACGTTGCTCAACCGCTCTCCTATTTAATTATGATTAGGTAATCATGCTTCTAAATTGGGACATGCAATGAGAGCACCACCAAGTTAAGGTCCGTCTCCTTTGTATTACATTGAAGCAGGTTTTGAAAAATTCACCCTCTGTTATTTTCTCTCTGATCCAACCGTATATTGATGTCAGCATCTGTTTGCTCTACGATAGTTTTTCCCGCTAATAAGGTCTTGGCCACGTTCATGAGTAGGCGTTATTTATTGGCCGTTGGGTGAGTGTACGAGGTGTCGATGTGCCTTTTTTCCCGCTGAGTCGTAGGCTGTCCCCGTGGTGGTTTTTATTTCGTGTGGGCGTCCTTGAGGCGCGCTTGCGTTCTGTTCCGTCGGCCAGCCACGCGGTGCGAACGAGCCATGCTCCTTTGAGGTGCACCGAGGATGGCCATTGCCATCCCTTCCCCTCCTTTCCCTCCTTTGGTGGTCTTCTCCTCGACAGCACATCTGTGCTCTTTGATAAGCGTCTGGTCAGATCGCACCACTGTCCTCCGTGACTCCGGGGTCGACTGCAATGTTCCAGGGTCAAGTCGTTGTCGGGCCGTACTCTGATAAGGCCGGCGGGAAGGAAATGAGTTTGGTCGGTGCGTCGCAACAGCATCCACTGTCCTGCGAATAGCGTAATGTAGCGTGGCCTGAAAGCATTCCCGCCGTTGACCTCCTCTGCGGGCGTTTGCGTTAGCATAGGACTGGACGCGTTGGGGGTCAGAGGAGGTCGCTGAACTCGGAAGCTAGGATGGCAGGTTTGGGAGTGTTCATGGTAGGGCACCGGAGGACCCCTTCATCGCAGGAGTGCAGACTGTCCCAATATTAGCCATGTAGCAGCTTAGTCGTATGTCGAATGTGCATGTGTGGTGTTCTACACGCCCTGTCACACACCCTTGCGGTGGCTTGCAGGGTATTGCTACGATGTAAATTGTTGTGCCTTATCGTGAGCGGAAAAAAGGCCTTGGAAGAGTTTTAACCAGTCTTATTAAGTATCTCTCTGGTGTTATCTTTATTGTCTATTGCGGTGGGTGTTTTAAAATGTTATTGGCGTCTTCAGAAGAAAGCCGCCTCAGTGGATGTGACATACCTTCTGGTTTTGCTATAGATTTCCACGGAATGTTTGTTTCTGCCACATTGTTGTCCGCCAAGTAATATCTCACGACTCGGAAGGAAACTTATGCCTTATTTTCATGTTCGCAGTCTCAGACTTGCAAGCTCTAATCATCAGCGGATACCTATTTACTTCCTGCAGCACCCCACGAACAGCTCCCTTTCGCAGTAGTTACTTCTGTCATTGTAGTTTATGCTGATTTGATTGTCTAATACGTTCATTAGTCCAGTACTACAAGACTCAATTTTTATTCGTATGCTGCTCCTCCGAGGTCTTGTGTATGTTTCGGCTGTTTTTTTCCAGATAAAATATCGCGCTGCTAGCTTTGATATGCTTATGAGCTTCCGTTACATGGTGTTTAATCGTATTCGTCCCTAATTGTTCGGGTCCTCAATTTCCTCTATCTGTCACCTTAGCCACTTTCGTGTCGCAGTGATGGAAATGGAACTACCTGCCTGCATTCTACCTGGTGGAAAGAAACTCATTTGTTGAGGTGTGCTGTCAGTGATGAGTTTTTTTGGTTGTTCTGGTAGTAATTGTTTTGGGGCTTGGTGCTTGATGTTTGAAACATTTGTACCTGAGTTGGGGTGGGATGGTATTGTTGGAGAAAATGGCGATGGGGGGGTTGGAAGATCACCAAGCGTGCACTATTTGCATGCAACTAGACTACTACATCTACATAATACCACCATAAAGGTGTGCGGCAGGGTGTGAATTCACACCAAACATGCATTAACTACCTTGCATAAAAAGAATCAATAATGGTATACTAAATATAGCGAAGAAGGTGTGCAACTACTTATGCTATCCATTTGTAATTTATACAATTGGATATTTACAGCTTTTCATATCCGGAACAAATATCAGTATCGATAGGTTTTTTTAGATGTCACTTCCCAAAAGTATGCAAATACTCTATTGTGCCAAGAAAAAAGGCCATTTTCAATTTGTCTATTACTTGCCGATTGGAACATTGGGAAAGAGTGCACTTTTATTTCAATTGGATAGGTAGTTATTACTTTAGGCTACATTTCTTTCAGGTGTGAACGGTATCCCGGTGGAGTTATTATCTACATCTGCATAATACGCTGCAAGCCACCACAAAGGTGTGTGGCAGGGCATTTCTCACCAAATATGCGCTACATATCATGCATTAAAAAGGAATAGTATTACTTAATATACTAGTCAGAACTTCACTTTTTAAAAAAGATTTCAAAGCAAACATGCAAAAACATTCTGTTAGTAGGGTTAGCTTTAAGTACTCATACCAACATGCAGCTACCAATGCTATCCTTTGCTACTCTCCGATTGGGCATATTTACCGTTATTCGTATCTCTAATTGTACGAGGGAAAAAGGACATTTTGAATCGGTCAGTTCGGCAATCAATTTCTCTAATTTTATGATTATGGTCCAGTCTGCCATAATAAGTTGGGGCTCGCAAAATATTTTTAATATTATAACTGAAAATATTGTATTGGAATTTGTTGAAGAGATTAAGTCTAAATTTATACCTGCGAGATGACAATGGTTACCATTTTAATTCTTTGAATAGACTGGTTACGCTAATATAATTATCGTATCGTCCCTGTACACAAACACCCTCGCGGTGGCTTGCTGGGTATCATTTAGATGTACAAATCTTTCCTATCTTCGCTGCACACGTTCAAGTTCATTATTTAGACCGTTTTCATAGGAATCGTATCGTCCCTGTACACAAACACCCTCGCGGTGGCTTGCTGGGTATCATTTAGATGTACAAATCCTTCCTATCTTCGCTGCACACGTTCAAGTTCATTATTTAGACCGTTTTCATAGGAATCCCAGCCTATTATGAGCCTACGTACCCCTTCACAGGTGCGCAAGGAATAACATTACCATTATCTTTCTTCCGACTCGATCTCAATGGTTGTTTTCCTAGTCTCTTATCTTTCACCTAGTAAGTGAGTTTGTATTGTGTTTACAGTGCTATCCCTCTTATCTTGTGATTGTGTTCCTGTTATGAGTGCGAAGAGAAGCAAAGTGGACACGCTCGTCATCGCAAAGTATGGTATTTGCACATCGTCAATCCTCGTGTCCTCTCTTCTTGCAATCAAGTGGGGATGTATCTCTGTTTTGCATGGCCTATGTATTCAGAATCTTAAAGGACCATGTTTGGTGTGAGGGTGACGAATGAATTGCTTGCAACGGAATCTATTAATATGATTTACACGCTCTCAGATGTTCACCCATTTCATCAGATCGCTGAATTACCGCGGCTTGCGTAGCCGGTATCTCAGATTGGATTTGGAGTAATTTGAGTCTGTTTATTTTTGTCTATTCATGTCAATTGCTGATATTTCGATATTTGTAGGGTGGGGGAGGTTTGTCGGGTGCCGCGAATACGAAACGCATTGGAAGCATCTTGTTTTCTCTGAATTCTTTAATGTTCATCTTCGGTGATTCGTTTCGTTTTCTGTAGCGAATACCCTTGATTATCTCAGGCAGTGGGCGGTGGAATGGATTTGGGTCAAGTATCAGTCAGCTACATGTTTATACACAGCTCGGCTAAGTGCTTATCCACGGGATAGGAAATGTCGAGTTTTCTGGGAAGTAAACTCAAATGAGTTAATGCGTATTTGAAAAACTCTGTTGTAGACACTCGCTATACCAATCCTAAGAAATGGATGAAGTCCTTGGATTTCATAACCTTGATGTTTTCCGTAGTATGCGTCCTTCTCTGAGAAGTTTGCTGGTCGCTAACTATAATAATTTTCTTATATTATTTCCATTTCGGGAAACAAACTGGAGACCATTCGGTTATAAGCTCTACGTAGTTAAAAGCTCCGAGTAGTCTGTGTTACATCTACATAATACCCTGCAAGCCACCATAAAGTGTGCGGCAGGGGGTGAACTCTCACCAAACATGCACTACATATCATGCATAAAAAGTATTAGTATTTATATGGGTATTGTTCAAAACTACACCATTAAAAAAAAGATAAAAATAGCAAAGCAAACATGCAAAACCATGCTGTTAGTTGGGTTAGCTTCAAGTTCTTATGCCAACATGCAGCTACCAATATTATCCACTGCTACACTCGTACTGGATATATTTAACGTTATTCATATCCCTAATAGTATCGTGTAGATGTAGGAGTCTTTTCGGAGCACATCCCCCGGCCACACTTGTTCTAGGTGGCTAGCAGGGTAGTCCGTTCATGAGGTCGTGTATCCCGTGTCAGATGGCACACTTTTATGTATGTACGTGCCGCGGGTGTCTTCTCAAGTTGAGCGCGAGTCTGGCTGAGCCGACAGCGGCGGCAAGGAACACGGCGACTGGTGGCGAAAATACTCGGGAGCGGAATGCTGGGGTGTGCGTTGACCGTTATTCCCTTTTCAGCCCGAGCGTGTTTGGCGGGTTTCGTAGAGGAAGAGGCGTGCTGCTGTGGTTGGTACCTTTGCGGTTCTGCACCGCTGCCTCGACTGGAGGAGTCGTCGACGAGTCCTTCAATTAGACTCGTCTTGACTCGCAGCTGTGGTGTGACCATTTAATGTTGTTTCTTTTTTCGCTCCGGACGTCTGCTTAAGGGAGGTGTGTGCCTTTACGGGAGTAGGAATAGCTCCTTTGGCGGTGGCTGTCGTAGGGGGAGGCTGGGCTGCCGTTTTCTCTTCGTCGTCAGGGGGGCGCGTCTTTGATTTAACTTGGCGCCTGGGGAATACGCGGCTTATTTGTCAGGGAATATAAGAATGAAAAATGCACGGGAAAATGCGATAATAACGATTATAAGTCCTTTTTTCCTTTTTTTTTGGAATGTAACTGCAAATTTTTATGCAATATTTGCGTAAATCCTTCTCCACAATGTGGTCGTTTATCACCAAAATGTGTTGCTTGCGATATTACCTTCTTTGCAGTTTGAATTTTAATGACGCGACAGCTGAACTTATCATTTTATTGATATCACAATAGTTAATTACTCTTCGGTAATGAATGAATGGTGTGCAGTCATCCGTCGCCACACCTTGCGGTGTTCGCCGCGCACAATGTCGATTCATAATTCGCGTACTTTCACTCGGCATGTCTCCTGGAGGCACTAGAAATGACTTCCAAGCTGTTCTTTACCGAGAAATGTGATTAAGTATGCCGCGGTTCTTGGGAACGGAGGGGACTTCCGTAAATTCTTCCGTCATGACTCCCTAATGTTTCCATTCTTTGAAGCTTCGAAGGTTTCTGTAGATTCGAAGGCTTCCCCTGCCACAAACCCTCGTGGTGGCTCGCAGGGTATTTTGTAGATGTAGGTTCTGTTCAGCGTTCATCGTAGTGTTTTCACTCCATCCAGTAGGGTGCTTTCCTAGTGGCAAGTTCTGTATTCAAGCAGTTGCATTGCGATTTTCTTGGAAAATGGACTTTTCAGAGGGGCAACTGATCCGTTCTGAATCTAGATTCCGTCGCCGTGTTTAGTGCTTGTATTTCCTCCATGCTACCCATATTTATTCCGTTTAGTTCATTACCTTTTTTTTTCGCCGTATTAAATTTTCTGGTGCAGCGTATAGGTAGAAATTGATGGGTTTGAATAACGGAGTATTAACTTCCGTGCTTCTAGTTTTTTCTCCATTGTTATGCCTTTTTTATCGTTTTCATTTACTTAATGGCGGGAAATGGGACATCAACGTCATTACCTTTGGTGGATGGTGGAGGCTGGGATTCACTATTTATATCCTACCGTTCTGAAACAATCCGGAGAGAAACATCCCTTAGAGCAGCTGCGTGTAGCCATTTTGCTCTTTTTTTCTTGTTCATCTTCCATCCACGGCAGCACAATGTTGAGGATATTTACTTCTCTGTTGCTACATTTTTCAACCCTTTGCGGAGGAGAGAGATGCTCTGCGTAGAGACGCTATTCGTGGTAAAATGACGATCTCGTCCTTATCAAGCCTTGCAATTCCCGTCTCACAAACGAATTGAGTGCAGTGAAAGGCACGAGCAGTCGCTGCGCTAAACTGAATGTATGGTGTCGACTTAGTCACCTAAATCACGTACTATCGACGTCTCTTGCGAAATCGAGTTGCGCCGAATGGAACCAATACCTCGACGTCCAGTGGTTGCCCCGCGAGTCGCGTCAATGGTATCTGAGTTCATCAACACTGTATGTGAGTTGTATACATTCACAAGAAGTATTGCGTCTCCCATGTACTCTGCAAGCCACCATAAGGGCCACCATAAGAGCCATCACTAGGCATGCGTTAATGTCGAGAGTTCAAGACTAGTTGGAAAAGTGGGAACTAATCACTGAATTATGGGTTCTCTTTTTAATGTTTCTTCTTTTCTTTAAGTTCCCCTGTCTTTGGTTTCACTCGTATACAATATTTTCACGTGCAATACTGCCTATAACGACAAGAATTAACTTTGTCGGATTGGACACCAAGCTTGTACAAATGTTTGACTTTTCACGTTACTGCATTAATGTAAAAAGGGTTTACTTTTAGTCTCGTGTAGGAATGCGTAAGCAGGCGATATTTTTAAAGCCCATCCCATTTTACCACTATCCGCTTTCAGCTGGTGTATTGGACTCAAATTTTGGACAGGAAATTTCTTTATGCACCTCTGCCTTCCTATCTATCCCTTTACTTTTCTCTTTAGGGTCCATATTTGTGATGGGCTGGAGCATTATATATATTTCTTCCATATACAGAGGAAGTGTCCGCCTATATTTGTTCATAGGATTCACTTCACGCCTGCACTTTTGACTTACGATGTGATAGTGATTCCCAAGAATTACGTCGTACTTACTTACCGTGGTGCTGGTGAGGCACGCAATAGACGCGAAACTTTCCACGTCCTGTTTCTTACCGTCCTTCTGCCGGAGGGCGATGTTTCAGTTTTAATATTTTTGGGTCCCCGTGACCAAGGTGTCTTGCTTTCTGAGGAATGCGAGGTGCCATCGCCGCCCTACTTCGGAAGATCTCGTTTCAGTGCCGTCCTCGCATCAACATTCCGCGTAGGAGACTTAAAGTGTCCTGGCCGATTGCCCAGAGAAAACAGGCCTCCCGAGGTTCTGCTTGGAAACTGCGCTGGCCAAGGGCTGTTGATTCGAAAGCAGATAGGTTTTTTTCCAATAGAGTTGTTAGGAGCTCACCTGAAGTCTTCCTTGGTAATAGGTAGTGAATCTAATCCTTAGCGAGGGTGGAGTATGATGACACCATCACGGGGTGAATTCACACCTGACATGCATTGCTCTTCAAGCAAAAAAATGATTTGAAATTATATTCTAATCTAAGCTTCGCTTTTTTTACGAAATTAAGATAAAAATAGCAAAGTAAGTAAGTATGCAAGATAATGCACTTTGTTGGGTTAGCGTAAAGTACTTATACCGCTGTGACCTATTCCGTAATTCCGGAGTTTCTTTTCATCTATAAGTCTTTAGGGAGAAGGACCTTTACTATATGTCCTCACGGCTATCAATCTTTCTAATCTCGTTCTTGTGCGTGATCCGCGGGTATGCTCAATATATTCCACCGAAAACGTATACGTTTCATATTTACTTATAAGATCGCTTTGTCACTCACGATCACATGAGGGTCGACTTTATCCGAGACCTTTTTGTGCGAGGAAATGGCGAGTATTTTTCGATCCGGATGGTGTCGTTCTGCCGTTTTCTATTTCTATTTCACACGAAGGGTTCCTTTTTAGAATGAGTGGGAGTGTCACCATGATGGCCATCTTGGCCTGCGTATGTGGTGGTGTTGTCATCTGGGATAAGATTCTTTTCTTGTCCCTGGTTGTTCGCGGGCAAAGTTTTTTTTTATACCGAGTGCGGCATATAACGTCATTTAAGAACTTTATATCGCCAATTTCACCTTTATGTTGTGATCTGCCGCAGCTTTTTACATCTACATCTACATAATACCCTACAAGCCACCATAAAGGTGTGTGGCAGGGGGTGAATTCTCACCAAACTTGCACTACATATCATGCATAAAAAAAGGATTAGTACTTGTTTCGGTACTGTTCAAAACTACGCTATTAAAAAAAATGAAAATGGCAAAACATAAATGCAAAAACATGCCGTTAGTTGGGTTAGCTATAAGTCCTTATACCAACATGCAGCTACCAATGTTATCCATTGCTATACTCGTACTGGATGTATTTACCGTTATTCATATCCCTAATTGTACGAGGAAAAAGAACATTTTGAATCTGTCGGTTCGGCAATCTATTTCTCTAATTTTTTGATTATGGTCCAGTCTACCATAGTAAGTTGGGGTCCGCAAAATATTTTTAACATCATCACTGAAAATATGGTCTTGGAATTTATTTTAAGGATTAAGTCCTAATTTCAACCTGCGATCTGACAATGATTCCCAATTTAATTCATTCAATAGACTGGTTACGCTAATAAGGTTATTTTTAAATGCCATCTGCCTTATATTTCTCCAGATTGAACATTTACTCGCGGCTTCATAGCGGTACCCGAATTTATCAAACTCTGGATTCTGTTCTAAAACTATTTTAGCATAGTATTGAACGCCTGGCTGTGCTTCACTATCGTATGCAGGGAAGCTGATGCAGCACAGGATGACCAACTGACGCAGGGAACTTGTTATGGCTGGTTACATCTTTGCAGGCGGCGTGTGCGTTTGGAAGGACGTTCGATTTCAACGGGTTAGATGTCCATTGATGTTTGTGTGTTTTGGGAGTGTATCTCTACTCGGTTGACAGGTCGTAATGCGGTATCTCTGTCGTTGACTTATCTTGCTTTTCGGTCGTGGTAGTGACACGTAAGATGGGAGGGGGAGAGGAAAACAGCTGTGAATAGGCGCATGCTCACCCATCGATTTCCGGCGAGGTCCACGTGGTCAGGTATGGGGGTGCTTTTGGACACGGTGTGGTTGGTTGGCTTTCATTACTATCGGAGTGGGAGTAGCTGTCTCCTTTATCTAACGTCGCCGTGTTGTGTTGGTGCGTCCGTGGGATTTTTCATTGTCGGGCCAATAGGAAGCTTTTGCCTTGCGTCTTTCACCTCTTGACGGCATCTTTATGTACAGAGTACTTTTTGACCACCTGTGGCAAGGGTGCAATAAAATGTATTTACAGGCACGTGTTACGCATCCGGCAGGATCGTGAAACTTACTGATTAGTATCTACATCTACATCTACATAATACCCTGCAAGCCACCACAAGGGTGTGTGGCAGGGGGTGATTGCTCACCAAACATGCACTAAATATCATGCATAAAAAAGGAATAGTATTAATATAGTAGTCAGAACTACACTATTTAAAAAAGATAGAAATTGCAAAGCAAGCATGCAAAAACATTCTGTTAGTAGGGTTAGCTTTAAGTACTCATACCAACATGCAGCTACCAATGCTATTCATTGCTACTCTCCGATAGGACATATTTACCGTTATTCGTATCTCTTATTGTGCGAGGGAAAAAGGACATTTTGAATCGGTCAGTTCGGCAATCAATTTCTCTAACTTTATGATTATGGTCCAGTCTGCCATAGTAAGTTGGGGTTCGTAAAATATTTTTAACATCATCACTGAAAATATTGCCTTGGAATTTGTGGAAGAGATTAAGTCTAAATTTCAACCTGCGATCTGACAATGATTCCCATTTCAATTCATTTAATAGACTGGTTACGCTAATATAATTATCGTATCGTCCCTTTACAAATCTTGCCGATCTTCGCTGAACACGTTCAAGTTCATTACTTAGACCGATTTCGTAGGGATCCCATACACGTACACCCAGTATCTACGTGGTGAAGGAATGATTATTAATTGGACAGTTATTACTTGATATTTATTGACGTTTATTAGTTGATAATTCTTCAGGCAGGCAAGGGTGCAGTTTATAGATTTCTTGGTGCTGAAACGTTTCTAATGTATTAATACGGGAGCGTTCATTACGTGAGACGCTTAGGGGGGTGGAGGAGGTCGACCCAAATCTCACCCAATCTCGCGTGGGGGAGAGGGGGGTCTCGGTAAGTATCACGTAATTTCTTTTTTCCGCAAGAAGCAGTGTAACCTTGCGAGACAACTGAGATAAAAACATGTTTCTCCACTAAAATTTGGCTAAATCCTACACAATCGTGGTTATACGAATGCCACAAAGTAGCACAGTAGGCGCTCGATTGTCTAAGCAGCCAAACGCGCGATTCTATGAACGCTGCGGCGTACGAGCCGGGTGGCAGCGATATAAAAGGATCACGTAATTGATGGACGCCCCCTAACTAATAGGTTCCACCATACCTGTGTGGCGTACTGTGTGTAACGAATGTTTGTCTGTTAATTCCTTCGTGGTTTCAGTTCTGTTATTTTATGAGTGCGTAAGTCGGGTGCAGGTCCCAGCCCATTCAAGCCCACATGACTCTTCGCCGTTCATTTGGAGGAATCTTCATTCCTCTCACTTGCTTCGAGATTGTCAAATCTTCCCGTTGCCATTTGGACGGAAAGTTCATCTATCTACATCTACACGATACCCTGCAAGCCACCGCGAGGGTGTGTGGCAGGGGGTGAAGATCACCAGGCATGCACTACTTACATGCAAGCAAGCAACTAAAGGGTCTCATGCAACTAGATTGTTAGTATCTATAGTATTTGAGGGGTTAATACATGCATCATGCACTACAGAATACTCTAAAGTATTTCCCCTACCTATCCCTTTCCTATGCTGCCTATTCTGTTCTCTTATAGTACGGGGGAAAAATGCCATTTTGAATCTATCTGTACGACAATCTATCTCTCTAATCTTATTTATCTGGTCGAATCTAGCATAATACGCTGGTGTTTTTAATATGTGCCTAACATCTTCAGTAAAGCTATCCGATTGAAATTTCTCCAATAGATTTAATCTGAACTTTAACCTACGCTCTGATAATGATTCCCACCCTATTTCTTGTATTAATTCTGATACACTACTCAACCTATCGTAACACCTTTTGACGAACCTAGCTGCTCTACGCTGCACACTGTCTAGTTCTCTCATCAAACCTAATTCATTAGGATCCCATACACTGGCTGCATACTCAAGGTGGGGCCTAACTAGTGAAAACTAGAATCGCTCTTTTGTCTTCTCATCACATTTCCCAAGTACTCTTTTTATAAATCCTAGCTTTCTCTTCGCTCGGCCGCATATTTCCCTTATGTGTCTTCCCCACGATAAATCTTTAGTGATTGTTACACCTAAATATCTTACGGTTTCAACATTTTCGATCTTCGTGTTATTAATTCTATAGGATCGCTCTATCGAATTATTCCTCCTCCAAAAATTGATAGCTACACACTTTTTAAGGTTGAGTTCTAACTGCCATTTGTCGCACCACTCTTGAATTGCATCTAAATCCTTGCTAAGTGATTTCGTGTCCTCTTCGTTTTATATACCGCTGTACACCACCGCATCGTCTGCAAAAAGTCTAAGGTTACTACTAACTACGGTACCCAAATCGTTTATGTATAAAAGAAATAGAAGCGTACCTACTACGCTACCCTGGGGAACTCCTGATGTGACTTCGATTGTGTCCGACATGATACCATCTATGACAACCCTCTGCTCTCGCCCACTTAAGAACTCTTTTACCCAACATACAACGTCTTTATTTATACCAAAACTCTCTAACTTCAAGATTAATTTGTCATGAGGAACTTTATCGAAAGCCTTTTTAAAATCTAAAAATATCGCATCAACTTCAGTACTGTTTTCGCCGTGGACTAAAATATCGTGTACGAATAAAGCTAATTGTGTCTCGCAAGATCTACCTTTCCGGAACCCATGCTGGCTGTTTATTCGACTCGATCATAACTCGACTCGATCCCTCTCCGCCTTCCATTTTACCCTCTCCCCAATTTGAGACGTAACCCCGCCCCTGGCTTTCCCGGCACGAGCCCCGCGAGGCTGAGATAAACTTCCGCTCACTCTCTCAATCACTTTCATCCCGCCGCCGCGCCGTCACCCTACACCCTATCTACTCCGGCCGCAAGCCAGGAGGGCCAAGTATCTCTTTTTTTCTCGCGCCCCCAAGCATTGTTGCGCGTTGTGTTAAATGCGCAAAGTTTCCATTATGGCTGCGGTTTTTTGCCCTCATCTCCGTCTGCACTGCATCCTGGAAACTCCTTTGGGCGTGTGTAGTAGAAGGTAAATTTACATCCACGTAATTTCCAGTGAAAGGTGTGTGGCAGGGGTACAGAGTCTATGCCATCCATGTGAGATTAGTAGCGATTAGTAGAGAGTAGTAGAGATTAGAGAGTGGAAGCGAGGATTAGTAGCTGCATTTTACTCGCACTGTATCAAATCAAAAAGGATATAAAAGTCGGATCATCACTATGCATTCATTCTTCTACCTGCTATTCATTCATTCTTCTACCTGCACTCGCAGAGGAAGGTCGCGTGGTGAGAGCTCCCGTCTTGAGTTGTGACTTTCACTTTTTTACCTGGTCGCCAGTAGCAGCTTTAACGTTGCCTAGCTGGGTCCGTAGTTTTAGCTCTAAAATTGTGTCGTCCTAGGCTATCCCCTATTTCATAGTGTAGTGGTGTATTTAGTAGTGAGTGTTTAGTTAGTTAGTAAGTGAGTGTGTTAGTGTGTGAGTTTTCTGTGCCTGCTGTGGCTGTAGTCCCTGCCATCCCGCGAGCGTCTGCCGAGAGTGTGTGCCGATAGCGATAAGTAGAACTAAACCAGTATCTTTATTACTTTTATATACTGAGATAAATACAAATCTTCCACTATTGTTTAACATCGTTGTGGCTATTCCATAGTTAGCGTATTTACGTTTCTTATTTATATTTTATCATCACCATAGTTTTGTTTTTCTAAGTATTTCTCAGTTATAGAACCGTTCATTATAATCTATTGTTAACAATATATTTCTAGACTTCACTCGGCTTTAATTTAACTTTATTCGTTATAGCTACACTGCATTAGTTATTGTTTCATAATATCCGTGCTTCCGTACCGCTGTTTAATCTCCGTGATATATATAGACTTGTTCTCCTACAAGTGAATTTCTAATTTAATATTATCTTATTGTTATTTATTCATAGTCCTGTGTAGAACCGTATAATCCATCCTAACGTGTAAGGTGTAATTTGCACTTGTGTTATTATTCATATACAGTTTATAATAACTCTGTAGTTTGCGTAACTTATTTTAACCTAGTAGATTCATATAGTTGATCTTTTTTATCGCTTATTGTTATTGAACTTAGTTGATAATAGTTTTTTTTTGACATATTTATATTTCCTTGACTAGTGCTTAATCTAGTTCGTCTTTCGTTGATTTTTAGTAGTAGATATTTAATACATTTACTTTAGCTTTATACACATAAATTTTATTTATACATATATAGTTTATACTAACTCTGTAGTTTGCGTAACTTATTTTAACCTAGTAGATTCATATAGTTGATTTTTTTATCGCTTATTGTTATTGAAGTTAGTTGGTGATAGTTTTTTTTAGATATATTTATATTTCCTTGACTAGTGCTTAATCTAGTTCGTCTTTTTCGTTGCTCCTTTAGTAGTAGATATTTAATACATTTACTTTAGCTTTATACACATAAAGTTTTATTTATACATTTATAGTTTATACTATCTCTGCAGTTTGCGTAACTTATTTTTTAACCTAGTAGATTATACAGTTTTTTTTAATCGCTTATTGTCATTGAAATAATTCGGTAATAGTGTTTTTTTTATAGATATAATTATATTTCCTAGATTAGTGCTTAATTTAGCTCGTCTTTTTCGTTGCTTCTTTTAGTAGTAGATTTTTAATACATTTACTTTAGCTTTACTGTTGACACTTTTTGCTTCATCTCTTCGTAATCGCTGGTCTTGCGCATCCTACAGCCTACATTCCTCTCGTATACATTCCAGAGTTCCCCCCCCCCCCCCCCCCCCCCCCGTGGTTCCCTTCCCAAACCTCAGCCTAACCAAGGTCAACCGTGACCCACCTCCCATCGCGACTCCCTACCGAGCGCTACCCTTGCAACCACTCACCCGTGTAGTTTTTCTACCTGTGTAGTTTACTCCTAGTCCCTGTCCCCTTTGGGTTAATTGTTTTCTGGTGATAATCTGTGGTCTGTATTTGCTTGCTTGCTCGTTTCTTCAAGAGCCTTGTTAGTTATTTATTAGTGTGTAGTAAATAGTAGATTCTTTTACCAGATAGCTCCGCTGCGAGTCTAAGGGAGAGAGATAGTTAGAGTTAGATTAGGATGACTCCCATTAGGTCAATTGTCAACCTCTTCCGTGACTCACCCGATAGCGAGCCCTTGCGGGCTCGAGTCGATGAGCTCGAGAAGACGGTGGATAGTCTTCGCTCTCTCGTGAAACGGCTGGTGACTACGTTGGAACGGTCGAGGGGGAGTGGGGGTCGGCCAAGGCCTTCCGCACGCGTTGGTGCGGGGGCGAGCCCTTACACTGGCGTGGGTTGGAGGGTTGAGGACGTTCCCCGCACACCCGAGCCTCTAGCGGAGCCTACCTCCGAATCCGGGGGAGAGTGGGAAGTGGTCCGTAGGAGGAGTCGTGGGGTCACACTACACAAACGGGGAAATGCAGAGGCAGAGGCTGAGCCTTTCCCCGTTAGTAATAGGTTCGATGGGCTGGCGGAGGTCGGCGCATCGAACGCTCCGCCTCCGGAGACTTCGCCGACTGGGAGTCGGGAGGGAAGGGAGGGAGTATTAGTGATAGGTAGCTCCAATGTCCGCCGAGTAGCGGACTCGATGCGTGCCAGGGCCCGTCGGGAAGGAGGTGGTGAATCCCGAGGGAAAGGTGACGAAGAACGGGTACGTTCCTGGTGTATACCAGGAGGTACGGTGCCCCAGGTGACGAAGGCGTTGAAAGCAACGGTCAGTGCCACTAACTGCTCCAAGCTGCACGTAGTCGCCCATGTCGGCACTAACGACGCCGCGAAACGGGGGTCCGAGGATGTAATGGATTCCGTAAGGGATCTATGCACCGAGTTCCACCGTGTTCGTGGAGGTCTGGGTATCGATATGAGGCTGACTATATGTAGCTTGGTACCTAGGACGGATCGGGGGTCGATGGTTTGGAGCCGAGTTTTAGGCATAAACCGGAGACTCCGTGAAGTCTGTGGGAGCGAGGGAGCTGAGTTTTTGGACCTCGGGCCGGAGCTGGAAACGTGTCGGGTGCCCCTGAATCGTTGAAACCGTAAGATATTTAGGTGTAACAATCACTAAAGATTTATCGTGGGGAAGACACATAAGGGAAATATGCGGCCGAGCGAAGAGAAAGCTAGGATTTATAAAAAGAGTACTTGGGAAATGTGATGAGAAGACAAAAGAGCGATGCTACTTTTCACTAGTTAGGCCCCACCTTGAGTATGCAGCCAGTGTATGGGATCCTAATGAATTAGGTTTGATGAGAGAACTAGACAGTGTGCAGCGTAGAGCAGCTAGGTTCGTCAAAAGGTGTTACGATAGGTTGAGTAGTGTATCAGAATTAATACAAGAATTAGGGTGGGAATCATTATCAGAGCGTAGATTAAAGTTCAGATTTAATCTATTGCAGAAATTTCAATCGGATAGCTTTACTGAAGATGTTAGGCACATATTGAAAACACCAGCGTATTATGCTAGATTCGACCAGATAAATAAGATTAGAGAGATAGATTGTCGTACAGATAGATTCAAAATGGCATTTTTCCCCCGTACTATAAGAGAACAGAATAGGCAGCATAGGAAAGGGATAGGTAGGGGAAATATTTTAGAGTATTCTGTAGTGCATGATGCATGTATTAACCCCTCAAATACTATAGATACTAACAATCTAGTTGCATGAGACCCTTTAGTTGCTTGCTTGCATGTTAGTAGTGAATGCTTGGTGACCTTCACCCCCTGCCACACACCCTCGCGGTGGCTTGCAGGGTATCGTGTAGATGTAGATGTAGATGAATCGCTCGGGTGTCCACTACACGGACGAGGCATCGTCTAAGGTAGCGAGTAGGATACTGGAGCATACACGTAGGGTTTAGCTCAGGTGGTAGCCCAGAATGCAGGTCAATCCGCGGGGGAAAAATCGTGCAAGAATTTGACAGAACATGCAGAGTAGTTTTAGAAGGTCAGAGAAAAACACATGGAGAGAACGAACATGATAATTCATCAAAGGTAAGAGGTAGACCAAATAGTTTGTCCGTCAAAAAATTATCGAGGAAAATTTTAGTTGGAAAGGAGCACCAAGAGAGAAACAGATTGGAAGAAAAAATTTCAGTGATAGTAGTGAATTGTCGTAGTATAAGAAATAAAGTAGCAGAATTTCACCACCTCATTAAGAGTACTAATGCAGATATAATCGTAGGTACAGAAAGCTGGCTTTCGAAGGACATATCAGATCATGAAGTATTTCCGAAGTGTTTTACAGTATACAGAAAGGATAGAGTAAGCAGAAACGGAGGAGGAGTTTTCATAGCTGTGAAGGACCTGTATGTCAGTAGAAGAGAACTTATTTCAGAGCGAAATGTAGAAAGTATTTGGTGTTCCGTTAAAAGTAAAAGTAGTAACGCAAAAAAGATATATGTAGGTGCATATTACAGGCCACCGGACGCAGACGTCAATTCTATAATAGAGCTAGAGTCAGAGATACGCACATTACTTTCTGGGAAGAATGATAGAGGAATAATAGTAGGCGGAGATTTCAATCTCCCCTCGATAGACTGGAATACGTGTAGTTTCATTGCAGGAGGTAAGGATAAGGAACATTGCGAATCACTGTTGAACACCTTTACGACACATTCTCTACAACAGCTAGTAACAGAGCCGACCAGGGGTAACAACATTCTAGACTTATTAGCAACAAATATACCCGAGAGAGTTCTAAATACAGTTACAGACACAGGAATTAGTGACCATAAAATAGTGCATGCGAAATTTATTGTAGGCGTTGAAAGACATTATAAACCAAGGAGGAGGGTGTACTTATTTGGCAAGGCAAATTACGACGGTATGAAAGAGGAATTAAGGGAAGCGTTTAATGTATTCAGCGAACAAAGCAAAGGATTAAATACAGAGGATTCGTGGAGAGAATTTCTTGAGGTCACCCGTAACGCAGTTCATAAATACATACCAAGTAAATATATTAGTGATAATACAGAGCCAAGGTGGTATAACGCGGAGGTTAGGAAATCACTAAAGCGACAAAGGGTATGCCACGCTAAGATGAAAAATGCCAGACGGGGTCTATCGGTAGAGGAAAAAAATGAGCTAGTTCAAAACTATAAAAAATCGAGAGCATTAGCAAGGAAATCATGTCGGCAAGCGTTATCACATTTCAAGAGCAAGATGTTAGGAGAATATTTAGATAGCAATCCTAAAGCGTTTTGGTCATATGTGAGAGAGCTTCAGGGAAATAAGTCCACAGTGCACACACTTAAAAATGATAAAGGAATCAGAGTCACCAGCAGTGTAGAAAAAGCCAACACTTTAAACACCTTCTTCCAAAGTGTATTCAACTCATCGTCACAAAACGCAGTGGAACCACCGCCGAACACTTTCAGTGAGCAAATGCCCGAAATAAACATTTCATGTCGCGGAATAGAGCAGCAGTTAAAAAGCATAAGTAAAAACAAAGCACCAGGTCCCGATCAAATTCCTTCCAGAGTTTATAAAACATTAGCTTCTGAAATAGCCCCCTATCTAGAAATAATATTCAATAAAACACTAAAGAACCACACAGTACCCAAGGATTGGAAAGTAGCTAACATTACACCTATATTTAAAAGCGGTGAAAGGGAAGAACCTAGTAACTACAGACCCATTTCACTCACGTCAATCTCTTGTAAGATATTTGAGCACATAGTAGTCAGTTCGATCATGGGGCATTTGGATAGTCAGGGATTACTCATAAACAGCCAGCATGGGTTCCGGAAAGGTAGATCTTGCGAGACACAATTAGCTTTATTCGTACACGATATTTTAGTCCACGGCGAAAGCAGTACTGAAGTTGATGCGATATTTTTAGATTTTAAAAAGGCTTTCGATAAAGTTCCTCATGACAAATTAATCTTGAAGTTAGAGAGTTTTGGTATAAATAAAGACGTTGTATGTTGGGTAAAAGAATTCTTAAGTGGGCGAGAGCAGAGGGTTGTCATAGATGGTATCATGTCGGACACAATCGAAGTCACATCGGGAGTTCCCCAGGGTAGCGTAGTAGGTCCGCTTCTATTTCTTTTATACATAAACGATTTGGGTACCGTAGTTAGTAGTAACCTTAGACTTTTTGCAGACGATGCGGTGGTGTACAGGGGTATATCAAACGAAGAGGACACGAAATCACTTAGCAAGGATTTAGATGCAATTGAAGAGTGGTGCGACAAATGGCAGTTAGAACTCAACCTTAAAAAGTGTGTAGCTATCAATTTTTGGAGGAGGAATAATTCGATAGAGCGATCCTATAGATTTAATAACACGAAGATCGAAAACGTTGAAACCGTAAGATATTTAGGTGTAACAATCACTAAAGATTTATCGTGGGGAAGACACATAAGGGAAATATGCGGCCGAGCGAAGAGAAAGCTAGGATTTATAAAAAGAGTACTTGGGAAATGTGATGAGAAGACAAAAGAGCGATGCTACTTTTCACTAGTTAGGCCCCACCTTGAGTATGCAGCCAGTGTATGGGATCCTAATGAATTAGGTTTGATGAGAGAACTAGACAGTGTGCAGCGTAGAGCAGCTAGGTTCGTCAAAAGGTGTTACGATAGGTTGAGTAGTGTATCAGAATTAATACAAGAATTAGGGTGGGAATCATTATCAGAGCGTAGATTAAAGTTCAGATTTAATCTATTGCAGAAATTTCAATCGGATAGCTTTACTGAAGATGTTAGGCACATATTGAAAACACCAGCGTATTATGCTAGATTCGACCAGATAAATAAGATTAGAGAGATAGATTGTCGTACAGATAGATTCAAAATGGCATTTTTCCCCCGTACTATAAGAGAACAGAATAGGCAGCATAGGAAAGGGATAGGTAGGGGAAATATTTTAGAGTATTCTGTAGTGCATGATGCATGTATTAACCCCTCAAATACTATAGATACTAACAATCTAGTTGCATGAGACCCTTTAGTTGCTTGCTTGCATGCTAGTAGTGAATGCTTGGTGACCTTCACCCCCTGCCACACACCCTCGCGGTGGCTTGCAGGGTATCGTGTAGATGTAGATGTATGCACGCACCAACAGGTTCGGAACCCGGACAGACTTGGATTGCGCAAGTGGGGCTAAGTTGGCAGGTGCATAATACCAGCCCGTTCCAACACCACTTTAAGAAATCATGAGGCTCGGTTCTACCACCCCGCGGCAAATATTGGGCGTGCAGTTACGGGACACGGGGAGTGTTAGCCATATATTACGCTTAATTTAAGGGATTGCAAAGTTATACAATAGCTTTAAATTAGTCAGTCATTTCTATAAGTAGATTAAATTTTTACTGTACATAAAGAAGTGTATGCATGGGTGTTAAAATATGCACACATTAAAAAATCACAGCATTATGATTTCCATACCGAAATCTACAATGCATATTATTAGTTTTGCTTTCCCAATTCGATGCCAATCTTCGCTGTCATCGCCCACTGTCCCTCTTGCGAGTAGAAAAAAGGAACTATTGCCTGCATGTTTATCGTACTTTAATGGCACCAATTTAATGATTCCCAATTTAATTCATTTCATAGACTGCTTACGCTAATATGGTTATCGTACCGTCACTTTACAAATCTTGCCGATCTTCGCTGCACACATTCAAGTTTTTATTTTTTTTTACACGATACCCTGCAAGCCACCGCGAGGGTGTGTTATTTAGACCGATTTCGTAGGGATCCCATATACTGGCAGCATATTCCAAATGAGGTCTTACAAGGGAAAAGTAGCTGATTTATTGTGCATGGAATTGAGTATATGTAGATGGTGGCTTGCAGGATATTATGAAGATGTATGCGGTAGTGTCTATTTTACTTGCACCGACCTTGTTTGGCACGTTTGGCGAGAGCTCATCCACTGCCTCGAGGTTCTTTGCAGCGTACTCTGTAGAATTAGCTGCAGAGCTTAGCTTAGGTACCTCACCATTTGTCTCGAACGAGGATTTTTTTTATTTATATTGTCCTGTTGTCGGTGTGTAAATTCTTGCGCGTGGCCTTATGACCTGGAACGAGAAAGCCATTGATGATGTCACCAGATAGGTTTTTCTTCTCTGGATATTGCGTGCTTGGCACATGGGACGAGCTCCCTGTAAAAGTAGCCAAGGACAGTTGTGTTGCTAAATAGGCTTATGAATGCTTTTTGGCTTGCGTGTAGCGTAATTATTCAGCTTGGAAGAGGTAGTTGAGTTCCTGTCGTTACTGCTTTCTCATCTAACTTTAGCGACGTCCCGTGCCACGCATCTTTAAGGTGGCTTGCAGGGTATTATGTAGATGTAGCGAGTAATGCGTAATTGATCAGAATTAAAACTATGCATGATAGCATGATACTGATGCATAGGAGCATGAATAGAAATTCCATTAAACCAATAATCCCTTTATTACTATGTACATGGCAATCATCTAGGTGCACGTGACTATATTATATGACATTTTTCATCTACATCTACACGATTCCCTGCAAGCCACCGCGAGGTTGTGTGGCAGGGGGTGAAGATCACCAAGCATGCACTACTAACATGCAAAACAAGCGACTATAATGTCTCATGCAACTTTAATGTCAGTATATATAGCATTTAATGGGCTAATTCATGCGTCATGCACTGCAGAGTACTCTAAAGTATTTCCCTCACCTATCCCTTGGCTATGATGCCTATTCTGTTCTCTCATAGTACGGGGGGAAAATGACATTTTGAATCCATCGGTACGACAATCTATCTCTGTAATCCTATTTATCTGGTCGAATCCAGCATAATACGCTGGTTTTTTTAACATGTGCCTAGCATCTTCAGTAAAGCTATCCGATAGAAATCTCTCTAATAGATTCAATTTGTACTTTAACCCACGTTCTGACAATGATTCGCACCCTAATTCCTTTATTAATTCTGAAACGCTACTCAACCCATCGTAACACCTTTTAACGAACCCAGTTGCTCTACGCTGCACTCTCTAGTTCTCTGATCAACCCTAATTCATTCGGATCCCATACACTGGCTTTATACTCAAGGTGGGGCCTAACTAGTGAAAACTAGCATCGCTCTTTTGTCTTCTCATCACATTTCCCAAGTGCTCTTTTTATAAATCCTAGTCCATTTTTTTTCGAGTCTTCCAAATTTTATATTCGAACTTCCAAATTTTATAACTCCACCTTATCCATCTTATCCTACTCCCATTATCTGTATTAGGTAGCTCTGAGGTTCATACATTGTGAGTAGTGCATTTTGTTGATCCTTACTCCCTGCTACACACCTTTACGATGGTCTCGCAGAGTATTGCGTGGATATAGATGCATGAGGTACATAGTTTCTTGCACTTACAGTTGTACCTTGTGTTGGCAGATTTTGATTGTAATCTACATCTACATAATACCCTGCAAGCCACCATAAAGGTGTGTGGCAGGGGGTGAACTCTCACCAAACATGCACTACATATCATGCATAAAAAAATGATCAGTACTTTTATAGGTACTGTTCAAAACTACGCTATTTAAAAAAAGATAAAAATAGCCAAACATACATGCAAAAACATGCCGTTAGTTGAGTTAGCTATAAGTCCTTATACCAACATGCAGCTACCAATGTTATCCATTGCTACACACGTACTGGATATATTTACATCTACATCTACATCTACATCTACACGATACCCTGCAAGCCACCGCGAGGGTGTGTGGCAGGGGGTGAAGGTCACCAAGCATTCACTACTAGCATGCAAGCAAGCAACTAAAGGGTCTCATGCAACTAGATTGTTAGTATCTATAGTATTTGAGGGGTTAATACATGCATCATGCACTACAGAATACTCTAAAATATTTCCCCTACCTATCCCTTTCCTATGCTGCCTATTCTGTTCTCTTATAGTACGGGGGAAAAATGCCATTTTGAATCTATCTGTACGACAATCTATCTCTCTAATCTTATTTATCTGGTCGAATCTAGCATAATACGCTGGTGTTTTCAATATGTGCCTAACATCTTCAGTAAAGCTATCCGATTGAAATTTCTGCAATAGATTAAATCTGAACTTTAATCTACGCTCTGATAATGATTCCCACCCTAATTCTTGTATTAATTCTGATACACTACTCAACCTATCGTAACACCTTTTGACGAACCTAGCTGCTCTACGCTGCACACTGTCTAGTTCTCTCATCAAACCTAATTCATTAGGATCCCATACACTGGCTGCATACTCAAGGTGGGGCCTAACTAGTGAAAAGTAGCATCGCTCTTTTGTCTTCTCATCACATTTCCCAAGTACTCTTTTTATAAATCCTAGCTTTCTCTTCGCTCGGCCGCATATTTCCCTTATGTGTCTTCCCCACGATAAATCTTTAGTGATTGTTACACCTAAATATCTTACGGTTTCAACGTTTTCGATCTTCGTGTTATTAATTCTATAGGATCGCTCTATCGAATTATTCCTCCTCCAAAAATTGATAGCTACACACTTTTTAAGGTTGAGTTCTAACTGCCATTTGTCGCACCACTCTTCAATTGCATCTAAATCCTTGCTAAGTGATTTCATGTCCTCTTCGTTTGATATACCCCTGTACACCACCGCATCGTCTGCAAAAAGTCTAAGGTTACTACTAACTACGGTACCCAAATCGTTTATGTATAAAAGAAATAGAAGCGGACCTACTACGCTACCCTGGGGAACTCCCGATGTGACTTCGATTGTGTCCGACATGATACCATCTATGACAACCCTCTGCTCTCGCCCACTTAAGAATTCTTTTACCCAACATACAACGTCTTTATTTATACCAAAACTCTCTAACTTCAAGATTAATTTGTCATGAGGAACTTTATCGAAAGCCTTTTTAAAATCTAAAAATATCGCATCAACTTCAGTACTGCTTTCGCCGTGGACTAAAATATCGTGTACGAATAAAGCTAATTGTGTCTCGCAAGATCTACCTTTCCGGAACCCATGCTGGCTGTTTATGAGTAATCCCTGACTATCCAAATGCCCCATGATCGAACTGACTACTATGTGCTCAAATATCTTACAAGAGATTGACGTGAGTGAAATGGGTCTGTAGTTACTAGGTTCTTCCCTATCACCGCTTTTAAATATAGGTGTAATGTTAGCTACTTTCCAATCCTTGGGTACTGTGTGGTTCTTTAGTGTTTTATTGAATATTATTTCTAGATAGGGGGCTATTTCAGAAGCTAATGTTTTATAAACTCTGGAAGGAATTTGATCGGGACCTGGTGCTTTGTTTTTACTTATGCTTTTTAACTGCTGCTCTATTCCGCGACATGAAATTTTTATTTCGGGCATTTGCTCACTGAAAGTGTTCGGCGGTGGTTCCACTGCGTTTTGTGACGATGAGTTGAATACACTTTGGAAGAAGGTGTTTAAAGTGTTGGCTTTTTCTACACTGCTGGTGACTCTGATTCCTTTATCATTTTTAAGTGTGTGCACTGTGGACTTATTTCCCTGAAGCTCTCTCACATATGACCAAAACGCTTTAGGATTGCTATCTAAATATTCTCCTAACATCTTGCTCTTGAAATGTGATAACGCTTGCCGACATGATTTCCTTGCTAATGCTCTCGATTTTTTATAGTTTTGAACTAGCTCATTTTTTTCCTCTACCGATAGACCCCGTCTGGCATTTTTCATCTTAGCGTGGCATACCCTTTGTCGCTTTAGTGATTTCCTAACCTCCGCGTTATACCACCTTGGCTCTGTATTATCACTAATATATTTACTTGGTATGTATTTATGAACTGCGTTACGGGTGACCTCAAGAAATTCTCTCCACGAATCCTCTGTATTTAATCCTTTGCTTTGTTCGCTGAATACATTAAACGCTTCCCTTAATTCCTCTTTCATACCGTCGTAATTTGCCTTGCCAAATAAGTACACCCTCCTCCTTGGTTTATAATGTCTTTCAACGCCTACAATAAATTTCGCATGCACTATTTTATGGTCACTAATTCCTGTGTCTGTAACTGTATTTAGAACTCTCTCGGGTATATTTGTTGCTAATAAGTCTAGAATGTTGTTACCCCTGGTCGGCTCTGTTACTAGCTGTTGTAGAGAATGTGTCGTAAAGGTGTTCAACAGTGATTCGCAATGTTCCTTATCCTTACCTCCTGCAATGAAACTACACGTATTCCAGTCTATCGAGGGGAGATTGAAATCTCCGCCTACTATTATTCCTCTATCATTCTTCCCAGAAAGTAATGTGCGTATCTCTGACTCTAGCTCTATTATAGAATTGACGTCTGCGTCCGGTGGCCTGTAATATGCACCTACATATATCTTTTTTGCGTTACTACTTTTACTTTTAACGGAACACCAAATACTTTCTACATTTCGCTCTGAAATAAGTTCTCTTCTACTGACATACGGGTCCTTCACAGCTATGAAAACTCCTCCTCCGTTTCTGCTTACTCTATCCTTTCTGTATACTGTAAAACACTTCGGAAATACTTCATGATCTGATATGTCCTTCGAAAGCCAGCTTTCTGTACCTACGATTATATCTGCATTAGTACTCTTAATGAGGTGGTGAAATTCTGCTACTTTATTTCTTATACTACGACAATTCACTACTATCACTGAAATTTTTTCTTCCAATCTGTTTCTCTCTTGGTGCTCCTTTCCAACTAAAATTTTCCTCGATATTTTTTTGACGGACAAACTATTTGGTCTACCTCTTACCTTTGATGAATTATCATGTTCGTTCTCTCCATGTGTTTTTCTCTGACCTTCTAAAACTACTCTGCATGTTCTGTCAAATTCTTGCACGATTTTTCCCCCGCGGATTGACCTGCACTCTGGGCTACCACCTGAGCTAAACCCTACGTGTATCTATTTACCGTTATTCATATCCGTAATAGTACGAGGAAAAAAGGACATTTTGAATCTGTCAGTTCGGCAATCTATTCTCTAATTTTATGACTAAGGTTATGACTAAGTCATAGACAAAGGTTGGTCGTAACGTATAAATGGGGAGATTTTCGGAAGTAATTGCCGAGTTGCTGCCAGATGGTCATGGTCAAATGGTCGCTCAACTTGTTGTATCACGTTTCAGTCTCGGATACATCGAATGATACCGATACCGCGAAATACACTGAAACCTCCGAATCTTTCTCTTCGTAAGATAAGTTTTAGCTAATGGTTTCAGATTTCATACCAGGGAAGATAAGACTAGTTTCTTATTAGTTTGCCCTTTTTTTTACTGTGGAAGATGTTCTTTGTTTCCGAATCGCGGGGTTATCAAGTCGTAGGCATCTTGAAATCCAATCTTTATGATGTCCCATCCGACTAGCACAGTTCGACCCATAATGCCCTTTCCATGTGGGATCTGTATGACCGGAGACTTTCCCATCCCTCACTGAGTCTGGGGGCAAGGAGGGTACGTCGTTGGGTTTTTTCGTGTTCCCTTGTGGAATTTCCGAGAGCTCGAGAGGGGTGTGGGGTGGGTGTTGGTTCCTTTGACCATAGTTGTCATCATCGTGGCGAGGGGTGGGCTCGAGTGTAGAGACTTGGCATCGCGGCTTCGCCTCTTTCCCGGCCTCGGAAGGCACGGAAGGATGGGGGAGGGGTGGAGACGGTCGCCCGAGAGGGGACCTGGATGGAGGGGTGGCTGGGAGGGGATGTGGTGACGTCATACGGAAGGAATCCACCGCAAGGTGTGGGCCCGCAAGTTATTCTGACGAATGAATGACGTCAAGTTTTATCCTGCAGGCATTCGATGCCTGCAGGATTTTAATTAATTAGGATTAAATAGTGTAGTTCTGACTACTATATTAATACTATTCCTTTTTTATGCATGATATGTAGTGCATGTTTGGTGAGCAATCACCCTCTGCCACACACCCTTGTGGTGGCTTGCAGGGTATTATGTAGATGTAGATGCATTAGTTTGACGCTGTAGTGTACGGGGAAAACCTATGCCCAAATGATAACGAATATTTAAATGATGACCTACAAGCAATTGTAGAATGGTGTGATACATTTCAGTTAGCATTAAATTTTCAACAATGTGTGGTAATGAATTTTTGGAAAAAGAATTGTTATCCGAGCACGTACAAAATAAGTAATGATGAATGAACTAACGCGGAACCCATTAAATCTCTTGGAGTAAGACTGACACATGATCTTTCCTGGGGTAAATACAAACGCGAAATAGTGGGGCAGTCTAATTGTAAACTAGGATTCATCACAAGAGTAGTGGGTAAATGTGACGATCATGTACGAGAAATTAGCTACTTTTCCCTTGTTAGACCTCATTTGGAATATGCTGCCAGCGTGTAGGATCCCTACGAAATCGGTGTATATGACGAACTTGAACGTGTGCAGCGAAGATCGGCAAGATTTGTAAAGGGACGATACAATAACCATACTAGCGCAACCACTCTATTGATTGAATTACAATAGGAATCATTGTCAGACCGCAGGTTGAAATTTAGACTCAATCTCTTAATCGTTTGCGAACCCCACTTACTATGGTAGACTGGACCATGATTACAAAATTAGGTAAATTCATTGCCGAACTGACAGATTCAAAATATCCTTTTTTCCTCGTACAATTAGGGAAAGGAATAGCGGTAAATATGTCCAATACGAGTGAATCAATCCATAGCATAAGTAGTGGCATAAGTATTTCACAAAAAGAAATTGTGGAATTGTAAGGCATCGAAATTATAATGTAGCAGTCACTTCGCAGCAATCAAAGATTTTTCTCTGTAGTCACGAAGCACATCGCTTTGTTAATCCGAGCTCGCTTTTCCCGCGTATTTCATCTACATCTACATAATACCCTGCAAGCCACCATAAAGGTGTGTGGCAGGGGGTGAAAACTCACCAAACATGCACTACATGTCATGCATAAAATTTGTAATTAAAAATTAAAATAGCAAAGCATACATGCAAAAACATGCTGTTAGTTGGGTTAGCTTTAAGTCCTTATACAAACATGCAACTACCAATGTTATCTATTGCTACACTCGTATACACTCGGATACATTTACCGTTATTCATATCCCTAATAGTACGAGGAAAGACCGAGGAAGACGAGAAAGAAGGAAGAGATTTATGGAAAGGCCCGATGTAGAGGCCCGAGGGGAACAATAACACTTGTTATGATTTCTCGCTTTTGATATTAGCGGTTTACTATTTTTTTTACATAAATTATAGCCGTGTTCGGAGGGGAAATACGGTACTGGCTGAACTCGCCATTGAAAACCAGTCAGCGACAGTTAGAAGGTTCCGTTGTCCATTCCTCGAATCGCTGCTGTCTTCTCGTGGCCGACTGTGCTTGGGTCAGCTTCCCCTTCCTTCGTGTGTTTCCCAGATGGTGACATAATTAACTTCCCATGCCGTGGTCCCCTTGCAGAGCGGCCTGAGGTTATCATGTCGTTGTTTGACCGGGAACAACGGGTGGACTTGACAAAAAAGTCTTGGCGTGTTCTACGATAATTCGTGGTACTTGATTTGCAAAGGGACGATACGATAATTATATTAGCGTAACCAGTGTATTAAATGAATTGAAATGGCAATCATTGTCAGATCGCAGGTTGAAATTTAGTCTTAATCTCTTAAACCAATTCCAAGGCAATATTTTCAGTGATTATGTTAAAAATATTTTACGAACCCCAACTTACTATGGCATACTGGACCATAATCATAAAATTAGAGAAATTGACTGCCGAACTGATCGATTCAAAATGTCCTTTTTCCCTCGTACAATTAGAGATACGAATAACGGTAAATATGTCCTATCGGAGAGTAGCAATGAATAGCATTGGTAGCTGCATGTTGGTATGAGTACTTAAAGCTAACCCTACTAACAGAATGTTTTTTCATGCTTGTTTTGCAAGTTCTATCTTTTTTAAACAGTGTAGTTCTGACTAGTATATTAATACTATTCCTTTTTTATGCATGATCTGTAGTGCATGTTTGGTGAGAGATCATATGTTATGCTTGTGTTGTGTAAATTCACCCCCTGCCACATACCTTTATGGTCGCTTGTAGGGTATTATACATCTACATCTACACGATACCCTGCAAGCCACCGCGAGGGTGTGTGGCAGGGGGTGAAGGTCACCAAGCATGCACTACTAGCATGCAAGCAAGCAACTAAAGGGTCTCATGCAACTAGATTGTTAGTATCTATAGTATTTGAGGGGTTAATACATGCATCATGCACTACAGAATACTCTAAAATATTTCCCCTACCTATCCCTTTCCTATGCTGCCTATTCTGTTCTCTTATAGTACGGGGGAAAAATGCCATTTTGAATCTATCTGTACGACAATCTATCTCTCTAATCTTATTTATCTGGTCGAATCTAGCATAATACGCTGGTGTTTTTAATATGTGCCTAACATCTTCAGTAAAGCTATCCGATTGAAATTTCTGCAATAGATTTAATCTGAACTTTAATCTACGCTCTGATCATGATTCCCACCCTAATTCTTGTATTAGTTCTGATACACTACTCAACCTATCGTAACACCTTTTGACGAACCTAGCTGGTCTACGCTACACACTGTCTAGTTCTCTCATCAAACCTAATTCATTAGGATCCCATACACTGGCTGCATACTCAAGGTGGGGCCTAACTAGTGAAAAGTAGCATCGCTCTTTTGTCTTCTCATCACATTTCCCAAGTACTCTTTTTATAAATCCTAGCTTTCTTTTCGCTCGGCCGCATACTTCCCTTATGTGTCTTCCCCACGATAAATCTTTAGAGATATAAAGAAAGATTATATAGATATAAAGAAAGATTCTATGTTGACTGGACTATGGATTTTCCGTAATTTTATTGCGTCATCGGCATGTATACGACCCCTACTTTTTACGTTGTAAGTATGATTTATGCATATGCATTTACCTATTAGTGCATAATGCAAAATTCAATATGTATTACATCACGTTGCTTAGGCCTTGAAAAAAATGCATCTCTAGTATTTGGTACAGTTGGGAAAAAAGATGGGATTCATAACAGATTTAGATAAAGTTCGGACGAGATCAGCTTGATTATGCTAAGGGGGTAGTGTAAATTCGTTGCGACACTCATGTAGATGAAGATTTTAAATATATTTAAAAAAAACCTGCGTATTATACTACATGCGACCAGATAAATAAGATTAGAGATATAGATTGTCATACTGATTGATTCAGAATTTCATTTTTCCCCCTTTCTATAAGGGAACACATAGGCAGTGTAGCAAAGGGATCGGTGGGTGAAATATTGTTTGAGTATGTACTCTATAGATTGTTGATGCATGTATTAACTACCAATCCCTTTATTACTATCTGGATACTAACCATCTAGCTGCATGTGGCGCTATTATGTTGCATATAGTAGCGTAGTTGGATGTCAATAGTGCAAATTTGGTGATCTTCACCCCCTGCCACATACCCTCGTGGTGACTTGCAGGGTTTCGCGTATATGTATATATGCATACGTGGAACTGAAGATCCCTTACACCTAGAAGGCGTAAGACAGGCTAAGGGTTCTGCATAGATACGTCTACGTAATACCCTACGAGCCACCGTTAGTGTGTGTGGCATGGGGTGAAGATTACCAAACATTCACTATTGACATTCTACTAGGCTACTACAAGGGAACTTGTTAGATAATAAGGCTTTCTTCGTCTACCCTGTTGCCCGTTTATTAGTCGAAGGAGGGGCTCATCCGTCTTGCCTAGTCCAGTAACGTTTACCCTCGGGGTGGGATTCTCTTGTTATTTTGGAGGACGATTGTTTACAGGAATTCTCTAATCGAGGTCATCTGCTCTAGCCTATTCTTCTTAAGCAATTAGTGCTTGCCGAATGTGCACTGCGCACTTCCATGTGTCGCATGGTTTTTTATAGCCCACCCGCTGTTATGCACCCCCGTACTGACTTCCAGGGTACACTATAGTTGTCGATGTAAATTTAATGATTCATGCCGTCTATCGGCCAACTGTAACCTCAGGTCCTCCATAGACAGAGTATCATCTACATCTACACGATACACTGCAAGCCACCGCGAGTGTGTGTGGGAGAGGGTGAAGATCACCAAGCATGCACTATTCACATGCAAACAAACAACTATAGGTCTCATACAACTAGATTATTAGTATCTATTTTATTTAAGAGATTAATACATGCGTCATGCACTACAGAGTACTCTAAAATATTTCTCCTACCTATCCCTTTGCTATGATGGACTTTCTGTTCTCTTATAGTGTGGGGGGAAAATAGCATTCAGAATCTACCAGTGCGACAATCAATCTCTCCAATCTTATATCTGATCGAATCTAGGATAATACGCTGGTGTTTTAAATATATGCCTAACATCTTCAGCAAACATCAGATTTAATTTTCTGCGAGGGATTTAATCTGTACTTTAACCTACGCTCTGATAATGAATCCCACCCTGATTCTTGTATTAATTCTGAAACACTACTCATCCTATCGTAACACATTTTTATTACAGTAACCAGTCCATTAAATGAATTAAATTGGGAATCGTCAGATCGCAGGTTGAAATTAAGACTTAATCTCTTAAACAAATCCCAAGGCCATATTTTCAGTGATGATGTTAAAAATATTTAGCGGACCCCAACTTACTATGGTAGACTGGACCATAATCACAAAATTAGAGAAATTGATGCTAAACTGACATTCAAAATGTCCTTTTTTCCTCGTACTTTTAGGGATATGAATATCGGTCTATATATCCAGTACGAGTGTAGCAATGAATACCATTGTTAGCTGAATGTTTTATCTTTTTTAAAATAGCGTAGTTTTGAACAGTGCCTATAAAAGTACTAATCCTTTTTTATGCATGATATGTAGTGTTTTTAGTGTTCATTTTTGTTTGTTGTGTCATTGTTCCTGGTGTGGATGCACCCCCTGCCACACAACCTCGAAGTGGCTTGCAGGGTATGTTGTAGATATAGATATAGCGCATGTTTGGTGAGAGATCACCCCCTGACACACACCTTTATGGTGGCTTACAGGGTATTATGTAGATGTAGATGAACCCCTTTTAACGACCCTTGCTGCTCTACGCTGCGCACTGTCAAGTTGTTCTCTGATCAAAACTAATTAATTCGGATCGCATTACATACTTTGATTTCCGTAAACTTTGCATGTCAATAGTGCATGCTCGGTGATCTTCACCCCCTGCCACACACCCTCGCGGTGGTTAGCAGGGTATCGTGTAGATGTAGATTTCGTCGCGCCAGTGAAGACAAGTATCTTCCGTCTCTCCGAGTTCCATTCTGGTGCAGGGAAGTGAGAAGTGCTACTCCATGGTTCATAGAGAGGTCTGTTTTAGGCGCGAGGCAAACCGGTTGTTAGCGGGCTCAGGCCATTAGGGGATGCCCCATCCTTTGTTCTTCGGCAGGGAGGAGATGGGGAGCGCCAGAGGGGATCGTCTGCGTTCTCACTCGGGCTGGGAGAAAGAAATTGTCTTTTACGTCCCACAACGGGGATTGGGCGACATGTTTGTGCAACAGGTTTTACGGTTTGTTGCAGTGCTGCAATAGGTAACGATTATTCATTCCTCCTACATATGTAGAGGATTGATATTGATATATTAGTCTAAACTACACCATTTAAAAAGATAAAAATAGCAAAGTAAGAATGCAAAAACATGCTTTTAGTTGGGTTACCCTGAAGTCCTTATACCAACATCCAACTACCTATGCTATCCGTTGACACACTTGTGTGTATATACTATTAAACGCATTAACAGCTATTCATGTCTCTAATTATACGAGGGGATACGAAAGGATATTTTAGCATAGTTTCATGTCAATAGTGCATGTTTAGCGATCTTCATCCCTTGCCACAAACCCACATGGTGGCTTGCAGGTTGTAGCGTAGATGTATGTGTATAAAGTTGTTCATTTGTTTTTTTTTGTGAGCAAAACGATCGTCATGTGTTTGAGGTCTAGTATTCTCTATATACGCAGGACCAAGAGATATCTAAGGAGTATGGGAGCGGGGCTACAATCATTACTGGAAATTTTATGTCATTCGTCGGGGGGTCCCACACTGAAGCCCATATATGTTATATATATTTCCCATATATAGGCTTCAGTGTGGCGTTGTAACTCACTTCCTAATGTACATCAATATAACACTGGTTTCCTTTGCCGTCACCTTAATTAAATTATCATCGCAGGTAAAGAAATAAAAAAGGTAAATAATTAGGTAGATAAATTATCATTTGCTTGTTGGTCGTATTTTGTTATGAAGAGTTCGTGTGAAGTTGGACCTTATTTCCCGCCATTTATAGTTCCTGAGACTGAGAAATATTTTCCACGTGTTTCACGAAGGCCGTAAACAAAATTGCTCAGCCTTCGGTCGCCTTATTTTTAACGGTCCTTGCGTAACGCAAGACGCAGGGTCTCGAATATTATGGAAACATCTTCCTGAGCATTTCCCGCCCAATAGTTGAAGGCTATATCTAACCCTTGCGGGTATTCTCGTATCGTGACTAACAGGGCAACTTGTGTCACAGCCGCGAGGACCGGGGCCCTGCGGAAATGGCGCGGTGGTTGAGTCGGGTGACCGTGTAGAATTTTGGCTCACTGAGTCACTTTGGCGGTGGGGGAAGAAGTCTTCCATCCTCCTGCGAGAACATTTCCCACCCCCACCCTTAGCGTTTCAGCCTCTCCACCTCGTTTCTTCACACACCTCCTTCCCCTTATCCCAACTCCACAGTGAAAGTATCTTGCCGCTAACGCTCCATCGGCAACGCTCGAGTCAAAATAAATGAAAAACGTTTTCACAATTACCAGATAACTCAATCTGCACGTGCCTAATGGGCGTTATGTATTTAAACATTTTAACCGAACTCCCAACTGATTTAGCCATCGCATTTTTCGTGATTCCTATTCTTGACATAGTTGTTTACGTAGATGTATATCAATTACTAACGTGTCGTACTACATCGCGACACAAATGAGATAGGATGGACAGGCTGCATCCCCAATATATTCGACTAGTCTTTCTTTCATCTCATCGACATTTACACAATAACCTGCAAGCCACCTTAAAGGTGGGTGGAAGGGGGTGAATTCACACCAAACATGCATTACATGCCATGCATAAAAAGGATTAGTATTTATATTCTAGTCTAAGCTTCACAACTTTTATAATGATAAAAATAGCAAAGCAAGCATGCGATAACATGCTGTTAGTTGGCTTATTTTAAATCCTCATACCACCATCCGTCTACCTTTGTTATCCATTAATCATCTACATCTACACGATACCCTGCAGATCCCCTACCAAACACCCTTGTGGCGGCTCGAGGGTAACTGGTAAAATTTGTCGTTATCGCTCCACCACTTGTTTGCTGGATTTGATTCCCAAACGACGCATAGATGTGTGCTCTTGGCGTAGGTTTCAGTGAAATTCCTCTAGCGTGCCTCGAATATAAATAGACGCCCTCTTTGTTGCAGCCGCCCCCGCGAATTCATCCCTGATCACCCTTCCGAGCTATCGCGCAGATAACGGAAGCCTTGACTCATTCCCCTCCCGCCTCTCTGCTTATCTCTTACGGCTCTACTTCCGCCGATCGCGGCTGTGGTTTTACGTGCGGCGCGCGTAATTGAATGCAATTTAGTCAATTGCCTCGCGAAGTAGCCAAGTCAAACAAGGTTCCCGCCTCGGCGAGCGGTCGTCATCGCCGTGTCACTCGTCCGCCTCTCATACACTCCAGACTCGCCGTCCGTGATAACGCACATTCCCTCCCTCTCGCCGTGCGGTTTCGCCAAGAATCACGTTGCGGTTTTGCGCTCGCCTGGAGGAAATCCGCATTTTTTGGCCGGAGAACGGAGAGAACCTTTGACGGCTTCGCCAGCGCGGTGTCCTGCGGCGGACTGTAGGTTTTGATGCACGAATATACTAGTGCTCTCCGCGTCTTGGCCTCTTATCTACATCTACACACACCCTATCTATCCCTGCCACACACCCTCGAGGTGGCTTGCAGGGTACATCTGCATCTAGATGTAGATGTACCCTGCAATGTAGGCTTGCAGGGTATGTCGTAGATATAGATCTACATCATACCCTGCAAGCCACCATAAAGGTGTGTGGCAGGGGGTGAACTCTCACCAAAAATGCACTACATACCAAGCATTAAAAAGGATTAGTACTTGTATCGGCACTGTTCAAAACTACGCTATTTAAAAAAAGATAAAAATAGCAAAGCACACATGTAAAAACATGCTGTTAGTTGGGTTAGCTTTAAGTCCTTATACGAACATGCAGCTACCAATGTTATCCATTGCTACACTTGTACTGGATATATTTACCTTTATTCGTATCCCTAATAGTACGAGGAAAAGAAGGCATTTTGAAAAATAAAGGTAAGCAATCGAGGTTCTCACTTAATTAATGATTACTAGATGTACCTCGCATACTACAGATACGCCTACCGAACAACCTGCATTTCTGTCTATCCTATCATCCTTTGATATACGACCTGACACATTTTCCAATTAAATTAATCAATATTTCCTTATAAAGGGTCTGGCACCCGAGGGAATGTTCCGGCCGGAGTATCCACTAATACGTTTCAGCATGACGATGATTTGTGTAAAGTCACCCCCTTCCATACACCTTTATGGTGGCCTACATGGTATTTTAAAGATGTATAACTGCAAGTACATCTGTAGATCACCCTGTGCCACATCTAAGCCACTCTATAGACGCCTCTTATTATGGTTATGGTAGGGGGTGAGCCGTCACCGATCATGCACAATATCAATATAGTCTACCGTAAGGATCATAAAAAAACTTAACGATGAACATTTGTTAGTCGTGCATGCACCAGGCTCGTACTACCAGTTCATTGGGATCAATGATGTAGTATATGTTTCTTTATTCTGCTAGGCATTTGCTGCCGTGCAATAATTTGCATTCTATTAGCACTTACAAGGATGTAATTAGTATGGGTTGGTAGTACTTTGATCATGCACTTCGACCTACATTACGCCTACAACTCCGCTTATTTTATTGCCTATTGTAACTTTAATTGTTCGCAGCAGAAAAAGATGTTTTGACATCATCATCTTCATCATTATTATTTTTTGTTCCTTTGATGCAGATGCAAGACATCGAAATATGTCGCGGTAAAAATATTTTTGTGGAAAGTTTAAGTGCTTCTTATTTTATTATTACCAATCAGGCAGCGTATAGTTAACATGATTTCTTAGTGTTGAGAGCATAACTCAATACTGACTATATACAAATCGCCCCTCTATCCCGTTTTATGTTATCTATTAAGATCTCTTATTGTTATTAGGATAAAGGCATTTTAAATCAATCTGTATGGCTATCCATTTCTTTAACCTTGTCTTTGTGATCAATCATCATCATGGGTCAATAATCCGAGGATTCGTTTAACGCAGCCCTCCACTCGATTCTTCTATCGGTCAACCTCTTCATATTAACTTAGTTCCTCTCTTTCACATCCTTTACGACCTATTCCATATAACTCATACGAGACCTGTCTTTTCCATTCTTCCCGTTCACTCTTACCTCGACGATTGTCTTCATCAGGCCATCGTGTCTTCTACACCTACACGATACCCTGCAAGCCACCGCGAGAGAGTGTGGCTGCGGGTGAAGATTACTAAGCATGCACTTCTGACATGCAAACAAGTAAACTATAGGGTCTCATGCTACTAGATTGTTATTATCTATAAATGTCTTAAGATATGGCCGATTAGATTGTCCCTTCTTCGCTTTCAGCAGACTTCCCTTTTTTCCCACTCTTCTCAAGACTTCTTCCTTTGTCACTTGGTCGATCCATTTTATCTTCATCATTCTTCGGTAGCACCATATTTCGAATGCTTCCACCCTTTTCTTCTCCGCTGCTGCCATCATCCATTCCTGACTGCCGTAAAGAAACATGCTCCAGATATACACTCTAATGAATTGCTTCCTTACTTCTAAGCTCCTATTTCCAGATGTAGGTAAGTAGATTCTTCTTTTGATAGAATGCCCTCTTTGCCTGGGCTATATACTGACTATTTCTTTCTTGCTTCGTACATCGCTGGTTACTCTGCTTCCCAGGTAGCAGAATTCTTTCACATCTTCCAGTTTCTGTTTTCCTACGATAACGTTGGTTTTGGCGTCTTTTTTCTTGCTGCACACCAGTATCTTAGTATCACCAGTATCCATTCTCTTGTTTATTAGCAGCGTAAGGGCCAATATTGCTTCTCTTATAGCATTACGTTTCCTGAATCCGAATTGATCTTAATCCAGGAATTTCACTGCTTTTCGTTCTATTCTTCTGTATATGATCCTTTATCAATATCTTCCATGCATATGTCGTCAGGCCTATTGTTCTAAAATTTTCAGTGGGTGGCAGGGGGTTAATTCTCTCCAAACATGCACTACATATCATGCATTTAAAAGGATTAGTATTAACATATTGGTCAAACTACACTATTTAAAAAATTAAAAATAGCAAAGTAAGCATGCAAAAACGCGGTGTTAAGTTGGGTTACCTTCATGTCCTTATACCCACATGCAACTACCTATGCTATGGATTGATTCACTCGCCTTGAACACACTTACCGCTATTCATATCCCTAATTGTACGAGGAAAAAAGGTAATTTTGAATCTCAGTTCGGCAATCAATTTCTCTAATTTTGTAATTATGGTGCAGTCTACCATTTTAAGTTGGGGTTCGTAAAATCTTTTTAACGTCATCACTGAAAATATTCTTGAAATTTATTTAAGAGATTAAGTCTAAATTTCAACCTGCGATCTGACAATGATTCCCAATTTAATACATTTTATATACCGGTTACGGTAATATAGTTATCGTACCGGCCCTATACAAATCTTGCCGATAAAAAAGGACCCTGCCAGGATTCAAATCTGCAATCTTCTGATCCGTAGTCAGACGAGTTATCCGTTGCGCCACTGGGTCCTTATATTTAGATGAAAATAAGACTGATGTCGTTCAGGGTAGCAAGTTAGCCTTAAACCATCTTATACCTATATATATATATATATATAGCCTTAACCACCTTAAACCAACTTATTAAACCAGGTTAAAAACTTGGTACCCATAAGTGCATGCATGCAATAATTATGAGATAAACGTTAACCAAGGACGAATGGACAATAAGCTCGTTATTAGTGTTATCATAAGCAGCTAGGTCGATATAATGGTAATGTTCATCGTAATATTTTTAATAGAAGAACTAGGATTGGAATTACTATCAGAACGCAGGTTAAAATATAGGTTAATCCCTTTAAGTAAATTTGTAAGTGATTTATTCACAGATGACGTTAGACCTATGTTAAGAACCCCTACATTTGGGGTTAACCCCTAGGCTGGGAATATCCCTAGGTTTGATCAGGTTAACAAGAGTAGAGAGATAGATTGTCGTAGCAAATGGATAGGTAGATGAAATATTGTTATAGTAGTCTGTAGTGCATGATGCATGTATTAGCAACCAATAATCCCTTTATTAGGGCTATTATATACTAACAATCTAGCTGCATGTGACCCTATTATCCAGCATGTCCCCATGTAGAAGCCTAGTTGCATGTCAAAAGCGCATGCGATCCTCACCCCCTGCCTCAAAACCCCGTGGTGGCTCGAAGGGAATTACGTTATTAGTTTTAATAGTAATAGTAGGTCTTTATTGGGGTGAGATTGAGACAAAACTGTCCCTTCTGCCATATAACTCCTCGTCAAAAAATACATAAATCATATATTGGTCAACACCTAGAACAATTACAATCTGAGGTTTAAAAAAATCATTAAAGAATGTTAAATGAATATAAAACAAATAAAGACACGCAATGTATCAATATAACATAACAAATGGTGTGTGAAGGAATTTACAATATGGAAAAAACGTGAGGATTATTATGCTTAAGCCTGAATCACACGATCATTTTTTACGTCCCTTTTCAAGGATAGCTCAAATGATAGCTTAAAAATGATCGTCTGACTTGATCACTTCATGGATAGCGGCAATGATAGGGATCGCTATCCCTTTTTTCGTAATTTGAGCACGTCCTTTTTTCCGTCCCTCGGCCCGTCATTTAGCCAATCAGAGCGCACGTTCTGAAAGTATCGTTTAGCTGCAGCCAAAAGCTCTCGACGACGGTGTAAATAATCCATAGTTACGAAGTTGTTTACCGTATCTCGCGAACAGAAATGATACGAGAAGGGACGTTAAAAATGATCGTGTTAACTTGAGCTATCATTTTTGCGGTCCCTGAAAGCTATACCTTAAATGATCCCTATAAACGGACGAGAAAAATTATCGTGTGATTCGGGCTTTACATCCTATACGCAAAAACCCACTGCAGGAAAACACCCACACAAGATTTTTTTTTCAAGACAAGTTTTTAAAACACTAGCTTTAGATAGATAAGGTAAATGTTGACCATTAAAAATCCAGTGTCCCCAGAGATGCCCGTGGGCGTCTGTATGGGCAGTGCTTGAGAAACTTTACAATGTAAACACTACATTCAAGCCCTTGGACATAGATACGGAAAAAAAGTTGTACCGTTTCGCCGCACGCTTTGCATGTTTACATGTGTTCCCACTCTGCTAACAGCACCATCGGAATAGCTTGCCAGGCAGCCCTGATGTGCACGTGACGACGACGCTAGGTCCGTAGGAACATAAATGTACGGCGTCTGCAGTCCTGTGACTCTTCCAGATGAAAATCATCCTCGTAGTCTTCGATTTTTGCGGACGTTGAGTGGAGATGGAGAACTGGTCTCTTCATGAAAGGCACTCTTTGTGTGTCTCCCTCTTTGAAATGCCGAGGCATAGGAATGAATGCCGTCTTTTAAATGCCCCTCAACTTCTGCTCCTCCTACGCCTTGTGTAGTTCTGAGTGTGTGTGTGGCAGGTGATCTGTTCCTATATGGCTGTAAACATCGTTATTTGGCCGCATCCGTGAAAACACATTGTTACTCTTTCTTATTGCTCTTATCAGCAGGAGTAATCGGAACGTAAGCAGTCTATTAAATGAATTAAATTGGGAATCATTGTCAGATCGCAGGTTGAAATGTAGACTTAATCTCTAAAATAAATTCTAAGACCCTATTTTCAGTGATGATGTTAAAAATATTTTGCGAACCCCAACTTACTATGGTAGACTGGACCATAATCACAAAATTAGGGAAATTGATTGCCGAACTGGCAGATTCAAAATGTCCTTTTTTCCTCGTACTATTAGGGATATGAATAACGGCAAATATATCCAGTACGAGTGTAGCAATGGATAACATTGATAGCTGCATGTTGGTGTAAGGACTTGAAGCTAACCCAACGAACAGCATTTTTTGCATGTTTGCTTTGCTATTTTTGTCTTTTTTTTTAAATAGCGTGGTTTTGAATAGTACCTATACAAGTAGGTACTAATCCTTTTTTATGCATGATATGTAGTGCATGTTTGGTGAGAGTTCACCCCCTGCCACACATCTTTATGGTGGCTTTCAGGGTATTATGTAGATGTAGAGGAGTGTGGCACGCGAGCCACTTTTAGGGTGTGTGACAGGCATTGCAGTGCAGTCACCAGTACTTGCATGTGCAACTAGTTGCAGTATGAGGTAATTAGATAAATTTGTTTGGCTGGCACGCACCAGGCATTTCAAAAAGTCGTTTTTCCCCCTTACTATATGAGAACAGAATAGGGAGCATAGCAGAGGGATAGGTAGGTGAAACATTGTAGAGTAGACTGTAGTGCATGATGCACTAGGATGGGAATTACTATCAGAACGCAAGTTAAAGTTTAGTTTAAACCTTTTTAAGTAAATTTGTAGATGATTTGTTCACAGATGTCGTTATTAAGATTATGTTATATTAAGATTCCCTGCGTATTATGCTAGGTTTGATCAGATTAACAATATTAGGGAGATAGATTGTCATACCGATAGATTTAAAATGTCATATTTCCCGCGTACCATAAGAGAGCACAATAGACAGCATAGCAAAGGGGTAGGTCATTGAAACATTGTAGATTAGTTTGTAGTGCATGATGCATGTATTAACAACCAATCTCTTTATTTCTACCTATGTAGATACTAACCATCTAGCTGCATGTGACCCTATTATTTATCATGTTTCACCTACATCTTTACGTAGATGAAGAATGTCTCGGATGATTAATCTACATATAGATGAAGAATGTTTCTATGTAGTACCTTAGTTGCATACCAATAGTGCATGTTTGGTGATCTTTACCCCCCTGCCCCAACCATCTACATCTACATAATACCCTGCAAGCCACCACAAGGGTGTGTGGCAGGGGGTGATTGATCACCATACATGCACTACATATCATGCATAAAAAAGGAATAGTATTAATATAGTAGTCAGAACTACACTATTTAAAAAAGATAGAAATTGCAAGCAAGCATGCAAAAACATTCTGTTAGTAGGGTTAGCTTTAAGTACTCATACCAACATGCAGCTACCAATGCTATTCATTGCTACTCTCCGATAGGACATATTTACCGTTATTCGTATCTCTAATAGTGCGAGGGAAAAAGGACATTTTGAATCGGTCAGTTCGGCAATCAATTTCTCTAACTTTATGATTATGGTCCAGTCTGCCATAGTAAGTTGGGGTTCGTAAAATATTTTTAACATCATCACTGAAAATATTGCCTTGGAATTTGTGGAAGAGATTAAGTCTAAATTTCAACCTGCGATCTGACAATGATTCCCATTTCAATTCATTTAATAGACTGGTTACGCTAATATTATTATCGTATCGTCCCTTTACAAATCTTGCCGATCTTCGCTGCACACGTTCAAGTTCATTACTTAGACCGATTTCGTAGGGATCCCATACACTGGCAGCATATTCCAAATGAGGTCTAACAAGGGAAAAGTAGCTGATTTCTCGTACATGATCGTCACATATACCCAATACTCTTTTAATGAAACCCAGTTTGCGATTCGCTTGACCCATTATTTCACGAATGTGTTTACCCCAGGAAAGATCATTTGTCAGTCTTATTCCAAGATATTTAATGGATTCCACGTTTGTTAATTCATTATTACTTATTTTGTAAGTGCTAGGGGGAGAGCTATTCTTTTTCCAAAAATTCATTACAAGACATTTCTTAAAGTTTAATTCTAACTGCCATGTATCACACCAAGTTTCAATTGCTTGTAGGTCAATATTTAAATATTCTTTATCATTCGGGCATAGAATTTCCCTGTACACTACTGCGTCATCGGCAAATAGACGAAGCTTACTTTTTACCACCTTTTGGATATCATTAATATACAAAAGGAATAGGAGTGGACCTATCACACTACCTTGTGGGACACCCGAAGTGACTTTAATTGCCGGTGAGGTAACACCGTCCAAAACAACCCTTTGAACCCGATCATGCAGAAAATCATTAATCCATGATATAATGTTACTGTCTAACCCATAAGATTTTAACTTCAAAATTAGTTTGCTGTGAGAAACCTTGTCAAAAGCCTTCTTGAAGTCGAGAAATATAGCATCCACTGGAATATTATTTTCGCCAGAAACTAAAATATCGTGGGAAAAGAGAGCAAGTTGAGTTTCACACGATCTGCTCTTTCGGAAGCCATGCTGGACATTGGACAATAAATTCTGGCTATCTAGGTGTCCCATGACTGAACTGACAATTATATGTTCTAGGACCCCTCATGAAATGGATGTGAGGGATATAGGTCTGTAGTTAGATGGCTGCTCCCTATCGCCACTTTTAAAAATGGGTGTTACATCGGCTGCTTTCCAGTCCATCGGTACGACGTGTTCGGTCAGGGATTTATTAAATACTATTTCAAGGTAGGGGGAAATTTCGGATGCTAACTCTCTATATACGCGGGAGGGAATTTGATCAGGGCCAGGAGATTTGTTGGGGCTTATATCTTTAAGTAATTTTTCAATACCATTACAGGAAATGTCAATTGGTTTCATCAACCGCTGAAAGAGGTCAGGTAACACGATAGTTGAATCCCCGGAAGGTGGGTTAAAAACGGTTTGGAAGAAGGAATTTAGCAAGCTAACTTTGTCGAGTGTGTTTGTGGTCATTTCACCTCTATCATTTTTAAGTGAATGGACGGCAGACTTATGGCCTTGCACTTCCCTTACGTACGACCAGAAGACTTTTGGATTTTCTTTCAATTATTCCCCAAGTGTTTTTCTTTTGAATTCTGCAAATGCATTACTAAGGGCTGTCTTTGCAGTGGATTTTGAAATTTTATAATTTTCAATAATTACATTACGCTCATCAGTGGGCATATGTTTACTAATTCTTTTCATTTTAGCATGACATATTCGCTGCCGTCTCAGGGATTTTCTCACTTCGGCATTGTACCACCTAGGTTCAGTGCTTTCGTTTTTGAATTTACTAGGGATAAATCTGTTGATCCCAGAGCGCATGATATTAATGAACGACTTCCATGAATCGTTGGTACATACCTTTATGGAAGACTTTTTGAAATCCGATAAGGAATCTCTTAAATAAATTTTAAAGTTAGCAAAGTCTGCTCTTTTAAAAATGTAAATCTTTCTTTTTTGTTTAAAATTTTTATCTAAAGATAGCGAGAGTTTTGCAGTTATAACTCTGTGGTCACTGATTCCATCAACCGTGTCAATCATTGTCACATGTTGTGGGATATTGGTTGCCAGTAAATCAAGAGTGTTGTCCCCTCTATTAGGTGCTGTAGCTAATTGTGTCAGGGAGTTATTGTAGAAAACATCTAATAGAGTCTCACAGATGTCTTTGTCCCTTCCTCCAGCTTTGAAGCAGTATGTTCTCCAGTCTATTGATGGTGCATTGAAATCTCCACCTATTATTATATTACGTTCGCTGTTACGGGACGTTATTGTATTTATCTGGTTTCCCAGTTCTAATAATGACTCAACATCAGTGTTTGGGGGCCTATAGAATGCGCAGACAGATATTGATTTGGATTTAGGGCATGTTAATGAACACCAAACACATTCTAAGGGGTTGTCGGGAAATATAACTGCTTTGCTAATGATTGAGTTCTTGACTGCAATGAAAACACCACCACCTGCTCTGTTATGTCTATCTTTTCTATATATTTTAAAAGATTTTGGGAATATGAAGCGGTAGCTTGCAGGGTATCGCTTATATGGAACCAAATTGTTAGTAGGCCACAGGCAGTTAAGACAATTAGTTGCTAAAATACAAGTATCCGTCCCATGAATGTACTACTTTCTTTTCATTTGTACCAGAATTTAATGTGAAATTGGTGGATTCATTTATTTTACAATTTAAAATCATCAAAGAAGCCGTAATATAGCTACCAACACTTGCTTTTTTTGACATTAATACACGCTTGATGTTGGTTATCAGCGTACCACCTACTACTGTGATGGATTGCAGGGCAATAGCAGATGTAACCACGATGATAGGGTGGGCAATGACTAAAATATTACGGGAATAGATAGCAGGACAGAGGGATTGAAAAAGCGTCCTGCGTTATTTTAGAAATTAAAGCTGTGTTGCGTGTTGATCTGCCGTGTTTCTTTTCTTAAGTAAGGTAATAGAATTTAGCGTTTTATGTAAAATGGGTTATGTTGCTTTTTAAATTTGGATTTTTCTTTTTTCGGTTATTAATTCCTAGCTTGGAGTCATCCCTTGCTACACCCCCATGCACTAATATAGCTGTGGATTTAGGATCCTTGAGAAATTGGGAGAGTGCCTTCAATTGTTGTATTGATGCACTGCAAGATGGGTTTTCGTGATTGGGACACCCAGCGAATTTGTAATAGAATGGACTCAAGTCATTACAGCCATTAATATCCTTATTTTATAACGAAATTATTACCATTTCATCTACATCTACGCGATACCCTGCAAGCTACCGCGAGGGTGTGTGGTCTCTCCTTTTCACTTTGTCTCTCTAGCTTTACTATCCATTTGTATATTTATGGTCTAGACTACCGTAATTCGCTGACATTGTAATTATATTTTATCATTCTCTGAAGAAAAATAGGATATTCTTGGCTGCGAGTTACTATTAAAAATTATGGTCAGCAGAAGATAGCGCCAAGTAGATTTGTCTTGAATGTTTTAAGAAGGGTATTCTCAGAATATGAACCTTTGTCACTCCTATCGGTAACTCGAGAGCCATAAGCATCGCTAGAAAACGATGGCCTTCATCTGCGAACAGAAGTCCAGAAATCTAGGGAAAACATATTTTCATATGGTTCATCACGTAACTTCATTCTATCGTGGCCTAGAAGCAGCAATTATTCCTAGACTTGAGCGTTCCTCAGACGTTTAAAGTTGCCGTAAAGTGTCCATATCGATAAGGATTTATCAGCGGGCGTTGTAAAAATGAAGTACGTTTACGATGTGATAACCCGATTTTTAACGTGCGAAGGAAATGTGTCGTTGACTGCAGTTGGAACGGGATAGGAAGGAACGAATGTGTGCCGGTTGTCCAAGTCGCGATATGCTTTGGTGGCCTCGGAAGTGGATCGTGTTCCCTGGGAGAAGTTAGACCGGGAATGATCTCACCGAAGGAGTTGGGTATTTTCCGCCGCATTCCAATGCAAGGCTGGCTTGTTTCGTGGAGATCGGCATGTCTTAAACGTCCTCCTTTTCGTTTGTGCTACGTATCAGTTGTCACTTATGGATTTTTGCTGATTCTGTGCATTGGTCAGTCATAACGCACGGTGTTTTCATAGTTGGCGTCATTGAAAACTGTGGGCACGCGAAAACAAACTTCATCTGCCGGGCGGAACCATTGATTTCATTCAATGGAATCCACGCTCATTCGTATTTTTCGAATCTGAAGATAGTGTGTGGTCGATCACATGCAATCCTCGTGATATATCTGTCCGTATATGATATCTGTCCGTATATGAGTAATTATGGGGATGTGTAAAACACCGGGAGACGATACTATGTGAGGGTTAGGCACGGGTGTGTTCTGACTGTATACTTTAAACCCATTTGTGAGTGAATTTATGGGATCGGCCAGAGTGACGCGTCGCGGAATATGCAAGAGTTTAAAACCGAGACGTGTTGACCTTTTAGCTGACACTGATGACGTCACGCCCCGGCCTCTTCCATTAATCGGGCTCTTGAGCGAAGGCAGCCCGCGTTATCTGCGGGTAGCTTTGGTCCACAGTCGGCTAGATTGAAAAACTTGTCCGGCAATCTCCGAACCATCAATGCACGCCTATTTTAGCGAATGCTAGTCCCATGCACTATGAGTTTTCCTTCCCCGCTGGGATCCTGGGTTCGATCCCCGTACCCCCACTGTCTGCATTCGGCGATCACTCTGCTGGGTACATCTATATAATGTCATTCATGCCACTGCAATTTCGGCAATAATTATAAGCTGAATTTATTTGCGGTGATATTGAAATTACCTTGTCCCTTCTTCCACATTACACCTAGTCAGTAAATTTGTACATTTTGAGAAGGAGAATGCGATCATAAATAAATGCATGATTGAAATACAGATAGCAATAGGAAAGTATTTAGTTGTATAAAAATATTTTAATGGCAGTATGTGGTAGGGGTGAACTAATACCAGGTTTGCATTAATGCTTGCTCTTGGTTGGCCTCGTTTCACTTTAGCTACCTTAGAGGTACTGGTTTACAGGATGCTAAATGGTTTACTAAATGCGCAATGGAAGGTTAAGGATATAAAATTTTATTTATCATTTATCATTTTAAGTGATTATCTGTAGTCATTCCTTTTTGCGGGTGCATAGGATCTCCTCAGACTGTCTTAGCCGTAGCCTCTTGTTTCAAGTGAGGAGAGCCTAGAAACCTTTAGTCCCACGCTCGGTACAACGCTTTCGATTTCCTTTGCACGTTGCCATAAATGTCCGAGAATCGTTAACGTCAGCTATCGTGAAGGGTGTCAAAGGAACCGAATTGTGTTGGGCTCATAAAACGGAGGCTCTAGAGTTGACTTCCCCTTATGCGTCATGACCCGGTTGATGCGGCCCTCAGTGTGACTTATGGGTTGTTATGCTTCTCTGTCCCTCCCCCTTGATCTGCTCTCAATCCGGGGCCTGCTTGCCTCCGCAGAAGGAGCTTCTTCTTCCTCCCTCGTCGAAGGAGTCTGCGACTCCCTCGCAGTGGACTCCGTGGCCGACCGTGTGAGTTGTGGCGGCCGAGATCCGCTTTCACGCACTCGAGTGGGGGGATGGGAAGAAATATTAAGGGACGGTCAAGCGGTTGATGTCTCTCCCCATGTAGGACTTGAGTGATGCCTTATCTCCCATGAACCATGTGTACCGCTCCCCGAGAGGAGGCCTGGCGGACGAGTGAAAGTTGAGGGAACAGTGCTCTCGTTCACAAAAAATATATTTTGGGTGTGCCGGACTTGCCATCAGCCCCTGAAACGAATCCTTAAAGTGGTTTTAATCGCGTTCATGGGGATTGAATGTGATTAATATTGTGGGATGAGGGAATTTCGGCGTTTAATGAAAAAAATTATTGAGGCTATATAAATTCATGTTACATTTTATAGGGAAGGTATTATTATCATCATCATCGTTAGTCCCTTTGCCAAACATCCTCGCGGTGGCTCGCCGAATATCTCGTCCTTATGTCAGTTTATTGCAGCTCTCCATTTGATTCTTCTATTTAAACAATTCTCTTTTACAACTTTACATCTCTTACACTTTCTCTTTTACATCTTACGACTAAATTTATGCATCTTGCCCATTCTTTCCGTTCACTTTTCACACTACGTTTGTTTCCATCAGGGCATCATGTCTCAAGTGGTGTACGTTAAGATCGTCCAGTCTTCTTCTTGAAGTTTTTTTTATCTTTTTCTTCTTTATCTTTTGTTTCCGCTAATATTAAAACTTCATAATTAGTTACTCGGACTTCAGTTTTTCGTGTTCGCTCATCTGTAACTTTACATTTCAGCGTTCTGTGATACCATTTACGAAGAGAAATATCTTTTTTTTAGGAGGGGAGTGAGAATATATTTTCTGTAGAAATGTGAATGCTAAAAGTGACTTTAATGAGCAATATCAGAAATGTGATCGATAAAACAAAAGGCACATACAGGAGGCCGACCGACGAGTGAAATGCCACCGAAGGTCATGCAATGGATCTGATAGTATAATCCCAGTATTTATTGTTTAACATAGGCACAGATAATGTAGTTGGGCAAGATAAACTTTATAATTGTTAGCTTAGTTGAAATAACGTGTGATTTATGGGATTCTTTATAAAATCTCACCACATCGTTGTGTTTATTCGAAAGAAGAGTGCAAAGTTTTTATTTGTGATTAAAATGAGTTTTATCGTAATCGGTGGCACAAATTATGGCTGAGTGCGAAGTGGATAATACAGATTTCAGAGGCCTCCCGTAGTTTTCAGAAAAAACTCCAAAGTTCGAAGAAATCTGCATGGTATGTGCGTGAAGGAATACCGTATAGCCGTATAGGAATCCAATCCTTTACGAACAAGTAGTTTAGGAAGACCAAGGATGATATGAAATGGCCAGAACTTGGGGTGTTTTTAAAACGGAAATGATGGAATGAATTTACTTTCAATTGTTCGGATTTGTTCTTGATGTTCTTTGTTCTTGATTAATGAAATCGTCGCTGAATATGTGAATATTCAGATTGATGACCTGATATCAGGACCGGCTTAAGACAATATATTTACCCAGGTGAGAAAGTATTTCGGCCCCCCTTTTGTAATCCTGGTTGTAACATATATTCACCAGTTAAACGTAGTAGTAAACATTAAGTAGGAAAAAAGTAGTAAATTATCTTGTTGGTCATGAATTAATATGTCAATCCCCGAATAAAAAAAAGCTTTTAGCATTCCCACGGCGCCCCTGGCAGCTTCCCGGACCTGCCCGTTATAGGGATGTTTGAAAATGTTAGAAAGCTGGACCATATTCCGGAAGTGTCTTTTATCTATTGCGAATGGTTTACTTCCTTGGAAACGTTCCGATGTGTATTCATCTCTCACTTCCGTGTGCACGTTTGAAATTATGACCTCTACGTAGCGTGGTTGCGTCGATCGTAAAAATCCCACGGAAGTCAATTTATTCGCACTCATTATTTGGGTAAATGCTTGAATTGCAATCATCCATGTAGGCGTGCGGTCTATAGGAAGGGTTCACATTCCCATGCGTTGTCGGATGATTAATCTGCGAGGCGCAGATTGCGCGACCATTTCGTCACCATTGCATTTGTCGATTTGCTGTCTGAAACGCCATCAACTTCCGGGCACATTTCGGTTCACGAGCTCCCTTCGGCAGAGAACGGTCTGAACGGTGCTATCAAAGATGCGACCATTACAACTCTACTCATTACTTCGTCTCTAATATCTATATCTACGACATACCTTGCAAGCCACCGCGAGGGTGTGTGGCAGGGGGTGCATCCACACCAGGAACAATGACGCAACAAACAAAAATGAACACTATAAAGCAAACACTACACCTTTAAAAGTAATTGGGGAAAAAAGAAGAAAAACTACCAATTCCCAATCATGTAGGACACACCCATGAATACCATGCAGGCCTTGAAACCCGAAAAAAGGCATTGCATACAAGTCAAACGTTGATTTGAACATGCAGGAAATAAAAAAAACTATCGACCTACTCTGAATATGACCTCTATAATTATTACCTATTTACGCGATGTTTAACGCTCTGATCACGAATCGTACGCAGAAAAAAAATTGTAATAAAAGATGCTCCTACAATCCCGTGCTACACACCCTCGCGGTGGCTCGCAGTGTATTGCAGTTGTAAATGCCTGTACGTAGAGTATACGGTGATTATTTGTCCAAAAAATCGATGCGGATCTTTAATCAGGAGGCAATTCAAAGAAATATTGTATGAAAAGTTTCCTTTGATTTTATATGATGCTGACGTGTCAAGTTAAGTTTGTGCACAGGAGAAATAAAGTTTTTTTGTTGCAAGCTCGAAATCCTTGAATTAATAAAATAGCATTTCCCTGACAGATTCATGAACAGAATGCGTAAACTGCTCAGATAATTTCTAGTGGAATTTTGTCTGAGCAGTTTCGCAGTCGGAGTCAGTGTGGGTGCAGTTTCGTCCGAATGAGTGACGTTGCCATTATTTCCATCAGAGAGTTGTCTCGGAATTGAAGTTGCTGGGAACGAGTAGTTTGGTTTGTATAAAGGTTCTATCGAAGATTTAGTGGTTTATCCATAATTACGTATATGTGGAAGGGGGTTATATTATCGTAAACACCGTTGCGCTCGAGTGTAAAACTAAAATGAGTTTTGAATTATTTTCATTGATGTATGCCTGATGATGGTTTACATCCTTCCACGCGCCATTTCGATGCGGGATATGCACACGGGTGATGGATATATTTTTTATTATGAATGGCAAGATGAAGAAAAAGCACCTTGTGATAAATATTTGTATGCTGCCGTGTGGGAACTTCATTACTTTCCATTTCCGCATACCTCATCAGACGGAATGATAACACCTAATAATGATGCATGGTTTCCTAGATTATCCTATCTTTCTTAAATGTACATACTATTTTGCCCGGATAAATTTCGTAAAATAAATTTACCTTGAAAATGAAATTTCATATACTAGATTAATTAATACGGAAAAATGAAACTAAGGTAGATAAAATTAAGATGTTGAATTTTTTAGTATTTTAGCATTTCTAATGACGTACTAATATGCATAATGAGTGTTTGTAATAGTTCTCAAATGTTTCATGTGGGATTAAAAGTATAATTTCTAGTTTTTGTCCCACATGGTATTCGTAGACATACTTCTGGGTAGGTAGTATAGGTAAAATTTAGTGCATGTATGTGGTCCATGCTTGGTGACAACTCACCCGCTGCCACACACCTTCGAGGTGGTTTGCAGGGTAGTCATTAGACAACACAGTTATTTACTATATGGCTGTTGAAGTGCCAGTCAAGAGTGCATGGTCCGGAATCACCCCTGCCATACACTCTAAATGAGAAAAGTAAAGATTTTTGGGATCGCTGCTGCACGTACCTTTGTGCATGACACAGACGATGGTGAGCCATTGCCTATTTGCTCTAATTAGATTTGTAGCGTCAGTCTGATGTAGCGGGATTATTTTCTGCCACTGGCGTCGTACTCCAAGTCATGCTTTTCTTCACCCCACGACGCCCACGCTACACTGGCGGCGTGACGGAATTAATGTCCGTCACGTGACGCAGTGAAAGGGAATCGGCTTCGCCCATCGCGCCCACGGCACTCGAAGTTGGGCTGAGCTTAGATCGTGATTATTTATACGATACGATTACCTTGAGAATTGTTCCGATAGTCTAAAGGCGGTCACTTTTGCTTACCATTTCCTCTCTTAAGACGACCGAGTGGGCCAAACGGAAGCATTTTCGTTTTTAGGGGTATTGTCTCCTGGAATTGTGTTTGTGGAACCAATTGACTTAATTTGATATCAACAATTCATCTAAATCGACCACTAATCGAGTACCCTATTAGTCACCTCTAAGATTTTTGTGAGAGAATGAATCTTCTCCAAATATGTGCTAACTCTACTCAGTTTATTATGCGGCACAAACGCTACTAAGTCCACATTTGCATTCAATGAGACGTAAAAACAGCAATAAATCATTGTAAATTTAATGGTTCATGTAGATGTGCATAGAGGCCAAAAAATGTTCATATCCGATTCAAATTTATTTTCTCCATAGTAACTTCGGTATTATGTATATTTATGTATTTTTTATTGTATTAAATTGCATTATCATGTAGTAATGGCGTTAGGAGCAGTGATATCAATGCTGGATTATCACCGCGTTGCGCGAGCTTAATATACGTTAATGGTTTCTTCAAATTTAGTTCATGGTGTGTTGACATATTTTCCAGGCATTCTGTGAATGGTGATATAATAAAATCATTACTGTGTGATTGAGAAGTGTACTAATGTGGTGCTGAAATTTTCATAAATAATTTTTTTTAGCCTTGATTGATAACCTTCATTATTCTTTCTTTCAGAGGTGGGCAAAGTCCGCAGCAGTCTCTTTCAAATAAATGGTACGAAAAAAGAGCCATTGGTATTACCAGAAGCGGAAGGACCCAACACAACCCTCTCAGAGAAAGTCTACGTTCCTGTCAAAGAGCATCCAGATGTGAGTACACCTGAGCAATGAAATATAATCTGCCTTCTCGTTTTGGTCACTCGAGTGTGTGGGGAGTGAAATGGAGTGAAGCAAGTTTGTTTCCACATAACTGGGAAATGTTTTGTGGACGCAGCCGTCCCTAATTTGGTGGTCTTGCCGTTCGTCATCGGCTCCGCGGGGCGAGACAACTTATTGCCCGTCACGCGACGATGTTTTGAATTGTTTTGGAATGGTGTGTGTGCTCAAAGAGTTCTTGTGTCGTCGCATGAATTGCATTTGTACGTAATCACAGACTCCTTCATAATGCTGGAAAGGGCACAGTGGGCATTGACAGCTAAACCATGGTTTATGCCATTATTAAGGTTTGCGCATTCAGTCTGAGCGTCATTAAGTGGATACCGCTCACTGTTCGGTTGCGTCAGGGAAGTTGAGGAGTGTGGGCGAAAAGTAATTTGGCCGCCCTGGGGATTTTTTTCACCTTGCGTCCACTTAGTGCCACTATATTCGCCGACGTCTCCTGTGTCGGCGACCATGGAAAATTTTCTCGATATTTCAGGTCCCGCGTGGACAACTTATCGTATAAGTTCTTGATGAATATTAATTTCGTTGGGCCAGTTTGTGAAGTAAGACTTGCCCAGTACTTATGACCAATATTTAAGGCTGTCAATGCATTAAAATTTAGTTGACGGTACTAGACGTGGATTAACGATGTTCATGATGATAATTATTCGGGAAAAGTTATGGTAGACCATATTTCACTCTTTATCCCCGAAAAGATTCTGCCATTGCGGGCGTGGAATTTGATTTACGATTTATTTAGTGAAAATTCTTTATCATTCGATGCTAATCGTTAAAGATTGGTTGTTTCTATACCCCTGCTATCTAACTTGATGTTCTATATCTTCCTGATCCACGGTCGAATATCTAAAGAAAAGTGGGCAAGTCGTCTTGAATCCGTTTCGGATGCGTGCAAGGAATGATGTCTTGGCTTTAAGGAAATTTATGACAAGCATGGATTTCGACGAATCTCCCAGCGGAAAATGAATAGGTAATGTTCCGTAACACGCAAGCGTTCTCTGTAATATTCCTGCACATTTCGTGCTCATACCATTCGTTTTACTCTCAGCGAACGGCAGTGTAATTTACGTACGCATATTACGTGCACGTAACTGGCACTGCTATTTGTTCAAATTAACGCTCATTGCACATTTCTTGCACGGTTTCCGGCCGTTTCACGCGAATTTTCTGCATATATTGTGCGCATTTCGTGCTCAATTTCTGCACGTTACGTGGTTAGGAAATATTTTCTCCCGAGTGAGTTTGAAGTGTCGCGAAGGAAGCCATTCTTTACGCTAACATCTGTAGCTTATTTGTTTGTATGGGGTAGGGTGTGTTGTACGTTCTAGAGTGTAAATTTTTTGGTGGAAATTTGGTTCTAAGTTAAGTTGGCGTTCGTAGAGTGCCTCGCAATATGCAGACCTGCCACACATCCGTGCGTGGCGAGCCGTCCCAGGTGTGTCAGGGGTGTCGGGTCAACGTCAGTAAAGAAGAAAGACGAGGAAAATTAAGGGGAATAGGGATTGGCTAATACGCGGACCTCCCATGCACGGCATTCGTTACGTATCGTAGAAAGGGGATGAATTGGAATCACGGTCCATACTGGCGTTGGGTGACGACGGCACTCCTTCTAAATTTCCCCGTCCGTCAAATAGTACGTTTAACCGTTTGCCCTTTGGCGACGTTCGTTATGAGCCGACTTATCCCGATTCCGCGTTTCTCTCCTCTTCCTTTCGGTTTTTTCTTCCTTTTCGCTCCTTTTCAGAGTAGTTCTCGGGTAGATAAGTACTGGACCCTCATGGCCTTCGCGTCTTGGTATTTTCTCACATTTTCAAACAATTCCCTTGGGAAAGGGTTGAATTCCGTGGCAGGATCTCAGTTGTAAGGTAGAAATAGCTGGAAGGTAAATATGAAAAATTCTGCTAAATGCTATCATAGGATACTACGTTTGAAAACTTGACCCAGAAACTATCCTGATTCAGCAGTTAGCAAATTTAAAGAGTGTATTTTCAGTGGTTTACTTTCCAGCGTTTGCCTAGTGGTCAAAATGGTCACTCTACTCCCGGTATGGTGCCAGGGTTCTGGAATCTGCAAAGAATGAACACGTTTACATCGGTTCGTATTGTGTAGCGCTTATTTTTTCAGTTCTTATTTATTCTTTTTTCTTGTGCATATACTTGAACATTGGCTTTAAATAGCTAAAATTAATGCTATCATTTTTTGCCGGAGAGATTTCTGAGACGATGAGAAGGAATTGCCTAATTCTAGACCCAAAATACATAATGGAATTTCCAGTTTCCATGGCTGTCAGCGGAATTTCGTAGAAGTTATCCTTAATATCGTTGTAAATATCCATCATGGAACGTGTACGTATCATATTTATATTCAAATCTACATCTACGCGGTAACCAAACCATCGCGAGGGTGTGTGGCAGGGGGTGAAGATCACCATGCATGCACTATTGGCATGCAAACAACTGCTATAGGGTCTCATGCAACTAGATTGTTAGTATCCACATAGTATTAAGGAATTAATACATGCATTATGCACTACAGAGAACCTTTTTCCATAAAAAGATTTGAACTTGCCCTATCTTGTTTTACTCCGAAGTTATAAATTTACCAAGGATTGTAAGCATCTTCACGTGCAATATGGTTAAATAATTTCAAACTGTAGTCTCGTAACATAAATATTATTCATTGTTACTTGCCAGACATTGGAGGAAATATTGGAATATATAAGAGAGTTTCACGCGGACACGTTGAAAGACTTAATGTTAGGTTATTGTCCCCATTAATTAGCTCCCCAGTAAATTTGATCACATTCAATGATCCCACCTTCTGATCTTAGGTCCATTTAAATACGGAAAGTGGCTAGATACGACCGCTGGCACTTAATCCAAAGAACTTGTGAGGTATTGAATCGTGAAAAAGGTTGTGAGCTGGCAAGATGAGTCTCGCTTGGTTTCCATAGGATTCAGTGGAGAGTGGAAAGAATTGAGTAACTAATGGAAAATCCATCGGTGTGGGGTTTGTGGAAAGTATATCGAAGCAAGGCAGCTCAGTTTCGAAAAATTTGAGTTCACCCCGCCGTGAAATTACTGGAAGATTGATCGCCAACGGTTTTGCCTATTCTCACGATTAATGTATCAACATTTGACACCCTAAAGAAGTTTTATTGTATGCGTGCCCTAGGATATTTATTGAAGAGTTATGGAGCTTTTGAAATTTGTGTTGAATCTGAACTTTTTAATTCGTGAAATTATCTTTTCTTCGTGTGGAAAGTTTATGTAACACGACATTTAAAATTTAATGCTGTAATCATAGGGTAGGGGTATTGCTTTATCATTTCTCAAGGCCAGATAGGGAAAATGTTATGCTTTGCTTTCGGTTTCATACCCTGAAACTGAAGCCCAAGTATAAGGGACCTTCGTGCGAGGGAATGCATTGCCTCACACGAACTCCAAACACGCGAAGGAGCAGTGAACCTCTTGGTGATGCAAAAATTACTTTACCAGTTACTTTATATTGTGGTCGATTTGATCTAAAAAATTATAGAGGCACGCCGTGCAGATGAATTTCAAAGTCTTTACGACAACTAATGAGCAACAGAAAAAACTGATGATGGCTTTATATAGTCTGAATTGTTACGTTATGCACGAGCATGACTTTTGGCTGAATTTACGTCTTTGTTAATGATTCCTCACATCCTCGAGATGTTATACAGATTAGCAATGGAGAGGTAGGTTACTAGAATTTTTGGGGACAGACCAGTTTCTAGTTTATCTCCAAAGCAGCTCTGTCGTACAACTGCACAGCTACTCCACTCTAGCCAAACAGGTGAAGTGCATATTTGTATTTTATGTCCTGGCAACCCTGGAAGCCACATCGAGGGTGTGTGGCAGGGTGTGAGTTATCACCTAATATGCGATACGTGCATTCACTAAAGTTTATTCATGTTACTTACCTAAGGAAATATTTTTAAGAATATAATGTGAAACCAAGCGAGCAAATTCTACTTTTCATCCAATGTGCAAGGAAACGTTTGAGAAGTACCCACCACAAACGTTCATACAACATGCAAAAATACATTCCATAATTATCTCATAGCGTCGTGGATAAAATTTCATTCCATTGTAGTTTTTCAGTCTTAATTAAGCATGGAGTGCATGCTTGGTGTGATGCCACCTCTCACACAGCCTTGAGTGCGCTTGCAAAGCTGTTTGTAGGACTATTAGGTGTAACTAGCGCTACTGAAGTTGAGTATGACCCAGTACGGTCCTCAGCCTAGCCTGAAACCCTCCCTGCTTGGCGCTACTGCTGACAGCAGCGAGCCACGGCAAGACCGCGAGGCTGAATTGGTCTCTTGTATCTGCCCACACCAGGGACTGATGAAAGGCCCCGGCCTTGGAATGCGAAATTAAGTTTTTTGGGAAGCCCCGGAGAATGTGAAGTCGTGGGCGGGCCGCGGCACAAGTTTACCCCGACTACGCCCCCACAGAAACCGCTTTGTTTCAGGACTCTTTCAGTTCGCTTTCCCGACGGCGAAACAGAGGAGCATGTTGTATAATTCTGGTGGCTGAATCGCATTCGCTACTGGTGGGAATTGCCTTAACGCTTTCTATCCGCTTGGAAGTCACGTTAATTGTGGGAAGCGGTGAGCGTTTTTCGCGGGAATGGAAACGGATGTGACGGGGTAATATAGAACTTGGTCAACAGTTGTCGATAATATACGGTAATTTTTACGCGTGCTGCGCGAAGGACAAGATGGTGCTCCCTACGGGTATCTGATGGAGAGCTCGCTTGCTGTGTGCACTAAGTTCTTATAAACCCTTGCCTGGGAAAAGTTTTGACTCCGGACAAGGAATATAACGCAGAAAAATTACTTAAAACTACGTTTATTGCTAATAATTTTGGCAGTTTGCGGCAGAGTTTTTTCATATACATCTACATCATTCAAGCCACCTCTAAGTTGTGCGGCAGGAGAGTATCCTTCCATGCTCTAGGTACTAGCAATTGAGGTTGATGTCACGCTGTAAAAAATGTGATTGGTTTACATTCCTCGAACTAAAAAAACTTCCCATTTTTTCATTTTAGTCTTATGTTGTCGATTATTGTTCACGGAAGAATGTCATTTCAAATAGAACGTACTATATCATTTTAATATTTAACTGAGCCTATCACATCATAATTGATTTTAAATATATTTAATGTTTTCAGAAAAGTAATACTGCTTCATAAATAAAAAACTAAGCTATCTTGATCCCATATGATCGCAGCATATTATAGTTGTAACCTAACAAAGTAACCGTGCTTTTTCGCCTTGTTTTCATATTTCTACCTTATTCATATAAAAAACATCGCTTATTGTTCATCATTAGTGTATCAATTCAAATATTGGTTAACTGCTGCCCACAATTCTTCCTTATTCCATGCTAACTCATTTACTTCCTTTCATTCCCTTCACCGAATTCCCCCTTGGTTTGCCTTCGGCACATCTATGTCAACATAATACCCTGAAAGTCACCATAAAGGTGTGTGGCAGGGGTAAAATAGCTTCCCTGCCCATGGCCATCCTCGTGGGTATTTGCTTTGGTTTTCTTCTTCATCTTGATTTATCTAATAAGATTTATGTTCGCCCGTTGTAATTTATGGATGTGACCATTCCCATGATAATCTCCAACCACACCCTCGCGGTGGCTCGCAGGGTATTACGTAGATGTAGATCCCACGAATGGTCTTGTTTGATCGCCGCCACCGATTATGCAACAGAGTCTGCGCTTTAGGAGTTTAGTCCCTTAGCACGATTTCGTACAATTTTGGTTCCATTGCCGAGAGAATTGACGTCGATTTGTTCGTCCATTCGCTCTTCAGCCCCCGCAGTTTCCCGGCGCCCACTCGGGATACTCTCTCCCCGACCGCCGCCGACTCTAAGGCCCACTCCTCCGCCCATTGGGCCTTTACCGTGTCCTTCTCCGCATCTGGCTCCTCAGGGCCATGATTGAGCAGAGTCACTCGCCCACGCTCCGGGACCTGCTCTCCGAGCATGATGCCTAATTTGCAGTGGGGAGGTTAAGGAGGGGGCGGGTAGCCGGGAGCCAGCCAGCGGCCCAGCGTCGTGTGTCAATAGGAATCAAGGACTTCGACTCGGCCCACCTTCGAGCTCGGGCGCCCACGCGTTATAGCTGCCGTCACGAGAGGCCAGGATCTTTTTCGGGTCAATGCAAATATCACGCTCACGCTGGGAGAAAATTTGGATGGTTAGGGAAGAAATGAAGATGAATTCAACATTTCTCGTTCTATTTTGCGACAGTGTTGAGTTTTATGTCTTTTATTGTTCCAGTATGCAGTTGGGGTTCTTGGGATCGCAATGCTTCCCTTTAAATCCGTAGATTAATTGGCGGAACGGATTAGTTAGGGAGTGAACGGTGCGAATTGGCCCAAACGAATATGAAACTTTCTATTTGTGAACAGTGGTGAGCTTAGGATTGAGTGGATAAGCCAATCGTTTTTTGAAGTAGGGGCATGTGCCGCGATGTTTTTACGCACGTGTGTATCCTTCCGCTCCGTCTTCAGTTATTCTGTACACTGCTATCTTGCAATCAGTATATTTACTTACAGCATCTTGTCAAGCAGTATCGTAAACAGCCGATCAAATTATTCGATTGTTTTCCTATATTCCCTAGACCGTGACGGCATAATATTCTGCATGCTTAGCATATTCCAGCTATTTATGATGCATTCCGTGAGATTGCAAACCTTAAGTGGAATGTTCCCGTCTTTGTGAGCATTTACGTTATAAATCATTTAACAATATTATGATTGCTGGGTGGAATATGGCCCGTAGGCCTTTGGGTGGTAGTTTTCTAAGTATCCCGGGCGTATAGTTATAAACAGAAAAATTGCTGCTGTAAATGGCGTTATTTTGTGGAAAATTGCACTGCCGATTACTGATTGTTTACTCAACTCATCAATAATGTTAGTAATTTTTACATCGGAAACGCGTAATGCGGAAGTATAGCCAAGGGTATATTGCTATGACCCTTAAGTATGTGGACACTAGGTGGAGAATTAGTAGGTACTAAGTGGATTTTAAATTACTATCAAAGTAATTAATAATACAAACATTCGGCAATACTAATTATTTAGTTTCATTACAACCATGCCTGTTACATTCAATGCCAATCCATTTTTTTTCAATTCAGCTGTGTTTATGCGGGGTTAAATCACCACCTGCAATGCACTGCCGAGAGAGTTGCAGGGTACTCAGTTGATAGATAGGTAATTAATCAAGACTTTCTCCTTTCATTTACCGCGTAATTTGACAAATGTCTTTTTGAAATCGGTATTTATAATCGGCCTTCCCTTCCATCCGTAGTTTCTTTATTTTGCTGTCTAGCAATGTCAGTTTTTTCTCCGCGCGGCATGCTTTCGTGCTTGATTGCATGATTGGCCATCTTGGCTCATTTCCTGTTTCTTGACGTGCGTGTCTCGCACGCATTGTGCCTCATCTGGAGCACTGACCCTCTTTTTATCCTATTAATTCTTTCGTCTTCCTTTTTGCATCTTGTGGAGGTCAAGTTCTTTGAGATGTTGAAGAAAGAGCACTCGAGCGTCATGTCATGGCTAGACAAAAACGCGGAAAACGTGTAAGCAGGTGAGTCTGCCGTTGATCGTGTTGGTTGGGTGGCATTAAGTCGGAATCCCTAGGCCTCCCATCCAGAGGGCCCGGGTTCGATGCCCGGCAGTGGCGGATTTTTCAGTGGGAAACCGGTCCCCACTTGAGTGCCTAGTGGAGGGCATTTCAAGTTCAGTAAGTACTCACTGATAAAGTTCTCTGCTTACCTTGTCATGAGGCAGTTAATTTGACCGGCCCCAGAACAGAATCTCAACGCATACATAATAATAAGATTAAAAAGAACAATTATTAGCCACACACGTGCATCAAACTAGTGATCTAGTTTCTAGACACTTGACACTTGAATTATACGCAGTGCAATCCGGATTATCATGCCCAGTTAAAGTCAAAACAAAAATATTATTGGAATAAAATTCCGATGGAGGCTGAAGCCCCAGAAGCCGGCTACTTGCCTGAATCTCGAGGAAAAGAATAGACACGCAGGAACGAGACAATTGAAATAGTAGATCGAACTAACAAAAATGGTAGTTTATACAAAGTAATGCAATACTAATGGATTTTTCCTGTAATTTATATAGATAAATTAGTAACGTATATTTCCTAGAGCATGTAATAGTGTTAAAATATACGTACTTATTTAAAAATCACTGCATTTTAATTTCTACATCTAAAAACCACAAAATTCACGTCCGCATCAAATGCAATACAACCATGAATATCTATTCTGTAGTGGTAGCTCTTAGTTGCATAGAAGTGGTGCATGCTTGGTGATCTTCGCCCCCTGCAACACACCCTCACAGTAACTCGCAGGGTATTGCGTAGATATTTAGAAACTGCTCTCACGGAGACCAAATAATAAATCATTTTTGTGTATATGTAAGGAGATTTGCTGGCCCCCGTTGCTACACCGCGAAAGTAAGCTTTTTAAGAAGATGAGGTTCTCTGTGGCAAAATTTCATATAATGGCTGCCTAAGGACCTGAGAAGAGAGATTAGACTAGGAATCGGTCCTTTCTTTAAATGTTCTCTTCTAAAGCCCTCCAGCAACTTCCTTCCTTTTAGTGTCATTACCTACTAGCAATTCCCTGCTCCGCAAATTTTCCTTACCTTTCTCTTAACCCATTTCTCTAAGTGCTATTTTCACCCCTTTTCTTTTTGTGCTTTTGAAGACCTTCAATTCCCACAGTTCTCATTAAATATTTTTACAACTTAATCAAGGGTCCCAGTCTCGTATCTTCTACGTCTATATAATACCCTGCAAGTCACCATGAAGGTGTGTGGCAGGGGGTATCCTCTCTTCCCTGAGAATGTATCCTTCACTATCGCCATTCTCCCACAAATATATTTGGTACTGTTCTTGTTTTTATAGAGTATTAATCGAAGGAGTAAACCTTTTCGTGTTTTTCTTTCCTTTGGATTTCAAATCTATATCTTTCCTTTCTTCTATCGAGTATTAAATCAAAAACCTTCAATAATGGCACGTGTTGCATTTTTTGCGGTATTTCACAATAAAGCGCGGGCTGCACCTCACAGTGTTTATTACTAATGTCGCCGAGATTGAAATTCCATTATTTGCTATCCTTATTAGCCATTACTCATTAGTAGCGTCGAAGGGAGTAATTTAGAGTCGGGAGGGAAGGGAGGGAGTATTAGTGATAGGTAGCTCCAATGTCCGCCGAGTAGCGGACTCGATGCGTGCCAGGGCCCGTCGGGAAGGAGGTGGTGAATCCCGAGGGAAAGGTGACGAAGAACGGGTACGTTCCTGGTGTATACCAGGAGGTACGGTGCCCCAGGTGACGAAGGCGTTGAAAGCAACGGTCAGTGCCACTAACTGCTCCAAGCTGCACGTAGTCGCCCATGTCGGCACTAACGACGCCGCGAAACGGGGGTCCGAGGATGTAATGGATTCCGTAAGGGATCTATGCACCGAGTTCCACCGTGTTCGTGGAGGTCTGGGTATCGATATGAGGCTGACTATATGTAGCTTGGTACCTAGGACGGATCGGGGGTCGATGGTTTGGAGCCGAGTTTTAGGCATAAACCGGAGACTCCGTGAAGTCTGTGGGAGCGAGGGAGCTGAGTTTTTGGACCTCGGGCCGGAGCTGGAAACGTGTCGGGTGCCCCTGAATCGCTCGGGTGTCCACTACACGGACGAGGCATCGTCTAAGGTAGCGAGTAGGATACTGGAGCATACACGTAGGGTTTAGCTCAGGTGGTAGCCCAGAGTGCAGGTCAATCCGCGGGGGAAAAATCGTGCAAGAATTTGACAGAACATGCAGAGTAGTTTTAGAAGGTCAGAGAAAAACACATGGAGAGAACGAACATGATAATTCATCAAAGGTAAGAGGTAGACCAAATAGTTTGTCCGTCAAAAAATTATCGAGGAAAATTTTAGTTGGAAAGGAGCACCAAGAGAGAAACAGATTGGAAGAAAAAATTTCAGTGATAGTAGTGAATTGTCGTAGTATAAGAAATAAAGTAGCAGAATTTCACCACCTCATTAAGAGTACTAATGCAGATATAATCGTAGGTACAGAAAGCTGGCTTTCGAAGGACATATCAGATCATGAAGTATTTCCGAAGTGTTTTACAGTATACAGAAAGGATAGAGTAAGCAGAAACGGAGGAGGAGTTTTCATAGCTGTGAAGGACCCGTATGTCAGTAGAAGAGAACTTATTTCAGAGCGAAATGTAGAAAGTATTTGGTGTTCCGTTAAAAGTAAAAGTAGTAACGCAAAAAAGATATATGTAGGTGCATATTACAGGCCACCGGACGCAGACGTCAATTCTATAATAGAGCTAGAGTCAGAGATACGCACATTACTTTCTGGGAAGAATGATAGAGGAATAATAGTAGGCGGAGATTTCAATCTCCCCTCGATAGACTGGAATACGTGTAGTTTCATTGCAGGAGGTAAGGATAAGGAACATTGCGAATCACTGTTGAACACCTTTACGACACATTCTCTACAACAGCTAGTAACAGAGCCGACCAGGGGTAACAACATTCTAGACTTATTAGCAACAAATATACCCGAGAGAGTTCTAAATACAGTTACAGACACAGGAATTAGTGACCATAAAATAGTGCATGCGAAATTTATTGTAGGCGTTGAAAGACATTATAAACCAAGGAGGAGGGTGTACTTATTTGGCAAGGCAAATTACGACGGTATGAAAGAGGAATTAAGGGAAGCGTTTAATGTATTCAGCGAACAAAGCAAAGGATTAAACACAGAGGATTCGTGGAGAGAATTTCTTGAGGTCACCCGTAACGCAGTTCATAAATACATACCAAGTAAATATATTAGTGATAATACAGAGCCAAGGTGGTATAACGCGGAGGTTAGGAAATCACTAAAGCGACAAAGGGTATGCCACGCTAAGATGAAAAATGCCAGACGGGGTCTATCGGTAGAGGAAAAAAATGAGCTAGTTCAAAACTATAAAAAATCGAGAGCATTAGCAAGGAAATCATGTCGGCAAGCGTTATCACATTTCAAGAGCAAGATGTTAGGAGAATATTTAGATAGCAATCCTAAAGCGTTTTGGTCATATGTGAGAGAGCTTCAGGGAAATAAGTCCACAGTGCACACACTTAAAAATGATAAAGGAATCAGAGTCACCAGCAGTGTAGAAAAAGCCAACACTTTAAACACCTTCTTCCAAAGTGTATTCAACTCATCGTCACAAAACGCAGTGGAACCACCGCCGAACACTTTCAGTGAGCAAATGCCCGAAATAAAAATTTCATGTCGCGGAATAGAGCAGCAGTTAAAAAGCATAAGTAAAAACAAAGCACCAGGTCCCGATCAAATTCCTTCCAGAGTTTATAAAACATTAGCTTCTGAAATAGCCCCCTATCTAGAAATAATATTCAATAAAACACTAAAGAACCACACAGTACCCAAGGATTGGAAAGTAGCTAACATTACACCTATATTTAAAAGCGGTGATAGGGAAGAACCTAGTAACTACAGACCCATTTCACTCACGTCAATCTCTTGTAAGATATTTGAGCACATAGTAGTCAGTTCGATCATGGGGCATTTGGATAGTCAGGGATTACTCATAAACAGCCAGCATGGGTTCCGGAAAGGTAGATCTTGCGAGACACAATTAGCTTTATTCGTACACGATATTTTAGTCCGCGGCGAAATCAGTACTGAAGTTGATGCGATATTTTTAGATTTTAAAAAGGCTTTCGATAAAGTTCCTCATGACAAATTAATCTTGAAGTTAGAGAGTTTTGGTATAAATAAAGACGTTGTATGTTGGGTAAAAGAATTCTTAAGTGGGCGAGAGCAGAGGGTTGTCATAGATGGTATCATGTCGGACACAATCGAAGTCACATCGGGAGTTCCCCAGGGTAGCGTAGTAGGTCCGCTTCTATTTCTTTTATACATAAACGATTTGGGTACCGTAGTTAGTAGTAACCTTAGACTTTTTGCAGACGATGCGGTGGTGTACAGGGGTATATCAAACGAAGAGGACATGAAATCACTTAGCAAGGATTTAGATGCAATTGAAGAGTGGTGCGACAAATGGCAGTTAGAACTCAACCTTAAAAAGTGTGTAGCTATCAATTTTTGGAGGAGGAATAATTCGATAGAGCGATCCTATAGAATTAATAACACGAAGATCGAAAACGTTGAAACCGTAAGATATTTAGGTGTAACAATCACTAAAGATTTATCGTGGGGAAGACACATAAGGGAAATATGCGGCCGAGCGAAGAGAAAGCTAGGATTTATAAAAAGAGTACTTGGGAAATGTGATGAGAAGACAAAAGAGCGATGCTACTTTTCACTAGTTAGGCCCCACCTTGAGTATGCAGCCAGTGTATGGGATCCTAATGAATTAGGTTTGATGAGAGAACTAGACAGTGTGCAGCGTAGAGCAGCTAGGTTCGTCAAAAGGTGTTACGATAGGTTGAGTAGTGTATCAGAATTAATACAAGAATTAGGGTGGGAATCATTATCAGAGCGTAGATTAAAGTTCAGATTTAATCTATTGCAGAAATTTCAATCGGATAGCTTTACTGAAGATGTTAGGCACATATTGAAAACACCAGCGTATTATGCTAGATTCGACCAGATAAATAAGATTAGAGAGATAGATTGTCGTACAGATAGATTCAAAATGGCATTTTTCCCCCGTACTATAAGAGAACAGAATAGGCAGCATAGGAAAGGGATAGGTAGGGGAAATATTTTAGAGTATTCTGTAGTGCATGATGCATGTATTAACCCCTCAAATACTATAGATACTAACAATCTAGTTGCATGAGACCCTTTAGTTGCTTGCTTGCATGCTAGTAGTGAATGCTTGGTGACCTTCACCCCCTGCCACACACCCTCGCGGTGGCTTGCAGGGTATCGTGTAGATGTAGATGTAGATGTAATCATAAAATTAGAGAAATTGATTGCCGAACTTAACGTTTCAAAATGTCCTTTTTCTCTCGCACAATAAGAGATACGAATAACGGTAAATATGTCCTATCGGAGAGTAGAATTGAATAGCATTGGTAGCTGCATGTTGGTATGAGTACTTAAAGCTAACCCTACTAACAGAATGTTTTTGCATTTTTTTTTGCAATTTCTATCTTTTTTAAATAGTTTAGTTCTGACTACTATATTAATACTATTCCTTTTTTATGCATGATATGTAGTGCATGTTTGGTGAACAATCACCCCCTGCCACACACCCTTGTGGTGGCTTGCAGGGTATTATGTAGATGTAGATGTAGGTTCCGACTCCAACCTCCTGAATTGCTTTTGATTTTCTCCACGTGTATCGTATGACTCATTTTCTGCATAGAAGATATATAGGCCCTTTGTGTTACTCATTAACTCTATCGCCTATTCTTCATATCTGCCCCGATTTTATTACTGCCCCGTGATTTGGCATCCCTTCCCTCCGTCGCATTATTGTGTTTGAGCCCACTGTAATCGGCACACGGAAATCCATAGCGTCATTGCTGACAATGGAATGGGTGCGAAAGTTTCAGGTGCGATTCGAAGAAGATAATGGTGACCTAGTACACCTCCCGCGTTACTAAATCGTAGCCGACGACAGGTTCGCCGGTATTGCAATCGGTATATTCTTGCCAAGAGCCGTCTTCGTTTCCCATTAAGTTAATTTTCGATTTGCGTTGACGTATTGGTTTTTTGTGGGGGTCGACCGACAGTAAAGGTCATTTGTGCTATTTCTAGTATATGATGGTGATAGGGGTTCTCAGGGAAGGGAGGGAGAGTGGAGAGATAACTCAGCATTTCTTGCTCTTAACGAAAGACGCCAAGGTGTCTCCCGTTTGACCTCCCATGCGACGGACGGAGTACTGGACTTGAAGTGATCGATGTGGATGATGTCACACTTACATCCATGCCACGTTTAATTCGTCTCATTGGTTTCTCGTCTGAGTTAATTACTTCAGTCATTACTCCTCGATATTCTAAATTCTGTCGTGCAATCATTCCTGTAGCTTTTTTCCACTACCTGCATTCATTTATCAGATTTGTCATCCGTGGCGTAACGGATGGTTTTCCGGTTTCCTGTTTTTTTTCTGATACCCATGCATGTGTGTACCATCGATTTTTCTCGTCTTAAGATTCGCAGATTTTCTCACATCTTCTCCATAACTCGTACTTAATGTTAAAGCCGAACTTGAAATTTATTTTGGCCCTGTTTAAAGAGTCTTCACTTTACTCTTGTAATACCCATCTTTTATGTACTTATAGGTCATTCGTTGCTTTTTACTGGTACTATGAGAGGCTACGTCCTCCCCATAAAGTCATGTAGGCTGATAGTGCATGCCCTGTTTCTATATTTACAATTATACAACCTAATTAATTGTCTCCTTTCATCACCTGGCGTTTTCCACGTCAATCCTCGCCAGTGATCGTGCTTGAAGAGAGCGTTATTTATAACTTAACAGCACCTTCAAATGTCAAGTGATTTCTGGCCAGAATTTTTTCTTGCTCCCAACACTTACACCGGACTCCATTTCCAATTTCGCAAACCGGGGAGTTGCAATTATTATTTAAGTATTATGAGCTAATTTCCTTGCGTAACGTTGAGTGTGATGATTTCCTTTTCAGCGTCGTTATCATATAATTATTCCTAATAATCCGACCAAAGGTATGAGTCTGTCCAATTATTTTATCTATATTTACACAATGCCTTGCGGGGATCCGCGAGGGTGTGTGGCGGGGAATGAAGATCCCAAACATGTACTGCTGCCAAGCAACTAGGAAATTTAATATAATGCTGCTTTTTTCTTCCCTCACTTAGCGCTTCTGTAGTCCATCATAGTCGCAAATAGCAAAAGTCGATCCCAGGGTCTCGGGTTCGAATCCCGCCCGGGGAGGATTTTCACTTTCCGGGGCGGATTTTCACTTTCCGGGGCGGATTTTCACTTTCCGGGGCGGATTTTCACTTTCCGGGGCGGATTTTCACTTTCCGGGGCATGGATGTTTGTATCGTCCAATCTGTTAACTGGAAGAGAGGAGTTAAATTTCCTGAAATTCGCAGATTAAAATAAGACAAAAATAAATAAATAAAATAATATGACTTGATGTACCACCTTCAAGCTCGATAAAATTATTGTGCACCTATCGTTGGTTTAATTGAAATAGATGGATGGAACCCGCCAATGGAGCGTAAGTTATATATACAGACCTCACTTCATTTCACCTCGAGGGTGCATGGCAGTGGGTGTGTTATCACTGAACCTGCGCGTACAAATAAATATGAATCATGTAAATTTGTAGTTCATTTTTTTTCCCGATAACGGTGAAAATATGTTGAGAACACCTGCGTATTACGCTCGATACTATCACAGAAGCGTAACTGTTTAGATGCTGCATATGGTCCTAGTGATATAGGCAGCCATCTCGATAGATTAAAAATGTCTTTCTTCCGCGGAAATTGAGATCGGGATAGGTATAATGATAACTAACTATACGAACGCTATGCAGCTGCACTTACACGCCTAATATGGTGGATAATACCAATAACTACCGAGTTCCTTCATCTCTATATACGCAATACCCTGCAAGCCCACTGGGAGATGATCAATAAACATGCGCTGTTGAAATGCAACTAGGCTATATAATAATAAATAAAGGCTTGCAGGGTATTACGTAGATTAAAGGAAATAGTTGTAATTAATGCATCATGCTGTACAGACTAACAATATTTCGCCTACCTATCCCTTTGCTGTGCAGCCTATTGTGTTCTCTTATAGTACGGGAAAAATGTAATTTTGAATCTATTATTACGACAATCTACCTCTCTTGTCTTATTTATCTGGTCGAATCTAGCATAATACGCAGGGGTAATAAGTGTCTAACATCTTCAGTATAGCTAAAAGGAGGGACCTGACTGATAAAAAGTAACACCTTTGGTCTTTGGTCTTCACGTCACATTTCCTCATTACTATTAATAAATCCTTGCACCTTGTCAGCCTACTTTATGGAGTGTGGCAAGGGATGGAAAATTAAGCATGTACAGCATATATGTATGGACAAATAGGTATGTACAATATGTAAAAGGCATGCAAATTATTTAGAATTCGAACAAAATCTTAACCCATATATTTATTCCTTCACGATTGAACTGATCCTGCCTGGTGCTTAGTACTTAATTCAGTTTTTCTTTTTACGCACTGACATATCTTTTATTGCATGCAGCTATTGCATCTTTGGTGATGATTAACCCTTCATCACGTCTCCTCAACGTGCCCTACGGAATACTCTACTGATGTTAACGTCGTAAATGACTTCTGAAATCTATCGGTACCTCCCCCGTAATGAATGGTACCGTGTAATACCTGCCACACTTCCACGCGTGGGAGGTAGCCCACGTGTGCGCGAGGGAACTCTCCACACCGGGTGCGTTAAGGGTCCCAGCTCTTCTTACGCAACGAATGGATTCTTCACGGATCACGTGGCACATGCCGGCGCGCGTAGCGTGTGAGTTAGGTATGCCTAAGCCGTACGCCGGGACTGGAGCCAGTTGACCGATCGCCACGCTGAGTCCCCGAATAGAGGAAAGCTTGCCAAAATATATTTTACGCTTCTTTCACATATTTGAGGACCTTGTATTATATTGTGCGCCGCTGATTTCGGTTATTGAATTTAATGTTTAACTTATCTCACAAGTATCAGATGATTTTCATTTATTAAAAAAAATAAGTGTATGGAAATTCATTTATGATGTTTTGACGCTGGGCAAAATTGAAGGGAGGGGATAAAACTGCGTGTGAACTTTTATGCGAAGAAAATAATTTTTGTATTGATTTATTTTTATTTAATTACCGTCTACCGAAACATTGCATTGGTTGGATCTTTGGGTTATATTTTAGTGACGCTAGAGGTGTGAGGGTTAGGTATGAATTTTAACAGATTCTTACGAGAATTTTAAGGACTTCAATAGGTTCAAATAAAGGAAAATACGGAAGAAATCAACAGAACCCGCCTATAATGATCGTTTTATTTCAGAGCGTCATTCCCCCTGCCACACACCCTCGCGGTGGCTTGCAGGGTATCGCGTATATGTCTTAAGCTTGCCCGCGGTCCGTTTTGTCAGTTTTTTTTTAATTATTATACAGGTGGCTTTTAAAAGAGAGTTCTAAATTTGAAGTAAAACATTTTGATCATGTCAGGCATGTCTTCCTTACCGTAGTGCTGTTGAAAGAACTTCATCTTAGATTATTCATTGGCATAAACAACCCCTTGATTCAAGACTATATTCAATCCAGCACAACAGTACAGTACTTTTTTATGTTATTGCTGCGTAAATCGAAATGTTTTTCTTGTGCGTAATCACCTCAGGGTTTTTTCGTTGGGTACTGCGTTTTTGGTTGTTATCATTTGCTTTATTAATTTTTAAAAATTTGATATTTTTCGTTTAAAATTAATTAGTTATTTCTGGGTTCATGACATCTCTTTAAGAGGGGGATACATATATTTCAATATCAGCAGATGATGGGTGGGTTAAATGATCACGATCTGAAATAGTGGCATTTTCTGAGTATCGGAAAATTTCTGTGCGGGTAAAGTGAATGTGACGGGGCTTGCCGTTCCACTCCCTCTTCGCGAATATTCGCTAATGAGCTTCACTTACCGGCGTTGAGCGCTAATTTCTGCTGGAAGATTGCCAGTTCCCAAGCAGCACCAATCGGTGAGAACATGAGCGCCCGTCATCGGAAATACCCTCGCCTCGCAATCCGTACCTCGGAACGTATTAATGACAATTGATAAGGCAATTGAAAGCATCTCCTGCCGAGTGGTAATTTTTGATCGGAATACACTCATTTCCGCGAGGCATTGAAGTGAGCATTCTGTAGAACAAAATAGGGTGGAAGATCACCCACATCTACAGAGTACGAAGAAAGTCACCTCGAGGGTGTGTGGCAGGGAATTAATAATCGGGTAGCGTGCACCAATGGCTACAATGTTGTTCAATTAGATATTACTTATTATTAGGATAATGTGGCGCAGACGCTACGTAATTCAGCTTCTATGTCAAGAAAATCTACGCGCATGCCCAGTAACTTTGATTGCGTTTGCAGATGTAGAAGAATACCAAAAGTCTCCATTGCCTATCCATATCATAGTTGGGAAAGTTACCAAAAAAATTAACTGATTAAAGTTAAAGTTAATCTCCGTAAAAAGTAACTAGTTAAAGTTAAAAGTAACTTTTCTGAAAAAGTAAATTATTAAAGTTAAAGTTAAAAGTAACTTCTGAAAAAGTAAATTATTAAAGTTAAAGTTAAAAAAAGTAACTTTTGCGTTAAAAGTTACTGTTCAGTAACTTTGGCACATTGGATGCTCTTGTAATAGAGACCTTGATGGTTTTTTTGTTTTGACAAACAAAGCGAACGCTGAAAACTGTCATTGTGGTTGCTTCCATCCGCATCCATTTGTTTAAAAATATTTGAATTGGAGATTACCGTTGTAATTCAATTTAGTGTCCAGAGTGCTGCTAGTCAGGTTTCCTTGTGTCTGCTGAAAGTATTCGGCGATTTTTCTGAGGTGGACCTCCGATTCCGGGATTTTTAAGTTGTCGTGAATGTAAGACTTCCTGACGAACAATGGTGCGTCTGTAATTTTCCGCCAAAGATTGTTCTGAGCGGCAGAAGGTGCTTTATGGTTACTTCTGATATCGATCCCCAGATTGCGATGTGAAGTATCCATTCACAATTGTAAAATTTCAGTGGAAACGGCATAATTACATAGAGGTAAAGTAGATGCTGAGGGTATGCCTGCGCACCTTTTCTCGAGAGTCACTGGGGGCTGATGTATTGACGAAGCAATGTCGCCGAGTAATGCACATGTACATCTAAATCTACATAATACCCTGCAAGCCACCATAAATGTGTGTGGCAGGGGGTGAACTCTCACCAAACATGCACTACATATCATGCATAAAATTTGTAATTAAAAATTAAAATAGCAAAGTATACATGCGAAAATATGCTGTTAGTTGGGTTAGCTTTCAGTCCTTATACCAACATGCAGCTACCAATGTTATCCATTGCTACACTCGTACTGGATATATTTACCGTTATTCATATCCCTAATAGTACGAGGAAAAAAGGACATTTTGAATCTGTCAGTTCGGCAATCTATTTCTCTAATTTTGTGATCCTGTTCCAGTCTACCATAGTAAGTTGGGGCCCGCAAAATACTTCTAACATCATCACTGAAAATATGGTCTTGGAATTTATTTAAGAGATTAAGTCTAAATTTCAACCTGCGATCTGACAATGATTCCCAATTTAATTCATTTAATAGACTGGTTACGCTAAATGTAGACTGGCGCATTGCAACAGATACGTTAGTTTGAATGGACCCCTCCCCCTCGTTACCTTCATAGGTTTCTACGTGATCCTTCTCTCTCGGCTTGAACTATGAAGTATTTACGACATGATGTCGCCGAGTAAGGCATACGAGCCCTCCAGGACATTGTCTCCGCGTGGTTTTCTCGTCCGAGGGTGCGTTCCTAATCTTATGCGGTCATTCCCCTTACCCCGCTTTTGTTTGGATGTATTCCCCTGGGCCTATTCATTGCATTCTTGCACAACTACCCTTGCATTCTTAGATACCGTTTTATTTTTTGATTTGTCTGTTGGGTTACCTAAGCGCCCAAATTCGTACAAGTCGACATTCGTCGAAAATTAACGGAAAAAAAATAACTGAAGTTAGTTTTGATTAAAATTAAAAAATTAACTCTTTAAAAAGTAACGATTAAATTAAATAGTTAACCATATTTTTAACGATTAATTTTTATCGTTATTTTTTTAAATCGTTAATTTGAACCATGATCCTTATCATATCCGAGGTAACTTTGGTTAATGAAGGTGGTAATAGTTGCATCGTACTCGTCCATTTAAGTGCTATTTGATGGATGTTGACATTGTATGATATGATGACGGTACCAGCGGTACCTGGTGAATATTGTCATTTAAAATTGCACCGACAATTGCAATGCCCTCAGGCCATATTTCTTGAAATTTTCTTCGTCACGGACTTTCGCGGACGACTGCTCAAACCGATGATACATCAACTGTAATAGTTTTAATGGCATTGTAAATCTACATGTAAACCTTCTCACGCTAAGGCACTTTAAACGGTTGCATGATGTGACCCATACATTCATCCAAAATGAAACCAAATATAAAAATAAAATATCCCAATCACACAAATTCTGAAGCTCGGGAATTTTCTCGAAAAAGAGAACCCAGATTAATAGTTCATCTGCAACTACAATATACCCTGCAAGTCACCGCGAGTGTGTGGCAGGTGGCTAGCCAAAATCAGGTTGAAATTCATGTCTGGTATGCATTATTAATTGAATAAATTCGAGGATGCATTGCGGCATTGCATCATTAACTTTTTCGTATGCATAAATAATTTCACCATGTGCATTAAGCTCAATAAACACTCTTTTATCGATTCTGAAATAAAATTAACATGAAAATTAAATGTGTATATGTAAGATAAATATACGAACGAATGAAATTATGTTTCTATAGCTTCATCACACCATCAAACTGTGGGTGGCATTCGGTTTAATTTGTATTAACCTGTTTATGTGCAATGGGTGCAGTAAACTTTACCCACTCCCCTGTCGTGGTTTGCAGTACTCTCTGTAGATGTGGGCATTTGCTTCAACTCTCTAATAAATTTCTAGCATTCCGTCGGCTCGGCCGCGTATCCCCGGCCGGCGCAGCGCGTAGAGAAGATGCGCTCTTTCCATGCCTTTCCTAAGCGCATTTGGTGCACGGGAACGCCGGCGCAGGAGGTCGGCCAAAGATCTGGCCAGCGCTCAGCGGGGGTGGCAGGCGGTGCGTGGGGCCCCTTGTGGAGGCGGGGGGCCTCCCCCGCCCTCCCCCCGTGCTTCTCCCCCTCCTGAGGGCTCCGGGCGGTGATCTGGCGCGGCGTTTTCTTGGCTCGCTTCTTTTTGGTGAAGTTCCCGTGCAAACAACACAAAAATTTGTTTCTTCGTCGACATTACTCAAGCTTCTATTACGTCCTGTGGATAAAAATATTCAAAGGAATGCGAGGCGTTCGCTGACGTGTTTATTTTTTTGTTCGGGGTTAGTTTTATCGTGTGTTTGCAAGAGGCTGACCGTAAACAATTTTCTTTCATCATTTCATTTGTAAAAAAATTTATTTTCATCATGGAGAGATTGATAGGAAAAAATAAATACACTGCGCCACAGGTGGATTCAAGTATTCGTTCTTTTCCCAAGCAATCGGTGACCAAAAACAACTTCAAGACCTCTCAAACATCGATCCCTTCAAAAAATACATTTACCTTACCTACATGACTATGAAATAGCACACATTAGGTTAATACGGATAGCTGTAACACACATAGATGTAGTTGAGATGTTGGATTCTTTTTTTACCCCTTCATTTTGGGATTTAAGCATGCCAGGATGAAATACATGTAATATATGTCTGTAGTGCTTCATGTATTTAATGTACATGTTGTTGGATAAAAAGTGGAACGGTTATCGTGTGTCCCGCATGATATTCGTAAAAATCTCTCCTTAGGCACGTGGTACAATTCTACATCGACATAATACCCTGCAAGCCACCATAAATCTGGGTGAAATTCACACCAAACATGCACTACATATCGTGCTTACAAGTCAAACCTTCAAGTCCTTGCACTAACATGAAGCTACCTACCTATGCTATCAATTGCTACACTCGTATTTGACATATTTACCGCTATACCGATATATGCCTGATTGTACGAGGAAAAAAGGACATTTGAATCTGTCAGTTCGGCAATCAATTTCTCTAATTTTGTCACTATGGTCCAGTTTACCATAGTATGCGTTGCATGTACGCAGTGCATACCAGGTGATCTCTATCCCCTGTCAAACACCTTGGTAGCTCACGGGGTTTTTCGTAGATATAGATATTAATTATCTGGTACTATGTAGATTTGGATTGTTTTCCGACACTGTAAGCGGATACACCATCGCCCGTTTCGTTTTCTGAATTGGTATTGTAGCTTAAATACGAAACGGCTCTCCAGCGATACGCTTGCGTGAACTTCCTTTGTTGGAGTACGTGATAGAACAAAAGAAGGGACTAATTTCTCGAAGAAAATAACGAGTGGAGCGGAAGAGGAGGTTGCAAAAAGCTGCATCAGAATTTGTGTGGCGTTAGGTGTTCCCTTTACTCGAAGTCTTCCCTTTCAAAATAATAATTGTATAAGCGTTACCAGTTTAAAAGAAGAACTAGGATGGGAATTACTATCAGAACGCAGGTTAAAATTTAGGTTAAACCTTTTAATTAAATTCGAAACTGATTTGTTTACAGATGACGTTAGATATATATTAAAGACCCCTGCGTATTATGCTAGGTTTGATGAGATTAACAAGATTAGAGAAGTAGTTTGTCATACCGATAGATTTAATCTGTCATTTTTCCCGCGTACTATAAGACAAAATGATAGGCAGCATAGCAAAGTGATAGGTAGGTGAATTATTATTAAAATAGTCTAGTGCATGATGCATGTATGAACAACCAATCCCTTCATTGCTCTGTATATTCTAATCATCTAGCTGCATTTGACCCTTTTATCTAACATATCTTCGTGAAGTAGCCTAGTTGCATATCAGTAGTGCATGTTTGGTGATCTTCACCCTCTGCCACACACTCTCGTGGTGGCTTCTAGGGTATTATGTAGGGGTAGAGGCTCGAGCCGCCCAAGACTAGCAGTCCCCAGAGCAACAAGCCAAAGAAATTTACAGATAAAGTTGTGTTGCAACGGCGTGACAACTCCTTGGCTTGTTTAATTGAACGTCGCCATCCGATGTCGAGGTGTCGGGGATCCACCCAACGATGCCAAGCGTGAATGCGGTTTTAGACAAAAGTGCTTGCGTAAGAATATCCGGTAAAACCCAGTCCAGACTTTTCACGATGATATTTCGCCAAGGAAAACGTGTTTTTTTTGTCGCCAAAGCGACTTTTTTTCTGTAAGATTCGTCCGCGGAGTATTAATACTAATATCGTTGTAATTATAATGAACTTTAGTTATTTCTCGGTCGTTCAGATGCCATAGTACACCACATTGAAGTATGTACTAATGTTTCAGGCTTCACATTTCAGATAATGTGACTTTTCAATTGTAAATTATAATAAAATCATTCTGCAGTTTTAAGAGAATTTATTTACGATTATTTTCTTTGTAATAAAACCTTACTAATGGTGAATAAAATACTTTAAAACTGGAAACATGGATTTATAAATGACTACAGTGTATTAGAGAGCTGGTTAATTCTACGAATGACTAAGGTATCTAGTCAATGATTTTTCCTAGCCCCTCTTCCATCTTTTTATCCAGAACTTACGGTCTCACTAAATGTTTTAAAAATTTAAGGTCTTTTGAAAAGTCATCCGATTTTTTACATTCTTAAAAATCGTCTAAAATCTTCCTACCTATGTTTCACAACTTAGGGTCAAGAGTATATAAAGTGAAAAAAATATGATAATTATTCCTCTTGTCTGCACTGTCAGAAGCATCACTTTCTACGACTCTTATATGCTCTCAATTCTTGAACGCAGCCTTTTCATCAGCTATTCTTTTATTTCTTATGGCATTGCGCCGAACATCAGGGCCCGTATCTCCTTGTTTCTCGCTTGAAATTATATTCTTTTTCCATTGTGGTGGTGGGATGTTGCAACTCATGGTCAGTTGCCAAAGATATGGGGCCAACTTCCAAATCTCAAGGAGCCAATGACCATTTAGGGAGGCTCGTCAGAATTTTAAGGGCGTCGGCTTTCAAAACGTAAATACTTCGGATCGGCTATATTGCATGCTTGGTGATATTCACCCCCTGCCACACACCCTCGCGGTGGCTTTTAGGGTATCGTGTAGATGTAGATGAGATTAGGGTACATTACCACAGTTCTAGGGTGATAGATGCAATAATGAGTGAAACTATCAAACAATCGAGAAAAGACGCTGACGTCCAATAAGAATTTTTTTGCCCACTTATTCTGTTGTGTATTCTAATTAATTAGGCGTCTCCTGTGAGTGCATATCTAACATGTTTTCATGAAGTAACAGTGATTATATTCCCCCCTGCCACACACCTTCTCGGTGGATTGCGGGGTTTTACGTAGATTCAGATGTAGCGGAGTGGTTCCGTAACTTTTCAGAATCTAGTACTGATCACGTTTAGGCAAAGGGATTGCGTACCGGTGCAAAATACCGTAACGGTTCCTGTGTTGCTAGTGGAGAACGGCTGATCTAGAATTGCCACGAGCAAAATTAGGGAATTTTTTTAACCGATCCGATAGATGCTTCCTCGATTATTTTCATCTTCGTTCAGTTAGGAATCTGAGTAGCTGAGAACATATTGTATGTTATGTACGCATTTTTATCGATACGTAGCTTAGGTAATTGCATATCGGTGTTAAGGCTTTTAGCTAACCGAACAAACAGGACGTTTATACATGCTTTATCTGCTTCTTAGGTATTTTGTAAATTGTTATAATCCAAAAACTCTTTACGCATGATAGGCAGTGCTTTTTAAGTAAAAATCCGCTCCCTGCCATACACCATTATGGTGACATGCAGGATATTATGTAGATAGTTTTATAGAAAACACTTACAAATTAAAAACTATTGCATTATTCTTTAGATTTGTGTTGTAGGGGGTGCATTCTCACCAAACATGCTCTATATATCATGCATAAAATAGGATTAATAATAATATATTAGTCTAACCTTCACTATTCAAAAAGATAAAAATAACAAAGTAAGCTATTTCGCTAATAAGCCAAACTAAAAGCATGCAAAAACATGCTTTTAGTTTGGTTACCTTAAAGTCCTTATACCAACATGCCACTACCTATACTATGGATTGATTCACTCGTATTGGGCATATTTACCGCTATTCGTATCCCTAATTGTACGAGGAGAAAAGGTAATTTTGAATCTGTCAGTTGGGCAATCAATATCTTTAATTTTGTCATCGTGGTCCAGTCTACCATAGTAAGTTGGGGTTCGCAAAATATTTTTAACGTCATCACTGAAAATATTATCCTGGAATTTATTTAAGAGTTTGTCTAAATTTCAACCTGCGATGTATGACTTAGATGTAGAATATGGTCTCGCGATTAAAGTGCCCTCCACACTCTCTCTGGAGGCTCCGTCTTCCGCAGGCGCGCGGATCCGCGCAGACCAATACCCGATGGTGGTGATGCGCGCGCGCGGAACTTTGTATGGGATCCTAATGAATTAGGTTTGATCAGAGAACTAGACAGTGTGCAGCGTAGAACAGGTTCGTTAAAAGATGCTACGATTGGTTGAGTAACTTTTCAGAATTATTAAAAGAATTAGGGTGGGAATCATTATCAGAGCGTAGGTTAAAGTACAGATGAATTCTATTAGAGAAATTTCAATCGGATAGCTTTACTGAAGATGTTAGGCACATATTAAAAAAACCAGCGTATTATGCTAGATTTGACCAGACAAATAAGATTAGAGAGATAGATTGTCGTACCGATAGATTCAAAATGGCATTTTCCCCCGTTCTATAAGAGAACAGAATAGGCAGCATAGCAAAGGGATAGGTAGGGTAAATATTTTAGAGTAGTCTGTAGTGCATGATGCATGTATTAACCCCTTAAATACTATAGATACTAACAATCAAGTTGCATGAGACAATATAGTTGCTAGTTTGCATGTTATTAGTGCATGCTTGGTGATCTCCACCCCGTGCCACACACCCTCCCGGTGGCTTGCAGGGTATCGTGTAGATGTAGATATAGATGAAGATGTGAACTTTTCCATCCTTGCGCCGCGTCTCGGCATCCTATAGCCTCCCCCGCCCACTTCCTCCGCTCCTGGTGCTTGCCCGACACGAGAAAGACAGACCCTTCAGGCCGCCCTCCGGTTGCGAAGGCGGGTGGCATGGCGACGCGCGGTGGGAGGGGAGATGGCGGCAGGAAGGCGTGGCGCTGTGCTGGATTTCCGTAGACGGAAATATATGTCGAGAGCACGTCGTTTGAAGTGGCGCACGAAGACGCGGTCCGTAACCGTTCCGAGACCGAGGCGGTGCTTCTGAAGTATCAGGAACGAGCGAGTATTACGCTGGATTCTATCAGAAGAACGGGGTTGGAAGGAAAGACTGTCGCATTGATAGATTTGAAAGTGTCTTAAATAGAAGAATTATTCTGGGAATCATTATCATCGTAGTTTAAAGTACAGATTAAATCTCCAGCTGAAATTGAAAACGGATGGCTTTGCTGAAGTTGTAGATATGTACTAAGAACTCTGCGGTTTATCCTGGAGTCGACCAGATAAAAAAGATTAGAGAGATATATTGTCGAATTGATGGATTCATAACGTCATTTTTCCCCCGCACTATAAGGTACACAATAGGCAACATAGAAAAGGAATAGGTAGAGAGGTTACTCCGTAGAGCATGAATGCAGATAAAGAAATATTTAGATAAATGTCATTATAACAAAAATCCTTGCTTACTATGCAGATACTAACCATATAGCTGCATGTGAACACATCATATAACATGTTTCCATGTAGTAGCCTATATAGTTGCTTGTCAATAGTGAATGATCTGTGATCTCTACCCCTGCCATACATTCTCGCGTGGATTGCGTGGTATTGCGAATATGTAGATGAAACCTGAAGGTGACAGAACGTTTCGAAACCTAGGTATTCGCTATAAATGTGGAGTCAACAAGTTAATTCTCATTATTCCGTATTTTCAGTATTTTTTATTCCTACGTTAAGAATAATTATAAGCCCTTGACTCTATATAGCTCTTTCGACTCTACTATAACTCTATAGTAGACAGTTTTTCTGAGAAGTAATATTGTACTTCTTAGTTGCATCTACGTTGTATTTGGCGGAAGCTCTGGGGTTGTAATTTCCAATTCTTGATGCGCTCCTGCGAGGCCGTTTAGATTATCACCTTAAACGTCAGCAGTTTGACGAGCATAATGGTCACCGTATCGTCGGCAACGACTGTATTGCGTTTATGCATTTGCCTTTACTTAGTGTTATTCAGGTATTCCATGTATGTTTGGGTTCTAATCCCAGGAACGTTTGTGAAATGCTTATGCTGAATTTGATCTGCGTGAATATTAATCGGATTCAGAGGCTGTTAGATTCAGATACGTGAAGCTGCCGTTTTTTGTTGTTAGAAACCACGACGTAGTTATTGAGATTGTATACTCGGCTCTAATACTTGCCTTGTGTGGTATCACCCACTGCCACACTCCTTGGAGATGGTAGTGTGCTATTGAAGCTGTATTGGAAAAATTAGTTTCAACGAAACAAAATGGCCGCCGGCCCCCCAGCCTGAACCAATTTCATCCCAGTTCAGGGGATTTTTCTCGTCTTGCCCTGGCTCTCCTGAGTTTTCGTCGCACCCGATCCCCGGGTGATGTTTCGCGGAACGGGAAATTCTTCGTGGACAAGTATATGCGCTTGTGTTTTTTATTCTATCCTCGTTTCCCAGACAGTGGGGCTGATGAAACGGATGTTAATGATTTCGAGCATGTTTCTTTTGTTTTGGCTGGAAATACTCGCTCCGACGACGGTGGCGTTGGCCTGCCGTCACCCGCGCCGGGCACTAATTTTAGAGCCCCTCGCCTCATGCGTCATTGTTTACTTATTCCCCCTGTGGTAGATTTCCTCGGTGAAATGATTTAAGCTCCATGATTTTCCGCCACAATCTCAGGGTTGAAGATCATCTCGATGGTCTGTAGCTGCGGGTGAATAATCACTAAACATGCGTGCATGAACTAATGGTGTCGTTACTATGTAGTGAAGAGTTTACAACTAATTTCTTACGGGACATGGTTAGTGATCCCCCCTGCCAGACACCTATATGGTGGCTTGCAGGGCATTATGTAGATGCAGATAAAGTGGAGTTGAGTAAGAATGATGTAGGGGCTATGTCTGAGGTGATCAAAATTACAAGATAAGAATGCTGTACGGTTAGATTTAAAATTGCTTTCTTCCAGAGAAAAATTAGAGATGAAAGAAGGGAGCCAGGTTGTAGGATAGGTGGTTTTACGCTAGGCTAACTACCTTGTAGTACATATAAGATACTTCAGGATGCCACTAACGACATCGTCTATTTAGTTTAATACTGCTGAACTGAAGAGCAATTATATTGTTAGTTGCATATACGTAATGTATGTTTGGCGATTTTTCACCCTCTGCCACACACCCTTGAGGTTGCTCCATACGTGGAGTTGCTACCCATGTCCGTACGCCCGCGTATCGTGGAGAACTCAAGCCGTCATTGAACACATGTTCCTCCGCATGCGCTAATGATTTTGGAACACGTCCGGTTGAGTGTCTAATAAACATAAACTTTCTTAAGTTCGCTCTAAAATAACTGGCGGAATGGTAAGTGTTCGGTGGTGAATCATCGCATGGAACGTGTCTCCAAGGTGGTTCGTGGTGTAACTCCGCTGCAAGACGTTTGCTTCGAGGGCATAAACGGAAGCGGTCGGAGAGGCCCTAAGGAGGTCTCGCACCCCTCCCGGATGTCCTCTCCAGTAATAGTTACCATCTGCTCGACGCGGGTGTTGAAGACTCCGAAGGAATAGTGGCAAGGGGGTCTCGGTTGGATCCGCGTCCGAGATCCCCGGTTCTCCTCTATTCTATTTACGTATGGCGTTGGCCAGAAATAACAACGTTCTAGCTAACACCTTAACCCCCTATCCTCCTGGGTTTCCCCCATCCAGCCGTGCTCGGGAAGCTGTGCTTAGTCGCCATAACTACAACAATTCTTGACAGGCTCACTAGAAGAACTCGTTTGGTTGTCTCTATCAAATCGTAGGCGTAAGTGTAGGCCGAATTCGGTAAAGAACTTTGAAACTGATTAGTTGTGCATTTTTGTCAGAAATGTTTTGAAACCCTTTATAGTGATGACGTTAAAAATATTTTTGCTAACTCCAAATGACTATAGAATAATGGGCTTTGAACATAAAATTAGGGAGATTGATATCCGTGCCGACAGATTCAAAGTCTTTCATTCCTCTTGTTATTAGGGATATGAATAGCTGTGAATATATTCAGTAGTATGTATGGATGATAATAGTGTGGTTAGCGTAGATAGTTGAATGATGGTGTAATGATTTTAAGCATACCCAAATAACAGCAGGTTTATGCATGCTTGCTTTGCTCTGTATTTTTTAAATGTTTATATTTCGACGACAATATAGCTATCAATAAGTATGATATGTATACATGTTTGGTGTGAAGTTAGGTAATTTTACTGACGGGGTTGGGCACCGACTTATATGGCATTACGTAGATGTAGGTGTAAAAATGTTCATCCTTTTTTCTTTACAGAGAAACACTTGGCTTACTTGCATGAGTCGAAAACATCATGTTTGATACGGGAAGATGTTAGGAAAACTGCTTGCGCGATTAATTGTACGGCTCGTACTGTAAGCTAGTCATCGACCGAAACACTTTCAGTCCAAAGTAACACTTTTTGAATAGAAGATGTTCACGAAAGAAGTGGCGCGGTAAACTGTCGGTGATTCATTCTTCCAGAATTAGGTCGGGCCAATCGTTTCGCGGATTTTAGTACCTACGTGCTCGGTACCAGCGCTTAGCTATTAACTGGTCATCAAAGTTAAGAGATGAGTCACTTTACTAGCGTGCTATCTTGGTCGCCCACTTCGTACATCTTTGCGGTGTCTTGCAGGATACTTGGGAAATGTAGACACCTGTCATTTTAAGTCTATTTCCCTCATCTATATCTATAAATCTACATAATACCCTAAAGCCACCATAAATGAGTGGCAGAGGGTGAATTCACATCAAACATCTCAACAAAATGAACGCGATACCCTGCAAGGTACGGCGAGGGTGCGTGGCAGGGGGCGAAGATCACCAATCATGCATTATTTGCATGCAACATTTTACGAGGGTACTACATGGAAACATGCAGTTTTGCGTTAGTATCTACATAGTAATAAAGGGATATTCAAGGGATATCTACATAGCAGTAAAGGCATAGTAATAAAGGGGGGTGATCTTCACCCCCTGCCACACACCCTCGTGGTTGCTTGCAGGGTATCGCGTTGATGTTGATTATCGTGTAGATATAGATAGATGTAGATGAAAGGGATTGGTTTTAAATACGTGCATCATGCACTCAGACCACTCTACAACATTTCACCTACCTATCTCTTTGCTATGCTGGCTATTGTGTTCTCTTAAAGTACGGGGGGAAAGTGACATTTTGAATCTATCAGTAACATATATTACATATCTTGAATAAAAAAGGATTAGTAATATATTAGTCTAAACTTCACTTTAAAAAAGCAAAGCGAGTATGCAATATGATGCTGTTAGTTGGGTTAGCTCAAAGTCCTATCCATTGATACTCGTATTTTTGCTATTGGTTATATTTACAGCTACTCATATCCCTAATAGTGCAAGGAAAGAAGGACGTTTTGAATCTGTCAGTTCGGCAATCAATTTATTCAATATTGTGACCAAATACCCTGCAAGCCAACTTTATGGTGTGTGGCAGAGGATATGTAATCACCAATCATGCGCCAGCTGCTCTAAAGCCGTATAATTACCTAAATAAAGAAATCGAAAAATATGTACCATCCACCCTTCTGATATTGACCCCTTTTCTCTATCCCGTAAAACTTTCTTGACCTTGCCTCAGCTCATATTATTGGAAACAATTCTTGTAAATAATAATCAGCATATTTTATCATCTAGCTTTTGTTTTTTGTTATTTGATTTTTCTTTGTTGTTTACTTTATCTTCATTGTGTTTGTTATTAGTGCACTTTAAATCGACAACATTGCTTTGTGTATCATTTCTTTAAAATAAAAATAAAATAAAATGTGACATTTACCTCGTGTAGAAATGTTATAATCGATGAGGACTGCATTTTATATTATTTTTATCATGCTCGTGTGTAGTGGTTAAGGTTATTCCATTGGATTGCTAGTACGGATTACGTCGTCGAGTCACTTGATCGGAAACGATGCTCCATTAAAAATACCTATTGAGTGTTACCTGAAACTTGTGTATTGCTATTTTGTCTTCATAGTCCCCCTCCCCCCTGCCCATTCGCCTACACCGGTGCTTGCGGTGTACCCTTTTTAGCTCTTGGGGCACCGCTCTGTGTTGCACCAGCACCATGGATCACCAGCCAGTTGGCAAAGTGTGGAGTTAACGCATCGCAAAAGTGTTGATGTGCCCATAATTCCCGCGGGGCCGTTACGAGCACATTTAGACTCGGTATCCGTGGCTACTCTTCGCGCGGACTGCTTTGTGGAAAGGGAGACGAGGGTATTTTCGTTCAATCGCCTGCGCACCCGGCTCCGCAATTTACGCTCGAACGAAGCCTTTTACGACTACTTTGTGTACCTAATGGGCTCGAGGGGGGAGACTACAATGTAAAGAGTAATTACATTCTGCTGTATCTTACTTATTTTTTGTTTTCAAATGATTCCGTCATTAGTGAGTCGTTTCTATTATACGCTAAATTAATTTAGCGCTTGGATTAATTCAGAAAAGGCCCGTAATTTCTCCCAAAAAAAACGTAGGTTCTTGATTCTGGGTGAGTAAAAAACTGTAGCACTTTTTCACAATTAAATTATTTTTTTTAATTACACTATGTGTTGCGGCTTACTGAGCCGTCTTCAGGTGTACACTCACACTGGGTGAGTGTACACCTGAAGATTGCTTAGTAAGCCGAAACGCGTAGTGTAATTTTAAATATTTTCAAAATATAATTGTGTGTTCAATTGAAAATTTAAAAAATTGCTACGCAATTCGAAGGCTTCATCTGGAGTATGTGTCAAGAATTTGAGGTCCAATAAATTAAGAATTAATTTGGGAACTAAATTGGATCCAACGGAAAAACGGAAACAGCGCTTTTTTAACAAATTTGTATGAGCGTGCAGAAAGTCATTCGACTATCGGAAAAGCTTGGTTGGGAAACCCCAAGGACATCTACATCTACATCTACACGATACCCTGCAAGCCACCGCGAGGGTGTGTGGCAGGGGGTGAAGATCACCAAGCATGCACTACTAACATGCAAGCAAGCAACTAAAGGGTCTCAAAGGGTCAAGGACGAGAAGGTTGTTCACATAATTAAAGACAGAATTGAAGACAGGAAACATTCAAAGCACACGAATTTTTATGTTATACTTCAGTTTTTTTTCTAACCCCTCACAACAGTAGAAGGGCAGAAGCGACAAATTATGAGGAATCGATTGTCGGGCGGAGTGATACAAGAATTCAATTTTCCCACGCACAGTACAAGACTAAAACCTAACATATAGTTCTTTCGAAAACAAATATGCAGTTTAATAGTGGGAGAATACATTCCAGCGTGTGAGCTTGTAACTATGGACATCCTTTCTCATATGATGGCTGGCAGGGTATTTTGTGGATGTAGATGTAATTTATGTACTCGTGAATTATGGGGATGATTTGCCCCGTTAGATGACTTCAAGAGAACATCTACATATTGACCTCGATACCAATAGTGCATGCGTGCTGATTGCTAGGCATATTTTAGTCGTACTTTAAAGATTTAAAAATCAGAGTTAGCATTATTACAAGGAGACCAGCCTTCGTGATAGGAATTTCCATTCATGAAAAAATTGAAATATTAGAATTCACGGCTGAGGCAGATCGGGAAATGCCCTTTCTTGCTATATGGGACTTGTCATTAATTATTGTCGTATGCTTCATGAACTACGATACACTATTTTCTCATCTCCTTTCACATGTATTTGAATTTAAGACATGGGTTTGAGTCACCTCCCTGCGAAGGGACATGTTACGCACTTAATTTGAAGATCCTCCTCAAAAATGGCTCCGATTTCACCTGTGTTTTACGGCGTGGCCATCATTTCATTCCTTCATGCCACGGAAAGTGAATTTCGTGATGGTATGGAATAAATAAGTTTTCGGATTTCTTGTATGGCATCTTTTTTCGCGAGCCTATGCTAAACACATACCGAAAATGCTCAAGGGTTTACAGAATGACTTAACCTTTTGTCCCTTGTTGTCTTAGATGATGAGGTATTTTTATTTTGCGTCAGATCTCCCCCGAATGGAGTGAGATTCACCCTTGGGACGCAAGGCAGATCTGTGCGTCATTCTCGTTCATTTCGTTTACGACGGTTTTTGGAGGTTTTGAAATCGTGGCTACTCAAATCCCAGATCTTCATCATGCCAGCCAGTCCTCGACCTGAAGGGCAGCCAACAAACGAACGGTAGTTGGGACATTAAAAGCTCGCTTATAGTGCTTGTAATAACTTCACATCTTCAAACCTTATTGGCCAACTAGTAATAAGAACACACTCTTGAGGTGACTTGCAGGGTAGTCAGTAGAAATAGATAAGTTTGCACTGGCAGGAAAAATACCCGATTGCAGTTGGTATTAGTATCATTGGAGTGCAGGTGTATTTGGCATTAGGCTGGAGAGTCATATGCTTAGACTCCGGCGGTAGAGGTGTCGCTGCAAAGCATTCTTAAAAAATTAAATGAAGACTGTATGAGCTCAAGGAGAGTGGTGACGCATTCACAGATTTGGTACGTCTCCCATCTCCTGACTCATGAGTCTCGTAATGGTTAGTTGCATTAAACTTTTTCTGTTGCTCACAAAGAATCTGTTTTAGTGTATCCTTTTCCACTCATTCACATCAAATAATATGCATATGGGGTGGAAACCATCCAAACTACTGAAAAAATACGAGTACCCTGCAAGCACGTCTAGGGTATGTAACAGGACTATTTCATCACCAATAATTTCATTTGGGCCAACTCTCATTGTTTAAAAAAAATGTTAACATAATACCCTGAGTGCCACCGATAGGGTGTATGGCAGGGGGTTAAAAGTATTACGTTCTATCATATATTTTCGTCGTGGACTTGGATGATTTTTTACTCTGTGCTGGCTTTTTAGAATATTTCTTTTGTATTCTAAATGCAACCAATTCTGCAAAAAGAATGCATCTACAACTACATTTGCGTAATACCCTGCAAGTCACGATAAATGTGTGTGGTAGGGGGTGAATTCACGCCAAATATGCACCACATATCACCGCATAAAAAGTTTTAGCAATAATATGCTCGTCAGTACTTCACAATTTAAAAAAGATAAAAATAGCAAAGCGAGCATGCAATATGACTCTGTTAGTTGGGTTAGCTTAAAGCCCTTTTACCAACATCCAACTACCTATGCCATCCATTGATACAATCGTATTGGGCATATTTACCGCTATTCATATCCCTAATTGTACGAGGAAAAATTGACATTTTGAATCTGTCAGTTCGGCAATCAATTTCTCTAAGTTTGTGATTATGGTCCAGTCTACCATAGTAAGTTGGGGTTCGCAAATTATTTTTAACGTCTTCAATGAAATAATATCTTGGAATTTATTTAAGAGATTAAGTCTAAAATTTCAACCTCCGATCTGTCAATGTGACCCATTTAAATTGATTTAATAGACTGGTTACGCTAATATAGTTATCATACCGTCCCTTTACAAATCTTGCCGATATTCGTTGCACACGTTCGAGTTCATTACTTGGGCCTATTTCTTATGGATCTCATGTGCTGGCAGCGTATTCTAAATGAGGTCTAACAAGGGAGAAGTAGCTGATTTCTCGTACATGATCGTCACATTTACCCAGGAGGTACTCTTTTAATGCATCCCAGTTTACGATTAGCTTGACCCATTATTTCACGTAGGTATGTGTTCAACCCAGGAAAGATCATGTGTTAGTCGATGACGCAAGCGTCAGCTTTATAAAGATCGTGATTACATCCTTGCTTTGATGAATGCATTTTCTATTTTTTTTCAGTTATTTTATTCTATTGTTAAAAGTCGCGTCTTTTCGCGTTGTATTACAATAACATTGTGTGCATCATAAGAATAACAAAATGTATCCCAATAATATTGGGTACACAACCGCCTCAGGGAAATGCGTGCAACGTAAGAAAGTGTTCTCCCATTTTAAATTTTGCTGTGTGGAATAATCGGGGACGAAGGAATTTGCTTTAAGGTTCTCGTCGTGGGCAATGGAATCGTACTTGCAACAATTCCTTTGCCTTTGATGCGCTTTAATCAGTTTTGCCAACCATATTACTTTCGAAAAATGCTCATTGTATATTTGGTGGTTAGGTATAGTCGACTATGTAGCTGACACGAGTGTACATAATATCTAGGAAGGAGTTTATCCATTGGAGGGTGATAGTTAAGCGAGTGTGTAACCCAGAAAGAGTGGAAAAATCTAGTGAACTCTCGAATCGCCTGCTTTGAATTACGTAACACATTCACGTAGGCTGGAGGTTTTGAGTGAAATAGTACGATATGTCGGCTTCTTACTGGAAAAAGGTCATTAAATTGAAAGAATTCGACGCCGCAGTAATTTTTTTAAACCAATCGGGGAAGAGGTAAGCTCTTACCAAATGTCCACTTCGTGTTCACCTTGCATCGGCCTCGTAGGTTGAACACCTCCCACCTGCAGACGCCATCGGTGAGTGTATGTCGTGACTAGTAATTATTCTACTTGGGCGTGACACAGTCTTGTCTTTTCTCCGCAGCGTTCTCTATCGACTATGGAGAGGATTTGTCGCCTTGCCTCTCGTTTTATCCGCCCACGTGAAAGCGCTTGCGTGCCATATGAAAATCCTGATTTTACTCAGTGGCGCTGCGCAGTATTTCTTCCATCGCAAATATTCATGAATTTCTGTCTTTGATTTAGTGCTCCCAATGTTACGCAATTGATGCAAGAACATTCAAACAATGTTTTCTTGCTAAGTAGGTACAAATACAGTGGATATGAGCACCTGCAGAGTACAGGTCCTATGCGTAACTTGTTTCCATGAATTAATGTTATGAAGTAGCTACTAGGTGCCTGTCGGTAGTGTATGTGTGGTGATTTCCAACCTCTGCCACAGATCCACGTTGTGGCTCGCTGAGTATTACGTACATGTAGATGCACAAATATTTCGTATCTACAGTATTTAATGGTGACCAGTTTTAATATTGGACATATTAAAATTAGATGAAGCAATGGCATTGTATGGCGGTGACATTCAGGGTATTATCCAAATGTAAAAGTTATGATATCTACTGACAGGCTGAGTGAAATTAGTGAAAAAATTTTGGTTTGGTAGTTTACCTATTTATTGTGTTATATGCATTCGTAGTGTATGTTTGGTTGTTATTCAGCTCCTCCTATATACCCTTGCGGTGGCTTACAGTTTTGGTAGTCTTACTCGATGTCGATTTATTTTACGTCTACGTAATACCATGCGAGCCACCACGAGGGCGTGTGGCAGGGGGTGATGATCACCAAACATGCACCTCTTACATTCAGATAAGAGCCATAATGCTACCACTTCATGGAGAGATATTCCCTCAGCCTGGGTCCTATCTGGCAGCCTCATATTCCCTCAGCCTATCTGGCAGGATCGAGCAAAAGCATTACCTACGCTTCAGGATTTCAGTTGAGGCATTGTAGTATCTACATCTAAATAATACCTCACAAGCCACCATAAAAGTATGTGGCTGGGTATGAATTTGCACCAAACATGCATCACATATCATGCATAAAAAGGATTAACGTCACTATCATCAACGTCACTATCATGTAAAATTATAGAGCATGTAATAGTTACATCAATAATGGGACACCTCGATAGCCAGGATTTATTGATAACAAACCAGCATGGGTTCAGAAAGGGACGGTCTTGCGAAACTCAATTAGGTCTTTTTGTTCATGATATTTTAGTTTCCGGAGAAGGTAACGTACAGCTAGACGCTGCGTTTCTTGTCTTTAGAAAAGCGTTCGACCAGGTTCCCCTCTGTAAGTTACTCGCGAAATTAGCATCATACGGGATAGGCAGTAATATAGTAGGCTGGATAGGAGACTTCTTACATGAACGCGTTCAAAGGGTGGTACTAGATGGTGTCAGCTCAAGCGAAGTGAAAGTTTCATCGGGTGTTCCCCAGGGAAGCGTTATAGGTCCAATTTTATTTCTTCTCTACGTCAATGACTTGAATACCTACAGTAGTTAAAAATACCAAGCTCCGTTTTTTGCCGATGATGCACTAGTGTATAAGGAAATTAGAAATGAAGAGGACAGTCAGTCTTTAGGCAAGGATTTAGATGCGATTGATGATTGGTGTGATAGTTGACAGCTAGAATTGAATTTGAAGAAATTCGCCGTATTGAACTTTTGGAGAAAGAATAGCTTTCCCCGGAATAATTATTGCATCAAAGAATAGAAAATATCTAACGTAGAATCTATTAAATACTTAGGCGTCACCAATCACTCAAGACATGCCAAGGGGGAAACGCATCAGGGAAATAACTAGTGTAGGAAACCGTAGATTAGGATTCGTATAAAGGGTTCTAGGCAAATGCGACGAGAGAGTACGAGAAATAAGCTATTTTTCACTTGTCAGGCCTCATTTAGTATATGCCGCTAGTATAAGGTATCCGTACTAGGAAGGTATGATAAAAGAATTAGAGCTTGTGCAAATGAGATCCGCTAGATTTGTCAAAGGCCGTTATGATAATTGTATAAGAGTTACGAGTTTAATAGAAGAACTATGATTTTACTATCAGAACGAAGGTTTAAATCAAACCTTTTAAGTAAATTCGAAACCGATTCGTTCACAGATGGTGTTAGATATATTTTAAGAACCCCTGCGTATTGTGCTAGGTTTAATCAGATTAACAAGATTAGAGGGATAGATTGTCGTACCGATAGATTTAAAATGTCATTTTTCCCGCGTACAATAAGAGAGAACATAAGGCAGCAAAGCGAAGGGGTAGGTGAAATATCGTTAGAGTAGTGTGTAGTGCATGATGTATGTAATAACAACCAATAATCCCTCTCTTATTTCGTAGATACTAACCATCTAGCTGCATGTGACCCTATTATCTAGTATGTCTCCATTAAATATCCTAGTTGTATGTCAATAGCGCATGTTTGGTGATCTTCACCCCCTGCCACACACCCTCGTAGTGGCTCGCAGGGTATTACGTAGATGATGATGATAAGTAAGAAAATACTACTCTAAACTTCAATTTAAAAAGAAGATAAAAATAGCAAAGCATACATGCAAAATGATGCTGTTTGTTGGGTTAGCTTTAAGTCCTTATACCAACATGCAGCTACCAATGTTATCCATTGCTACCCTCGTACTGGATATATTTACCGTTATTCATATCCCTAGTAGTACGAGGAAAAAAGGACATTTTGAATCTGTCAGTTCGGCAATCAATTTCTCTAATCTTGTGATTATAGTCCAGTCTACCATAGTAAGTTGGGGTCCACAAAATATTTTTATCACCATCACTAAAAATATGGTCTTGGAATTTATTTAAGAGATCAAGTCTAAATTTCAACCTGCGATCTGTACATCTACATAATACCCTGCAAGCCACCACAAGGCTGTGTGTACGTGGGATGCGGGAAATTGAAGTTAATGGAGGAGTGTGGTGTTTGATTTGTGAGGTTTTGATTATTGTAAAGTTCGATTAAAACGGTGTGAAGTGAGAACACTGGTAATTAAGGATGTATATCGTTTGCATTACGCTCTGGCCGATTTCCAGGTTTTTTTCGTCAAACTTTTACACTGTCTTCTTGACGTCTTTGAATATGGGAACGAAAAAATCATTTTCTTAGGTTATGGTCAAAGAAAGATTTAGTCCTTCTATCATAATGATAGACTTTTTTCTTGGAGAGGGATGTAATTTTCTCCGATGTAAAAAAATGTGTCCTTTAGCCTGGATCATGATAGACCTCGTCACCTTTCTGGGAACATTTCTTGTGTGGTAGACAGTCACATCCCCTCGGAGAAATTGGGGTTGAGCTTTCATGTCGATTGTTGCAATATAAATGGGTCAAGCTAATCGCAAACTGGGTTTCATTAAAAGAGTATTGGGTAAATGTGACGATCATGTACGAGAAATCAGCTACTTTTCCCTTGTTAGACCTCATTTGGAATATGCTGCCAGTGTATGGGATCCCTACGAAATCGGTCTAAGTAATGAACTTGAACGTGTGCAGCGAAGATCGGCAAGATTTGTAAAGGGACGATACGATAATTATATTAGCGTAACCAGTCTATTAAATGAATTGAAATGGGAATCATTGTCAGATCGCAGGTTGAAATTTAGACTTAATCTCTTAAATAAATTCCAAGATAATATTTTCAGTGATGATGTTAAAAATATTTTGCGAACCCCAACTTACTATGGCAGACTGGACCATAATCATAAAATTAGAGAAATTGATTGCCGAACTGACCGATTCAAAATGTCCTTTTTCCCTCGCACAATAAGAAATACGAATAACGGTAAATATGTCCTATCGGAGAGTAGCAATGAATAGCATTGGTAGCTGCATGTTGGTATGAGTACTTAAAGCTAACCCTACTAACAGAATGTTTTTGCATGTTTGCTTTGCAATTTCTATCTTTTTTAAATAGTGTAGTTCTGACTACTATATTAATACTATTCCTTTTTTATGCATGATATGTAGTGCATGTTTGGTGAGCAATCACCCCCTGCCACACACCCTTGTGGTGGCTTGCAGGGTATTATGTAGATGTAGATGTAGATAAATGGCGCGTTGAAAAGAGACTACGAAGTTAGAAATACAACTAGTTGCTCGTGTCAGACAAGTGGATGGGTCTTTTCATATTGGGAAGAAAAGGTGGAAGGGCAGGTTAGTCCAAAACAGCATTTCACAATCTCGCTTCGCCAAACACCTGCTAGGGAAGACACGCCTTAGGGGTTCTTCAACCCAGATATTCTGCTCAGATTTGACAATGGGAAAGGAATTGGCAAGGGCTGAAGATGGGGAGATAACCAAGGGGTGGGCACTTTTTAAAGGTGAGCGATATCCTTTTCCGCCACCCCTCCCTGATCTTGGAGGTCACCCTTTCTTTCGCGGAAGTACAACTTAACCTCCTGCCGAGTTCCTTCCACTCGCCCCCTCCCCTGCACCCTAATGAGCTCGCCCGTTAAACCCTCCCACTTACCACGAACTCCGATATCCCTTACCCACAAGCCTTCCCAAGCTCACGCCCCCTCCCCAACATTTGGTCAAACATGTCATATGCGACCCCTCCCCCAACAATTCTCCCCCTTTTTCACCCTTCCCCAAAAATGCAGGGTTTTGCTGTACCCCCTAAGTCATCGCAAGGGTGTGCGGCAGGTTTTAACCCAATAACAGGCAAGCACCAACTTCATGCACGCTTCAGGGGATCGAGTCTGAGTAGCAGGTCACTGTCACCTACATACATCTACATCTACACAAAACACCCACATTTTACCCGGCAAGGCACCATAAAGGCTTGTGGTAGGGGATGAATCTTCAAGTACTATCAATCATGCTTAATGTGGCGGGGGGGTACATCTACATATACGTAATACCTTGTGAGCCACCACGAGGGTGTGTGGCAGAGGGGGAAGATCACCAAACATGCACTATTGACATGCAACTAGACTACTACATGGAGACATGCTAGATAATCGGGTCACATGCAGCTACATGGTTAGTATCTACATAATAAGTAAGGGATTATTGGTTGTTAATACATGCATCATGCACTGCAGACTACTCTGACTATATTTCACCTACCCCTTTGCTACGCTGCCTAGTGTTATCTCTTATAGTACGTGGGAAAAATGTTACGACAATATATCTCTCTAATCGGTAATCGTGAGTTGTTGAGTTGCTTGTTTGCATGCTAGTAGTGCATACTTGGTGATCTTCACCTCCTGCCACCTACCCTCGCGGTGGCTTGCAGGGTATCGTGTAGATGTAGATGAGTGTATATTGTAATTATTTTTTAAGTACGTCGAAAACATTTAGGATTAAAGTACATTCAACTAATTATACGGTACCGTACATGCCATTATGGTATGCCATTTCCCCCTGCCACACACCCTTCTACATCTACATCTACATAATACCCTGCAAGCCACCACAAGGGTGTGTGGCAGGGGGTGATTGCTCACCAAACATGCACTACATATCATGCATAAAAAAGGAATAGTATTAATATAGTAGTCAGAACTTCACTATTTAAAAAAGATAGAAATTGCAAATAAAACATGCAAAAACATTCTGTTAGTAGGGTTAGCTTTAAGTACTCATACCAACATGCAGCTACCAATGCTATTCATTGCTACTCTCCGATAGGACATATTTACCGTTATTCGTATCTCTTATTGAGCGAGGGAAAAAGGACATTTTGAATCGGTCAGTTCGGCAATCAATTTCTCTAACTTTATGATTATGGTCCAGTCTGCCATAGTAAGTTGGGGTTCGTAAAATATTTTTAACATCATCACTGAAAATATTGCCTTGGAATTTGTGGAAGAGATTAAGTCTAAATTTCAACCTGCGATCTGACAATGATTCCCATTTCAATTCATTTAATAGACTGGTTACGCTAATATAATTATCGTATCGTCCCTTTACAAATCTTGCCGATCTTCGCTGCACACGTTCAAGTTCATTACTTAGACCGATTTCGTAGGGAACTCTTGTGGTGGCTTGCAGGGTATTATGTAGATGTAGATAGATGGTAACTGTACAAGAATTGTATTCTGTATCTTTGCCTTAATTAAAGTTAGTTTTGACTTGGCAAGACAAAGAATGTCATGGCTTCTATTGGTAGGTTTCGGCGCGATATTCAAAATTAAGGCGAAAGTTATGTTTAAATATGCTTTTTTGCATCTTTGAGTCGGTGTGACTCCGTGGTATTTGTGAGAAGGCATTAGAACAATAATATACTAAATATTATTTTACATTGAGAAGAAAATACGAGCTATCCAGTTATAACGAAATGTATCTCGTGCACTATAATGTTACGTGTCGATAAAGCGTCGAGTTACCAAAAAGTCAAATCGGTTAAGTACATTTTTTTACACTTTACCCATAGCTATCACTTAAGGACACGTATAGTTGCATGTCATTAGCGCATGTTTGGTGATCTTCACCTCCTGCCACACACCCTCGTGGTGCCTCGCAGGGTTTTGCGTAGACTTATATAAAGTTTCAAGCAAATCTGTGCATAGATAATATCGCTGCAGCCACCTTCAGGAGGATTAGTAGCTATGTTTTAGTTGAACTATAACAATCGAAAATTCAAAGAGCAGAGTGTGAATGTGTAAACGTGCCGTTAGTTGGGTTAGCTATACGTCCATATACCGGCATGCATTGGAAAGTCACCGTGGGAACTGCCCTTCCACCCCTAGGGCCCGAATTTAATGTCTGCTGGTGGCAATTATTTTCATTGGTGTACCGAAAACCCGAGGGACTCGCAACAGTTCAGTTTGACGGGAAAACCTAAAATCATTCCGTGAGATGCTTCTATTAATGTATGAACTTACTGTTTTAAAAAAACATCTACGGACTACTCTTCTACGTCAAAATCTTTGATAACTATTCTAATTTCCCCCTGGTGTATTCGCTGTAATATATTACTCTCCCAAATTGCTGGCGGAAAAAAATGAATGGTTAAACCTGTCTTGTCTTGATATCGCTGTTATTTTAACTTACAGTTGAGTACGTTGTCTATCGGATGGAATATTAATTGTTTCAGGCGTAACTTGGTTAAATTGTTCAGTTTTTATTCGTGGGATGGAAATTTTAACTGTGGGCGAATTGGTTATTTTGTTGGGAGCAGGTAAATGCCTAAGCTGGGTTCCATTCTTCAAGTCCTCCATTCTCTGTAAAATTCGTATCTGAACCTAATTTTCCGATATATCCTTGATGGTGCAGCTGTTGTTCGCCTCTCTCCAATATATATTTCTGCTATTCAGTCGCAAAATTACATTGTTAGTAAAAAAATTTCTTTATAATCATAATTTTAGTTAAGTGATAAATAATTATATGGTGTCGAGTGGGATGGGAACGATTATATTTATTCTACCTAAGGAAAAAGAGTATCTGAAGACGCATTTCAGTTTCAACTAGCTGGACCTTAATAACATTTAGCGTTTAATTATATTACTTTCTTAATTGATAGTGGCATTAAGCAATTAGATGATAGTCAAAGAGTAAAAATTAGAAAACAGTTAAAACTCAGCGCATGTATTTTCATCTACAGCTGTATAATGCCCTGCAAGCCACCATAAAAATGTGACTGGGGGAAAGATGTCAGGCGTTAAATATGTGCACTAAAGATGTCACGCGATGCACCATACATCTACATCTACGCGATACCCTGCAAGCCACCGCGTTAGTGTGTGGCAGAGGGTGAAGCTCGCCAAAACATGCACACTACTGACATGAAACTAGGGTAATATACGGAAAAATGTTAATAATATGGGTCACATGCAGCTACATGGTTAGTATCTGCATAGTAATAAAGGGATTGTTATTAGTACATGCATCTACATCTACATAATACCCTGCAAGCCACCATAAAGGTGTGTGGCAGTGGGAGGCATCATGCGCTACAGACTACAATATATCGCCTACCTATCCCTTTGCTATGCTGCCTATTGTGTTATCTAATAATACGGGGGAAAATAACATTTTATATCTATTTGTATGACAATCTATCTCTCTAACCTTATGTATCTGATCGAATGTAGCATAATACGCTGGTGTTTTTAATATATGTCTATAATATATCTTCAGTAAAGCTATCCGTTTTAATCTGTATAATTCTATCTGTAATAGATTTAACCGTATGTTAGAATGAAAACAGTGTGAAATTCTATTTAATACCTCCTGAATGGAAATCTGTGAGCTAATTTATATAAATGAAAACTATCGTTCCTTGCAATTGTTACCATATATTTCTTTGCATGAAAGTATTTTCAATGTTGAATTTATTTATTTATCGGAACCTCCGAAATGCATATTACGCATTCTAAAGGTTCTGGGGATCTTACTTAAAAGCATGTGAATAAATTAGAGTTACTTGGGATGTTTGTGGAAACTGTAGTGCTTATACTTCGAGAAGCACTTCTATCGTAAATTGCCCGAAATTGTTTTCTGGATTCAGGGATGTGGCTGGAATTCTGTGCCTTGAATTACGGAGGAACGAAATCATAGCTTGACATTATGTGATTTTTCTCTGCCATTAACTTTGCATTGTATTTACTTTCAACGTTTATTCTACGCGAATTCATAGTTCATGAAAAATTTTTGGCCATATAACCATAGGTCGTATTGTATCGGTCACACATTGTGTGACCAGTGGCTTACTGATAATTCTGCAAACTACTTCGAGGGTGTGACATGGGGTGAATGATCACCATAATTGCTTTTTGTACATGCACTAGTGTTTAAAATACTACTTCAAGAAAATTACTACCATGCCATAGAGACGCTACAAATGCTACATTTTATCTACACGCCAAAAAATGTTTATGAAATACGTCATACTTAGAAAAAAATTTGATAGTAAATTTGATGTTTTAATTTGATAGGTATAAAATCCCAAAAAACCACTATACTTACCTGTCCTATTCTTATCGAATCTAAACATGATAAATATCCTTCAATAAAGGAGACCCTTATTATTAAAGCCTTTTTTATTCCAATAATCAGTATTGAAAGTCTACCACAGGATTGTCTCCTAGTTTGGTGCAACTTAAATTCATTAGTATATTTGTTGGCATAGGTACTTCAAATTTTTTGTTGATAGTTGAAAGGTGGTAGCAACTTCTTCAGTACCTATTGCATTTACCACAAGGTTACGAGGAAAAATATTCCAGGACCCATATCAAATTATATGAAACCATATTTAAATGTTACCTACGTCTAGCTATCACTTTTCATGAAGTTGGAGTGACATATCTCGGTGCAGTTTTTGTCGCATTGCGAAATTGTTTTGATCGCTTAACCATGCATGTTGATAAATAGTTTGTAATTGGTGGATTTATGGGGAAAATTGTTATATTTTTTTCCTTCCTTTGTTGCAGTTCAACTTTGTTGGCAGAATACTTGGTCCCAGGGGAATGACGGCGAAGCAGCTGGAGCAGGAAACTGGTTGCAAGATCATGGTCCGAGGAAAGGGATCAATGAGGGACAAGAAAAAGGTAAAGAGATCCGTATTCTTCTCGTTTTCCCTCTCGCAACATCTGAGCATGACTCCCCTGATTAATGTACGCCCCCGAGGAAGCTCTTCGATTGGATGGTGTTTTTTTTTTCAAGCGTTTCAAATCTTCAGGTGCTGAATTATTGTGTCGTTTATGAGCTATTGAAGTCGACAGAGTAAATTGCGAAGTTTAGTAAATACTATCTTTTGGATCCGTGGAATCATTTTACGGAATAGCCTCTTACGTTTTGAGTGAACTCAAGCGTTAAATTTAACCTCATGTTCCACACGTGCGTTCATGCCATATAAATGAGGGTATGATTGCTGTAATTTGATATGAATTAATTGTTGGCATTAAATTACCTTTGAAAGCATTCATCTACATCTAAATAATACCTTACAAGCCACCATAAAGGTGTGTGGCAGGGTATGAATTTGCACCAAACATGCATTACATATCATGCATATAAAAAGGATTGGTAATAATATACTAGTCTAGACTTCAATTTTTAAAAAAAGATAAAAATAGCAATGCAAGAATCCAATAATATTCTGTTAATTAGCTAAAGTTTTTTATGCCGATATTCAACTCCCTATGTATTCACGACTATTCATATCCCTAATTTTGCGAGAAAACGACATTTCGAATCTCGGTTTGGCAATCAATTTCTCTAATTTAATGAAGTCTGTCATAGTATGTCGTAGTTCGTGAAATGTTATTTACGTCATCAGTGAAAATATTGTCTTGGAATTTAGTTAAAACATTTAATTCTAAATTTAAACCTACGCATTTTCTGCTGTATGATAGTTAACTGTCTTGGCTACAACTATGGAGTGTAGCGCGGGGAAACGCCTGTAGGGCTAACCTGCAGATTGCAGTAACCTGTGGAACAAGAGAAGCGATAGGTAATCTAAGGCTGGGATCCCTAAACTCTGTCACAGGCTCTTACGTTGGGTCGCTGGGTATTGCGCAAATATAGATACGTAGGTGTCTACTTAGGTTAAAGTATCGTTAATATTTATGCGCCATCCTCGCTTCAACATTTTATTTTAAAGCGAGGTGTAGTTAGACGTAGATGAGGTTGGCGTGGCTATAGGTTCGAGCTTCCATATATCCCGCTAAGTTTTAAGACCCTTGCGTTTATGTTATTTCGGTCGAAAACATGTGCTTTGAAATAATTTCCTTTAGTTTGCGTTTATAAAATAATTTTACATCCTCATCAGGTACTAGTGTAATGCTGGAAGGCCTTAAAATGGGCAGTGTTGGTAGCACCGTGTATCTAGGGGTCAGCATTCCAGTTCAAGCATTTAAAATATTAAGCAACGTCGCTAGATGTGCACACGGATCTTCACAGTAATGAGGAACTCAAACGTCACGTGTTCATCTGCACATTAGCCTGCAAATAACATTTTGTAATTTCTCTATGTGGACGCGCTCAATTCATATTCGTTATTGTCGCGTAATTTCTCGGGTAAACATCATTCATTATTATAAATGAACGATTTGCAAAATTCATCTCGCATTAGATTACTGTATTTTCACTGGTGTAGATGCTCTTGGCTGTACCTTGTCCAATATTGCGAACGGAATAGGCCTTTTTATGTGAAAAGTGTCGCCAGTCTCAGTGGAATTATATTGGTATTCTCTGCATCCGTGGATACGGCAATCAGCAAAGAACGAAGAACACTGGAGCACAGTTTAGTTGACGGTCGATCATAAACCAACGCAGGTACTTTGCCAATAGGAAGCACATACTGTGTGTATGCGAAATCGGGATTTTCTTCAAGTTTTGGATGCTCTTAGGAATACGTATTATCGTTATAATAGCCACAAACTCCGAGAAATGTGGAGTATTCTGTTGATAATTACTAGTCTATCTATATATCTATCTATCTACGACATACCCTGCAAGCCACCTCGAGGGTGTGTGGCAGGGGGTGCATCCACACCAGGAACAAGTAGTCCACTGTGACTGAAGAATACAAATTTTCGTTTGAATTTCTGGAACAAACCGAGGCGTTATATTTACAGGGGTTGGCATAGCAAAATAATTAATAACATTAATAATAATGGTGAAAATACTATTTTTATTTGACCAAAGTATTTAGAAACGCCTGTCAAGAAGAAAAAGTAGGCATCCAATAAGCTTGTCAAAGCAAATACGCACCAGAAGATAAAAAAAAAAGTCATCTACTGTGCATAGGCAGTTGGAGAAAAAGTGAACAACGGTCGTTAACCATGATTTCAATCATTAAAACGAAGGAAATAATCGGTCAGTGTAGAAATGTTGGAATAGATAGCATGAAAATATCTTATCCCTCATAAACCTTGAGACGATTCTCTCCGAAATTTGTGAGTTGCAGATTGGTATTTAAAAGTGTCTTGGCCAATGGCTACTCTTGCAAAACGACAGAATGACCCGTAGAGGTCGTTCCAGGGCGAGACGTTCGTCCTTTGCTGTAGCTTTCATTTTTTCCCCCTCTTTTTGGTGCTCAAAGACCTGGGTGATCAGGTTCCTGAAACAGACGATTGGCCAACATCAGCCGCTGAGTCGTCCTAATCAGCGGAGGTTCACGGTTTGCCATCGAATTAATTTTTTCCGTGATGAAAATCTCTCCCTTCCATTTGTGTGCATACGTGGATTAGGGTTGTCCAAAAAAGACGGGGAAGCATCCGGCCAGACGCCATAAAAAGATGGCATTTGGGGTGAAATTAACCTCAATAAATTCTGTGTCGAGGAAAAAAATTAGGGGTCTTCCATCATCCCTCGTAAACGTAAGATCGGGCAATTTTCTCATTTTCGTAAGGTCATAAAGTCTTCCCTTTTGCCAACCTGAATCAATCGGAATAAAATACTCGATTCCAGCCATTTTAATGAAGAAATTATTGTTGCCGAGTTTCGGGGTTACCGAGGCGATGCGAGAGAGTGGATATGAGTCCTACAATTTTACAGTTTAGGCAGGAAATGGAAGTGTTGTCAAGCTCGGCATGTTTGCATTGGAATGCATTCAACGGGAGATTATACAGGACTTGGAGACGCCTGTCGGGTCGCTTAAAAATGTATGGTGCTGAGTGAAATTTCATTCCAAATCCAACCCTGAGGTACGCTTTCTATTCACCATTATTGGGTAGATGATTGACTCAGCTCGCGAAATACACGCTCGAAGGGGAGTTTCACGGAAACTGGCAAACACGAATAAAAAGCTGAAAAGGAAAACGAACTTCACGAAAATTGCGTAATACAGACTTTCAATTTCCGCCCTCGATTTACCTTTCTCTCTAACGTGTTTCTTAGCGTTGAGCGGAAATGCCCCAGGGTTTTCCCACCGTCACGAGGACAAGGATCAATTGAGCAGTGCCCTAGGGATCGTGGACAGACCGCGAATCTTTGTGGGTTTTGGTGGGAACAAAAAAAAGGGGGACTGGTGTTTTTTCTCAGGTTAGGGAAGAAGTTCTCATGGCTGCCTTTATTACCTTGAGCGTGCCAAGATCCAGAACTGGAATTGCCGCATTCCATGGAGTAGGTTATTTATCTTTGCGTTTGCATTTTTTATGCTTATGAGCCATGAATGAAATGAAACTGGGCGCTCGAAATAATTTCTTTTAAGTTAATTGCTAAGACAATTCCACGATTTGTGGTGTAGTCGTAAGTTTCATTTAAATGATCAAATTGTACCACATAATCGGGAACTTAAGTTTTCTTCCAATCATTAACTCCTTTGTAAAAGTTTGTTTTGCCGTTACAAAAAAGATGTAATTTTGAAATTTTTTGTCGTAAAGTTTGTAAAAAGTTCCCAAAAATTGTGGCTTTACCGGGGAAAATATTCTGTTTATCACAAATTTCAACGATAAGTTTGCCGATGGTGATAATTTGAGGAAAATGTATTCCCAGTCTTTCTCAGTGTGTCAATATGTATGTTTTATATAAATATGAAATATTTTCAAAAACTTGCCAATTGACTTTTGGCTTTGAAGTCTCGTCAAGTGTCTTACATTGGAATTGAATGACATGTTGCTATTCATTCATTCATTCATGTTTTGCTTTATTTTAGTTTTAAAGCACAATAAAAACTTTTTAAGATCAAAATTTATCATGACACTTGTAAAAAACCATTCTCACTTTTCAACTGATCCTTTGGATTCATTGAAGCATAAGTAGGTAGCTTCTCAAGAGAAATATATCAGAGAAATAAAGGAGACAAGCCTTTTTTATTGAAATAATCAGTATGGAATGTCTACAACAGGATTGTCTCTTAGTTTGGTTCAACTTAAATTCATTAGTTTATTTGTTGGCATAGGTGGGTATAATTTTTTCTTGATCATTGAAAGGTGGTAGCAACTTCTCGAGTACCAATTATATTTACAAGGTTATGAGGAAAAATATTCCACACCCCATATTAAATCCTATGAAACCACATTTAAATGTTACATCTATGTTCTATATCCATGTACAAATCAGGATGTCAATTTATTCTATAATTTTCTCGGTGCTTGCATGCTCTAGTTTTTATTTTAATAGTTCATGGGCCTACATCAATTTATTTTGAACCAGTCTATTAGGTTACCAGTTCTTCTAGTTTTAAAAGATATGATAAATCCCTTTATCCTCTTTCTAATTGCCAAAAAAATCTTGTTGTCCTTTCATGCTGCATTGTAAGGTGGTCACTGGTATGTATCTATTTCTATATCTGAAGACATGTACTGTGATAGTTTTTGAGAGGTAATAATTTTCTAATAATGTGATTATTTTACTGCTTTAGCATCTTTATGTGTAAGAAAATTGATTGCATATTTATGCCTTTATTCTATATGGGATTAGGCATACAATGTTGTGTGTGCCCTTATTCATCGTAATCATTGTTAATGTCAAGCTTTCGATTCAGTATAATTTTCATCTTAAGGAAAAGGTTTACAATGATACGTTTTAATCCAATTTAACAAGTTTTTTTTTAATCAGGGCAAATATCTGTTATAAATTAAAAATTTACACCTGCCTTTTGATCTGTGTTGCTTCAATTCCAGATAAACAAAGAAAGAATTAATATAATTGAAAGTGAATTGACATGATAAAATTAACCATTTAATGTTTTTTTTGTTTTTTTTTTTGCATCCCAAACGAATTTGTATTTTTTTGTGAAAGTTACATTGATTGAAATTAATATGTGAAAATTTTTGGTACCAGGAGGAGCAGAATCGTGGCAAGCCAAACTGGGAACACCTGAATGATGAACTTCATGTTCTGATAACTGTGGAAGACACAGAGAACAGAGCAAAGGTGAAGCTTCAGAGGGCAGTGGAAGAAGTGAAGAAACTGCTGGTTCCCGTGGTGAGTGGACCCCAACCCACTGCCGGCTGAGGCCGGTGTTGTTTTTACACTTGTCGATTGAAGACTGAGCATGCCTCTTGAGAATTCAAGGAAGTTCTCCACAATCGTGTGCCAATGCTTGTTGAACATACAGAAGGTATCACTTGGCTCTTGGCAGTGCTTGGTTGGGAAACCCTTGAGTCGAGGAGGTGGCTCACAAGATTTAATTTGATCAATAAATTCAAAGCACTCAATTTCAAATCTGACATTGCCGACATAACTCTACCGCCAGAGTACATCAGCAGGATTTTCAGAAACAGCAAATTATATGAAATAAACTGTCAGACTGAGAGAAACAAGCATTAATTTTTCACATGCACAATACAAAATACGCAACTACAGCATAAATATGTAATCCTTTTGAACACATTACACATGATACTTCATCATTAATTAGTAAAAAGTTTTTTCACCCAAACACTACTTCACAGCTTGTGACATACCACCCCCTGCCACACCCCCCTTGTGCCAGATTGCGGGGTAAAATGTAGATCTCTCATCAGTATTTCAAACCTAGGATTTCTCTTTCATGTCCGTCTTTGTTTGCCACATATACTTGTCTCCTGCTCTTCCTGGTGGGACCTTCGCTGCTATTTTACCTTCTATTATATTAATAACTTGGATCCTATCAATTTAGAAAATGTAGACAGGGACGTATTTATGAATTCTGAGGCCCCCGGCGGAATCTAGAATGAGGCCCCGTATGTTATAGTCTTGCAACCTGGCAGCTTGACATAGACTTTTCCTTGCATATTAAGGTGATACATAATGAGTACAAATATCTATTACTATTCAAACTCCGCTAGTAGGCACCAGGTTATATTTACATTTTCTCTTTTGTGAGGCCTCCAGGGCTCGCTAGGCCCCTGGCAGCACCAGGTATGCCATATGGTAAGTACAGCCCTGAATGTAGATGTAGAATGTTTTTCTAGCCTTGTGGTGATAATATTATTGACAATGATAATTTAGCTTCTGCTGGTTACATTAAATTTTCCATCCATCCTCTGTGCTCCTAGCTGCACTAGCATCCTTTTCCTTACGCAACACGTGCAACGAATCTAAATTTGTCCTCCTTGCCTTCAGGGGCAGACTGGGTACCCAAGGGCCCTGGTAACAATAAGGTCAAAGGGCCCCAATAGACAAACAACCCTCCCCCACCCCCACAAAAAAATGGGAGAACACATTTAGGCTAGCATGTTTACTGATTTAAACAAAACAGTTCAATTAAAAATTTTAAACAATGAAGGATCTCAGTTTTTCCCAGCGAATAGACTGGAAGAAGAGTTCTCGGGTTTCCAACCGGGTCCAAGTGTTTTTAGGCACCAACGTTTCGAAGGCTTAAGTCCGCCATCATCTTCAGGGTGAAAACCCGGTTGGAAACCCGAGAACTCTTCTTCCAATTATAAACAAGTTTTTTCAGTTCTTCTAATGTTTGAGTAAACATATCTACAATTGTATTTTTGTGTACATTGAAAGCTATCAAACTTTCAACACTTAAAAACTAAGCATGTCCTTTCATTTTACCCTTCACATCTTCATCATAGGAAAATGGAAGGTGCCCAGGGCTATCTGAGGTAGTCTGGCTAACCAGCCAGGTTAACTGGCTACAAATGCAAAGTTATTTGTCAATAAGGTTCGACACACATTCACAGGAATTCACCACATGCACAACACCAGAAAACATAAGGAATACAAAATTCATGTGTAGACAAGGTTAGATTGATTGCATATAAACTTTAAACAGAATTTGGTTTAATGGCACTTGATCTCTGGAAACTTCTTCTCAATAATCTTGAGGCTCAGTCTAATATCGATCACATAACATGGAGGGTAATTGTGAACTTCCTAGGGAAAAACGTTTGTTTATATTTAGGAAAATACTAAAATGAACTAAATGGTATGATTATGAAACTTGAGGACTGTTGCCTTTTAAGCCACTACATTATATCTTATTTGATGGCTGGGAGATTTTGATGCAGTTTTTGCATATTTAAACACATAAATGACTAAAATGAATGAATTTAGAGTGGGAAAAGTTGTAATTTCAGTGAATTTTGAAATTAATTAGTGTTGTTAGTAGTGTAAAAGTGTTAGGAAAAGTTGTAATTTCAGTGAATGTTGAAATTAATTAGAATATTATGATGCTAATAATTATTCAGTGCCTCAAGAAAATCATCATGGTAGCTGGAATTCTCATCTTTGCCTGCATTATTCCCTGTGATCTTCATGAAAGGTGTGTTGGCTCTAGGGAATTAGCCATGCTGCTGTAAGCACCGTGAGGTGATCATTGTAAATTTTATGTAATGCGATTTGATGACATTATCAAAACTCTTGTGGATACTATTTTTCATGGTTGCCAAATCCCATATGCGTTTCAAATATTTCAGTGCTCGAGTTTTGGTTTTTGCCTTGGAGATCACGCCTGCTGATTTTGTGCACAAGTCATTGTAGTCTCCCAATTATAAAAAGCTCACTCATGTCCCCTGCAATCTATTTAAGTTTGGATTTCACCTACTCTCATCATGATGTTATGCACATAGTCATTTTAGTTCCTCCAAACACCTCCTCAACTTGAGTTTTTACACAATGATGCTCTGTATTTGTTTCCATCATCAGTGATTTCTCCAGAAAGTCCCAAAAGCTCTTCATGGAACCAAGATTTGAAGATGTCAGTGCTTTGGGCTGGATGTTCGTATCATGTTCATCTGTCTTCATTTATCCTCCTTTTTTGTCCTTAAGAATTGGCTAGGTGATTTAATGATTTAATTAAGCCCTTGGTCAGTGGCTTAAAATTTAACGATTCCCTCTTGAAGGCTGATAATTGGTTTGTAACAGCAAAACAAAAATTGGTATTATAGCACAGTTATCATCTGCCACAAAGCCTAATGATTGAGGACATTTGTAAATTCCTATGCCATGCAATAATAATACCTATTTATTTGTCATGAACTTTCTAGTGTTTTTGTGTCATTCATGTTGGAGGACTTAGGACTTTCTTGACTGGAAAAAAAAGCAAATTTTTTGTAAGCCTTAATGACTGACATTTTACTAATACTTACATCAATTATGCAAGTGTCATTTCCTATGAAGTAGTCTTCCTCGCGTGACCTTGCCTGCATTCGTATCGTTGCAGGCAGATGGGGAGGACGAGCTTAAGAAGAGGCAGTTGATGGAGCTGGCCATCATCAATGGAACATACCGAGATTCCTCTGCCAAGGCTATTGCAGGCGCAGGTATGGAGTGCAAGCTACTAAATGCAAATTACTTTCATTGTGGTGAGCATAATTTGTTTTGAACTGTGTTGAAAAGGGTGGCAGAATGGCATGTATTTTGTGTTAAGAGAAAACGTGTACAATTGATAACGATATGGAACATATCATTATCAACTCACACCAACTCTTTTTCTGATTTTGCCAAATGATTGAGTGAATCTGAATTTGTGCAATAAAGTCACACAGCTTATGTTCTGTAATTTCACAAGTAGAACAATGGCTGTAGGAAGTTTTCATTTGTAAACATTGCTCGGTATTTGTTGCAAAATCCCTCTTAGGAATCTGTTTCCTATGATAGTGCATCCACTAGGAGGTTATCGCACAAATGGTGTCATTGAAAATTTTCGGGAAGTCTTAATAATGCTTTTGGATCAGATGTCCATCAGTGGCTATATAGCTAAATTCCATATGCATTCACTTTAACTGGCAGTGTATTTATTATTTATAGAAGGGGGTTCTGATTTTGGGAAAGGGTAGTAGTTGAGTTGTAAACAAGGTGATAGATATTGGGAAGGCTGAACTCCCAAGTACACCATGTAATTGAATTTCAGGTTAGGCTGAAATTTTCAGGCTGGCTTGTTTTGCTCTAAATTACCTATAACATCCTGCAGATATTCAGTAATAAGTGTAACAGCAAGTGTATTCAGTTATTCAATGTCTGCTATCGTTCAGATATTTCTTGGTGAGATAGTAGAATACAATTTAACACTTTCCAATTTGTTTATATTTTTTATAGTAAAATTTATTTTTTACAAATGGATGATTAAAGTTAGTGATGCAGTCAGATCTGTTATGTGCCAGCCTGTCAACCCTATGGTGTCTGGTTTGAATCCCACCTTAGGCTTGGGTTTTGTATTTTTTTTATTATTAATTTGAGGGTAAGTTATGTTAGAGGATGTTGTATGACTTATGCAGCTGGAGCATTTTCAAATGTAATTCTGCTACAACTCAGAACTCAGCTTGGGCATGGGTGTCATGTTGTTCTCTTGATAGCACACGCCAAAGGTTATTTTGGGTGTTGCCATATTACCAAAGAATTTGAAGTACCTCAAAATCTAGTTCTACTATTAATAATAGAATGGTTCTCAGTTGCTGGTGGGGATTTGCTATTGTGTTGTGAGCGCAAGTGGTGACACGAAATGGGTGTGCTTGTTTGTTGCCCTACAGTGAGCGATGACGACTGGAGGCGGTTGGCGCTGGTGGCGGCTGCAGCAGAGACACAGCGCCTGTTGGGTGGGCCCGGTGGGGGTGGAGGTGGAGGAGCGATCCCCGGGATGGGCCCGCCAATGAGGCCGCCCACGGCTCCCCTTGGCGCCCCTCTGATCCTCTCCCCACGCATCCCTGTGCCCACCTCCTCGGCCACGATGCTCAACGGCTCTGGGCCCCCTCACCCCCCACCACCACCCCCCCTCCTCTCGGCAGCCGATGCCGCTGCCGCAGCCGCAGGCCTCATCTACACCCCTTACCCTACAGCAGCTGATTATGCCAACTACGCAGCACTGACCTCACCCCTCTTGGCAGAGTATGCTTCGGCTGCGGCCGCTGACCACCACGCTGGTGGGTTGTTTGCACGCTGACCTTACGTCCCTCTTTGCCCGTTACCTCATGAAATGCTCAGCCCGTTAATTTGTCTGGACCCGTTAGGATTGAGTCCTGTTGTGATGGAAGGGGGGGGTCAGCGTGCCTCGATGCTTTCGGCTGTGCACCACTCGCCTGGCCAGCCCAGGCAGCCTCTGGCTAGCCCTCAGTGTTTTTTTTTTTTGTGAGACACGGCAGTGAGGAGGAGTTGTGAAGGATGATCGTTCATAGTGCAATGATTTCCTCTTGGATGTCTCAGTAGTGTCTGATTGTTTCCCATAGGCAGTCCAGGGCCTGCTTAAATGCTGGCCTTGGCCTTAGTGGCATGTGCCACATGAGGCTGGAATGACAGACGCATATAATTTCAGGTGTTGCATTTATTGTTTTATTAGTGCTGACATACCCATTCGGTTGGGTAAATATGTATATATATATATTCTATATATATATATATGTGTGTCACTTATTTGTTGCTTAAAGCAAAGGATGCAGTTATTTGTCTGTCATTTGCGGATTCTTATTAGGGAAGAAGTTAGACATGGCTTACTCCATAGAATTGCTGGCCCTCACAATTGCATTCTGAGTGGGTGAAGTGGGAGAAATGTGATTATTTATCAAATGTAATTATATATTACTTATCATGGCTAAGCCATTTGAACAATTTTAAATGGGTAATCAAGATTGTGCCTGTTTATGGTATTGCTTTCTGTGAGGACAATGCTATTGGCACCCTAAAACTAATTGTAAAAGTCTTTCTTGTAGGAATGTATTTATCATCCCGTATTTTGATATATTTATACAAGTTTTTTAAAGTTTGCATTTATCGTTCTATTTTTAAATCAGTTGAATGTCATTTATGAATTTTAATTGCTGAATTAGTGTTTCAAGGTGTAATTCGTCTAAGAATTCAGTCTTATGCGGGAAATCGTGGTTTCCATTCTGTATGCAGTTTACCGTTTGTGTGTTTCGGTAACTTATTTTGATGAATAGGGTGTGATTAGGTAGCACTCAGGAATCAGTGAGATCTTTATGAGTTTGAGTATTTACTCCACAAATGCAGTTGAGGAAGTAATAGGATAGAAAGGTGAATTGTGACCCAGGGAAGGTCTGACTGTAGGATTTTTATAGACCTTCATTACTTTGATTGGATTCGATGGATGCATTGTTGTTTTGTTGTGCAATGAGTGTTAGGTGAGCAGTTAAACTCAAACGAGAATCTTTAATTTTATTTTAATGAAGCAAGATATTCAGTCAAATATATTAGACGAACTTTTTAATATATCCTGCTATGTTGATATTTGTGCAGGTATAACTAAGTTTTGGGAGATTGTATGGATTATGCAATGTACTGTAAAACCTCTATAAAGCTAATCATCATGGTTGGGACTTACTGAAGCTGAAATGAATCATTATGCTTTGTTGTTAACCTAATTATTGCTAGTGTTGAAAAAATGCAGCAATAGTTGATACCTGGGTTAGATTAAATCATTATTCTTTTCCTTATAATGAAAATAATTGAATTGGAGAATTGAAAGCATATATATTAAATGCTTTGACATCATCTAGTGCTATTAGTGATAATATTTTGAAGTTGCATTTATTTTCTTAGAGAAAGTAAACTTGGTCGTGGATCTGAAATGAATAACTGAAGTGAACTGTATTAGTAAATCAGGCTTCTTAGGGCTGGCTGCAATGATATATTAAACACTAATGATGAATATATCAGAAAGTATTTTGCTAAAATAGTGAATTACATGGTTAAGGGAATGGAGACAAAATATGGTGATCATATTGAAACAGCATTTGGCAAATTCAATATTTGGTTGCGAATTATTTGGTCTAGAATCAATGCTGTTTTCAATTACAAATGGGTTAATTAGGGTCTTAACTGACTTACAGCTTCTCAGCATTGACGTATCATTGAAGTATTACAATGATGTAACTCAAAATTGGCTGCACTTGGGCTCAACTTTCTTGCGCTACAAGCTAAGCCATCAGGTGCAATAAATGAAGGTGAGCTAGATAGAGGTTTTACTTTACTCGGTTGGTGCCTTTGACAGTCATTTTGATGGCTTGAAGCTATTTATAACTAACTTGTTTGAGTCAGTGGTGAGAGTTCTAACATAATTGTTTTGTTCTGCTTTGCAGATAGTGCTTAGTTTAGCTATGTTACCTTAGCTATGTTAAAAATATTATTATCCACTAAAATTTCATAGTTTTTATATTTGTACTTAATTCGCTAATGATTTACATGAATTACTTGTAGAAACTATTGTTATAGGATATAGAGGAAGGACCATCTTTACTCATTAAAGGTTGGGGTTATATAAAAAAAAGGCTTGTTAGGCTACAAGTAGGCGTGATGCAATTTTTCATGATGGCGTATGTAGTGTACTTCTATGTCTTGCAGTGTATTTTTCAGTTAGATTCATATTAATTATGCGTAGGAGTAGTAGTATTCTATTAAATTGCATTGAGTACTATGCTATAAAAGTGACCATAAAATAATTCATCAGTTTGTGGCTTAGTAATAGGTTAATTATCTATATATGTATACAATTGATTTTGACATTTAAATGAAACTTGATGTTTGTGTATTGGCTAGTAGTCAGTTATAGTTTTTTAAGTTGATTCATAAAATTGTTTAGACATCAGTTTGTGTCAACAGAGACATATAGTATCATCAACTGCCACTGTCGTTGCGTGTGGCTAGTTAGCATATTCTGTTGCTCGATTGGTGGTGCACACTCATACCATTTTAAACAATAGATTCTTCATATTCCAATTTACATATTCATTTTTTACTTATGCTGAAAATTGGCAACTTTCTACTTCAGATAGGCTATAGCCACTCAGAACGTTAAATGAATGTGCCATGATTTCCAGTTAAACTGTAAGCTACGTGAGGACTCGTTGTAGGTTGAAATTTTCCTTTTTATTTCAGCTTCACTTGAAGCATGGTACCTACCTGAAACGGTCTTACATGATTCAGTCTTTTTGCATGAAATGGTCACTAATATTACTTTTTTAATATCTGGAAAATAAATTCCCCTTGCCAGTATATATATATGAAACAGTTTGGGTACTTGTGGGAAAAACTTGTATGGGTACTTGAGATAAATGATTTATGCAATGGCATGCTAAGGAAAAAATTCATTACATTTTCGCTGAGAAAGCTGTGAAAATGCCAGTCATTGGTAATAATGGGCTTAACATCATTACCTAATTCAGTCGTATTCCTATTTGTGTACAAGTCATGTGCGGCTAGACTGGGTACCAAAATTTCCCCAACTGTAAATTGATCACAGTATTTTCGCCCTAACAACCGTGCTTACTTGTTTCTGTATATTTTAGAACAACAATCATGGGATGGATGCAGGCTCTATTTTTCTCTCGAGGGATCACCTTTATCATCAGGTAAAATCGAGCCGTGACCTTAGTTTTTAAACATTTGAATTAAGATGAATGAAGCAAAATTACATATGGGCGAGGTGACACCCCTAATTCATTCCTAATAGCGTCTTGCTATTTGGAAAGGGGGGTGTAACTACTTGCAGCTAGTATGTCCCACTTCCCTAAATAATATGGAACAGGTGTAGGCATGCACTTAAGGGTGAACACTGTGGTATTAATGTTGTGAAAGAGGAATTTCAGAAATTAAATGATGTTTTTTTGCACATTGTGTCAATCTGTAAATTAGCAATGCTTAAAAAATTTTAAAGACGTATGTGCTCTGTTTGAAATTAATGTTCAGTTCAGAGTATCTCAATCGAGTCAAAAGCAGAAGCCATTTTTATCGTTAAATGACAGGTACTCTAATGTTGAGTTTAATTTACCACGTGTAATTACACTGCAATTGCTGTGAATCGTATAGAAATTGCATTGATCCTAGTTGTGAAGCATTTAGGAAATTTGCTACTAGGATTTGAAAGACTCAGTATGATTATTACACTATCATGTATGTATACAATAGATATGGCCATAGGAAAAATCTGGGTCTCTTCACCTTTTAAACTTGAGCGTCATAATTAGAAATCAAAGGGAAAGTGCATTGGAGCTGTGTACAGGTCAGGCTAATGTTGCTGGCATAACTTATATCACCTGAGCATGCCATTCTCTTGTCAACCCAGTGGAAATAGGTGTTGCTACTGAGTTCAGTGATTGACCGTCAGCAGTTCTATCTCATTTCCATTTGACAATCCTCAGGGTTGATTTTAGTCTTAAATGGTTACATTTGATTTCAAGATTGAAATAATTGAAGGGGTGGGCATGCTTTGTCTATGAAATGTGATTTGAAGCCTTGTATTGTGTAGCTGGAGTGGTTTTGCCTTAGTATCTCGTTTTCATGGGGGAACAAGATTCATAAGCCTAGAGTGAGATAGTGTTGTTTAAGCCGATGATGGTATGAAAGGATGGTGATATTTCGATATAACTTGATATTGGGAAACTTGAATCAATCTGGGGTAATTTATTTACGTTTCACAATCTAATATGAACATTTGGGGAATGTGGTGTTCAACTTTTGCCTTGACTGCTAATTTTGTCAGTAGGGACATACTAGACAATCAGTACTAGGGTGATGCATGGGCCAAAATTTATTTAGGTTCTGTTTTATCTGCTTTAGATCCTGTGTAAACTACTATCTTTTTATTATTATCACTGCAAATTAAGATTTTCAGGGTTAAATATTAGTTGATTATTCAAATTGTTAGAGAACCAGTGGAGATACATTTTACAAGGCTAGATTTGTCGATTTTTCAATTGTTTTTCTGTTTCTGAAATTCACTTTCTTGCCCATCTGTATGTGGTTCATAAGGCGTTTGGATACTGATGGAATTCTCCATTAGTTATCGGAGAGTGGCATGAAGACCAGAGTACCATTAGTTAATCAGGAGTGTTTAGTGTACTCATTTGATTTCTCTAAGTCCTCAGGGAATGGCATTACCACTTTATGAAAAGTAGAAACTTTGTTTGCAATGTTTCTTGGAAAAAACAGACTTGTGAAAATCACATGAATTGGCTGATTATTTGCTTGTTTTCGGCAGATTTGCCTTGTCATGTAATGAATTGATTCTTAGTCATGCCGTGTATCTGCTTTCATTGCATGCCCATTTGTGAAAAATTGCAGGATTTACAAATCTTAATTATCCTTCATCTAATACTTAATTGTCTCGTATGTTTTATGGAATTCATAGACCCTTCTGAAGTTAAATTACCTCATTCTATGTATGTATTAACATTTTTGGCACTCTTTGATCACTTAAAATGGGTGTATAAACAATGTTTTTATCTAATGCCTTACTAATCGGTGAACTCAACTCAGGAACAAAATGACTCATGATTGTTATAATTAACTGGTTCACATGTGTATGCATGTCTCAAAGCATACTGAAGTGGTATCCATATGCAGTTTTGTGGTAGCATAGTGAGAATTGAAATTTACAGCCAAAAAAATTGTACACAGATGATATAGGATCAATCGCTTCTCCAAAAATAATGTTGGGAAGTTCCGAGCAATCATCATTAATATCTTGACCTTTCTCTCATTCTAAAAACTTTCATTCTCTCAATTGGAGCTGGCTTCCATCAAAGGTATTTAAAGTCACTTATAAATATGTCACTTTGACTTTATTACAAATGTTTTCCTGATAGTTGTCATTTCAGCTCTTTTAATTGTGCTAGGTGCTGAAAGACGTTTTCCTTAATGTTAATCTTTGGAATTTTTTGTGCGTTTGGTTTAAATGTTTTAGTTGACAAATGTTAAACTTGCGCTCTGAAATTCAGGTGTCTTGCTCTTACTCTCAGTTCTTGTGTGTGGAAATCAGAGGAAATGTTTTTGAAATAGGTTTCAACTTCTCAGGGTAATGCAGTTAGGAATAAAAGAAACATTTCCCACTTGGGCATTTAATAGGACAAAATGCAGTTTCATTTTTTTAAAGTAACAAATACCAAAATTAACTCTTAATGATAAAATGTGCAAGGAAGAATATTATACACAAAGAAACCAGGGATGAAGTGGTGTATGTTACTATGCTTTGGATATGCTTTAATTCGTAAATCAGTTTGTCATTGTTTGGAAACATTGCTTAGTAAATTCACGTTTTGCCAGGGTTTAAGTAATTCAACCAGGCGAGTGGGTAAGCTAAAGTACTTGAGGCATACAACCTGTGTGCTTATGAATATTTCTAGTGCATGGAGAGAGACTAAAAAGTGTTTCTCAGACATTGCTAAGGGTTTTGGTGTGAAATGTGTGTTGTAGGTATGCTTGCTTAATGTAATTTTACCTTTGGTTTCAATGGCATTTAAGTTTCTATCATTGCTTTAGCATAATGTCTTGTGAGCATTAATATTAATGATACCTTTTTTCAATTTGGAAATATGTAGAGAACTGAAAATAATCACTGTTATTGATAGTAAAATGGTGCCATAAGGTGATTTGACATACAACCACCATTTTCTAGTCATGCTCTTTCACCATTCACTTATTTGCATTATATTTGTCAGTCTTCTACTACTGTCACAAATGAATTCTGCATTTAAGTTTGTTGATATTTCATTTAATGCCATTAAAAACTTGGTTTTGTTCCCTCTGATTAGTTAATGGTATTCACCCATAATAACCTCAAAGTCAATCCATATGTCAATGGGGAGGATGCTAAACAAGCTGTTATATTATTAACTTATAACTTTTCAATGTAATCCATTTTCATTCATGCATGCTCTGAGTTTGATGGAAAAATACCAAATTGTCTTCATTGGCTGATTAAAAAATAAAAGGACAAGCTGTCAGTTGTTACATTAATATCTTATTAATAATATTAAACATCTCTGCCTCTGCAAAAGAAAATTTATGCTAAAATGCTAAAAAATTTAGTCATTGCCCCACTATATTCAGTAATTGTTACCATGATGTAGTGGTTCACCCAGTAACATTGTCATGTTTGTTATAATTTTTTGCATGAACTTGCAGTTAATGTTTAACGATGTTAAATCCTTGTTTTAATTGTGTGTAAGAATACCTCAATCTGTGGTGGATAACTAACAATAATGAGCATAACAGTCAATCAGCAGCCTAAGGTGAGGTGGTGAGGGTATATTTGGCCCACGTTTGATGTAATCAATTACTTCAATTGCGCTGCGTTCTAATATTTCATGTATAAAGCAACCATCTTGTATTTTGTTATTCAGGTGCTTAATGTCTTGGCTCTGCTATATTCTGAGTAATTTCCTTCATGACAGGTGGTTTGATAATGATGAGTACAGGTTGCATAGGTAGATGAAAAGTAAAATGAGAAGTGGTCAGTTCACTATCAGGTCTAGGAGTTACTTAGCAAGAGGCTAGAGTAGTTTTTTAACCAGTCATGTGAATACGATATTGTATGACAGTGGGTGACTTTTGTATGTTATTAAATGTTTTCTGTGACTGTAGGTGGAGCAGCTAAGCAACGGAGACATATGGGTCAGTTTCGGGAACATCCTTATCAAAGGGCAGGAGCCCTGTCATGAGAAACTGACCTATGAAAAGGTTAGTTTCTTTGCTCAATGCCTTATTTTGTTTCTCTTGACACCTTAGCAATAGAATAATGGTGAGCAGTGCACAGCAATGCCTTTTTAGGGAGGAGGAAAGAAGGACATCCCTCCTATAAATCTCTTGAGTCTACCGCCCCCTACCTGCTTAGTCACATAATCCTCCTATGACCCAGTCATTCTTACTGAGGGGTTTATTTTTTGAGAGAGCCACTGTCTGATGGAAACCTATTATTTATAAAACTTTTGATGTTACCGTGTATGCATAAACATCTGAGATTTTGTAACATTGTTTTGAGTGCTGCAGTGTCAGTGACTGCCGAACTAGTCTCGTAATCTTCCTTACCCCTCTTTGTCATCTACCAGTTTTCTATGAATCTTTTGACTGTACAATATTAAAGTTTCTCAGAATATTCATCTGAGGAGTAATGCGTTGAGTTGCCAGTGATTTGTTGTGGTGCCGGACACTTTAATATTGTATCTTCTGGTGTGTGGTTGCAAGTGCTGGCTGTCATCTGGTTTCATTGGATGGCATTTGGACAAGTCAGTATCTCTTCCTTTTTAGTGAAGAAACATTTTCCTGGAAAATGCACGTCAGTGTGCTTGCTTTTGTGCATCACTGAGGACATTGTAATTTGCTATAATGATATTTATGAGCATGGTATTATGATGAAATCTTGCAGTTAATTCTTTTAGTTAGGTTTTGTTGATTATAAAAGTTGGTTTGAAATTGAGTTAATGAACAATGATATTTTATATATCTGATGGTTGTGATATTTTGTAATTTTATTTTTCAGTTATCAGTATCTTATTTTAGGTAGAAGAATTGTTGGTTGGCTGGTTTGCCAATCTGAAGTGTCCTTCTTTCCTCATCACTATTTTGTATATTTGAAAGAGGAAGATTTTATAAGAATACCAATAGAACTTCTCTCCATTAGCTTCTTTTCTTAATGGAAGTCTGACATTAGTGTCCAGTAAGGTCATTTTATTTATATGATGTAAATTATTTTCAATATAAAATATTTTGTATTATTTTGTTTAGAAAATAGACTATGAAAGAGTGGAGCTTTTTGTCTGTATATATTTATAAATAAATACATGTGTATGTATATATATGTATGTACATACACATAAGTATGTATACATATATATATATCAAATGAGGTGGAAATACACCTGAAAATAAACAAATATTTTATAAATGTGTTGTATCTCATACTTTGAGTTATGAAACTCTTATCCCTTTTTTAACTGCAGCTAAGCTAAACCTGCTCCATAATTAAGAGAGTACTATAATTTTTAACTTACTTTTATCAGTCGCTCATAAAAATTGAAAAAATAGGTAGGTACCCCGAATGGTATGTTTTTCTCTACAAGAGTTTTTTTACGCTTCAACTTTTTAACCATTTTAAACATTTTTTAAGCAAAAAATAGGAGTTCTTCTAATTGGCACACTTACTCTCTGGTAGTCTGAAAAGGAATTGGATTTTTTTGTAATTAAGGAACGTATAATGTTTGCAAAGATGTTTGCTATGACTACCATTTTTTTAAACTTAAAACTGAATCATTACCTTTCTCCTTGGATACAAATGATTTAGTTTAAATTGTTAGTTAGCTAGGTACTGCAGGATCCATCCTTAAGATATTCTCAGAAAATCTCTGAGCTAATCAATCACGAATATAGGATCAAACTGTATTATATTTTTCAGAATGGTGGTGGAACATAGGAGGATTTTTCATCATTCATTTTATTTTTTGTTGGGTTTCAGCCTTTTGTACCTTCCATAACCGAATGCCTTTTGCTTACTTTTTAAGTCAACCCGTTTATATGGTAACTAATTTCTGTGTTTTTTGTAAAAACCTTCAATTGTGTAATTAGTACTTTAAATTTGGTAATAGAATCATATTCATCAACTAACTTCATTTGTATCTATCGATCTATGGCCTGGGATATGTTATTTTTTCTTGACTACTTGCTTTTTTCTCTCCTATCACAAATTTGTTCCACCTCTGAAATGCACTTTGACCAAATAAAAATCAAGTTACTGCTTAGAAAAGTTACTATATGATAAAGGAAACCACTAATCATGCTCTGCTCATAATTTGAAGCATATTTTAGAAATTGATGCTGGGGAGTAAGACATTAAAAGTTTTTAATAACTTTAACATAGTTTATATTTGACTACAAAACCTTATAAAGTATCCTAATGTTGTATAGTTCTGCATGCCACTCTCGAGAAATATTGCCCAAATTTAGAGAGGTAACCTATCTTCAATGAAATCCTCTTATTTCTAGTGACTTAAACTAATGTTTACCTGTCCTTACTTATCCACCGTAGCGACTGTTTCACACACACATGGGATTGTCCACAAAACTCAAAACTAACATCTGTTTTTCTTTCTTTTTTCTTGTTAACAACATCCCTGGCCTGTAGGCTTCGAGTGCTAACATGGAACCCTCCCTGTGTTAAGTAACTCTGCACGGTGGAGACATCTGCATTCACCACTTAGGACTAACTTGCAGCTCTGGAACTTGGATCATATGAACAACGTAATGGGGTAGGTTGCAGTAGGGATTTTCATCACCCTATTGTCGGTAGAGAGAAGTGAAGTAGTTGTCACTAATGAAGCCAAGATGTGGACCCATGCATTTAAAAAAAAAAACATGCTTTTTCTATCATTTGATCTGGGTGAGTGGGATAGGCTACATCTAATCACTGCATTGAAGTTCCTATGGTCTCACCTCAATTTTCTGTAACTCGGTCTGAAGTATTAACCAACATGTGGGATTTATGATGTGCCCTGGAAGGATTGCTTGGTGTTACTTTTTCATTCACTTTTGGGTTCCATATAAACTCACCATGTAGTCATTTTAAAAGTTGATATGTTTGTTTCCTATTTGTGTTTTGTTGGGTTCATTGTAGTTAAGAAGGAGTGGTATTAGTTGTGCAAGTGGTTTCAGATTGTTGTGCGTTGAAAGAGGAATGGAGTTGCTCAGGGGAGCTTCTTGCTTATCCACCGCAAGAGTATCTGGAGTGAACAATAAGCCGCAAATATGTTACATAGTGTCAACTTATTAGGACACCTCTTCTGGACAGCTATGCTATGATATTACAGAATGGAATTATAAATGGCACCACAGTCGTGGAATCAATACAGTTGTTGTCTTTAATAATGAGTGTTGGTGAAGTGAAGGAGTTGTTTTACTTTGTGCAATTGGATGTGTTGTTTTCGTCACTTGGGTCTGATGATGAAATTGAAGTAAGACTCATGTATTTTAATTGTAAAATATTTATTTCTCGTTAAATGAAGTTTTTTTTTTAGACATTTATTATGAAATGTAACTCATCATGTGGTTTCATGCCTCGTGAATTACTTTACCATATATGCATTTAATCTAGACTTTTTTGTTTTGTGGTCATTTGCTTTTGATAATTACATCAGTACTTCTTATTATATTAAAAAATAAATGTAGTTTGGGATCAAAAGTCTCTAGAGGGGGCTGCATAACCTCTTGGCATAGTGAAATTGATGGTGAGATAAAAAAATTGAAGATTTTTATTGCTAAAATCGTGCTCTTTGATTATATAACCTAGAGTTAAAAGAGGCTTTTGATCAGAATGGTGGATTGTAGATTATTTAAATGCAACAACCAATGAATACATAAGCATCAGCTTGCCCTATCCTGTATTATACTCAAATATGGACAATTTGTGTTTGTTCATAGTACAATCAACTTGGAGACATCTTATTATTGTTAGCACTCATGTTTTTGGCTTTCAAAATTGTGGCAATAAAAAGATATCCTCATTGTTTAAGGTAACATAGGTAATTTGAAGCACTGGAATGAGCTTTGTGGCTCTGCTGTACTATACTCCATTGCTATGAAACACTAGCAAAAAGTAATGTCATAATATTTGGGTGATACAGATTCATATTCAGTAACCTTAACCATTTGTCATGGCATCCATGAGAAGTGGTAACTTTGTATTTGGCGTTAAGGTGATGGATGAAAAGGGCAAGTTGTTATGTTAGACACCCAATTATACTCTCCTTAGTTCTATTTTGGTGCAATATTGTTTCATGGCACTTGAATCACTTCTAAGGCCTTAGAATAATGAATCTCATACTTTTGATAAAAAAATGCTGGCAACAGCAAATTGTAAATAATTGCCCTGGATCAAATTAGTGGTAGAAATTTTTTGTCATTGTTGACTGTTGTAAGTTATTTGTCATTTGGATCTCAAATCTTACAAAGAAATATATTTTCTTTATGAATACCATCCAGTTACTTTAGAATTCTGTAGATTACTTTATGACAATTTGACAATTTATATGGTGCCACAGTTTAAAAATGTTAATCCCTTCAAAGATCTGGTTTTTGTTATTATGGAACTAAGAGGAAATGCGTTGTACTTCAATTTTTCTGTTGTTAATTGATAAATTGTAGTTAATTGGTGACTTACAGTTGAAGGGGTGTTTTTTTACTGGTAGATTGATGTATTTAAAAAGATATTTCTAACAGTTTACCTCAATGCATTTCATGTCATGATTACCTGCGGTTTCTTAAATTTAGCATTTAGATTTAAAGATTCACTATATATTAATGTTGAATCTTCTGTATTTGGTTACTTGCAGAAGAGGTTTCATTATATAGAAATGTGGGAAGGCATAGCTTGATTTGGTTTGATGCATCGTTTGTCAGGATATACTAATTGCAGGCTAAAAATGAAGTGTAATGATCTCCAACTAGCTTTTGGGGTTTGAAACTCAACTTTGGGGTAGAGACCAAAATGACATCAAAAGAGATTCAAACATTATTATCAAATAATATGAAGTGCACCTAGAAGATATGGTAATCAAATTATATGAAGTGTGCCTAGATAATTTGATAATATAAAGTGCACCTAGTGCCCTGATGCCACTGTGTAATTCCATACTTTCTTCTCTTTGCATGGATGTATATATTTGTCTTAAAAAGTCTTACATAATGTATTCCAAATTGGTTAGTTTTGAAGATTTGTGATGTCATGCTAATGGATTTTAACGGTAGGCAGAAACATGCTAGTGTGATAGAGAATATGGTTTGCTAAGTTTTCCGTCCTAATGATAGCTGTGGTTATAATGGACTTAAAAGTAAAGATATTGTATGAGTTTGTTATATTCTTTATACAATACTGCCGGGGATTATAATTTATTTCTAACCTATTTTTGAAATATGCATATATATCAATACCTGAATGCTATCTGTAGCCCATACTGGCAGGTACTTAATTAAGAAGAAGAATGTTTTTTTATGTTATTTTATTTTAGCCAAGAGATGTATGTTTTCAACGAGAAAATTGTTTTATGATCACAATTAGAATGTGGCCTTTTTTTCTGGGTTTATTAAGGCTATTGGCAAAACATGAAAACATGGCTCCTGAGTTTTAGACATGGCTAGCACTCACATTTTTTTTGTATATTGGACTCTTACTACTCCGTTACGGTGGTATATAAATAGTAGGAGTACATTTCTCAGGCGTGGTTAAGTAGTATGATAGAAACATACTAGATTAGTTGAAGGATTGAGGCTTTATTGGGAGTCCGTTTAAAAAGCCTGCTTGCTAGGGCATTGATTACAAATGCAAATGTAACTTAAGCTCTCGAAAATGTATCCTGCAATCAGTCTTATTGTTTCCCCTCTGTAAAGATATGTCCTTATCTTTCACTGCATTAGGCAACTCAATTTAGTTGTCCAGTGTGCATTATCCTGTTGGGTATAGCCATTTATGTTATACATTTATTGTTTTTGTTATATGACCTCCCAACTTTTTATAGAATACCCGAATTATTATGATGAAATAGTGCATCATTTTCTTCAGGGTAGAGACCATAGAAAAAAAGATGCATTAATATCTTTCTCAAGTACATATTTGTTTTATACCATTAATACTATAAGGAATAAAGTCAAAAGTCTCCTTTTATATAATGATGTTATCTTAGTATGTTATATTTTCTCCCTAAAGCTGTTATACCTTAGATTTGGTTACGTAGCTAAATAGGCCAATAAAAATTTTGTACTCATACCGTGACCTTAGAGCAATATTGAAGTTGACTCAAATCTCAAAGCAATATGAATTTAAGTAGCAGGTTTATAATCTAGTGGCGATATTGGACTGTATTTGCATCTTGTTTGGGTGATTGAAGGAAACTGCAAAACTCGAGTTGTATCATTATTATTTTTGTATAGCGGTGAAAAGAAAGTAATTGCAAAGAAAAATAATGATTTCAGCACTAAGCTCAATCAGTTCTCTCTCTCTCAGAATGAGTCTTTCCGTATGTTTTTAGTCAGATTTTATTCAATGTATCAGCTCGTAGGAAAATCAACTGATGTCCAGTGCAGTTTCATGCTTTCTATTTGAAAGTTTCCACACCCATGTTCAATTATATTCGTAGATGATATTTAGAAGAATCCTCATAATTGCAGACCTATCATGCATGCAAAAGATTTCTCTTGTCCTTTAGCTTCTTTCTCATTTATTTAAATAGCATAATAATTATCTTAAGTGTTCAGCTCTTTGTTTTTTTATTTCTGCAGAAGGTGATGAAACAGTGCGTAGTTTGTCACCTAGAATTTATTTGATGAGGCTTAAGTGAATTTTCTAAGATTTGGTCAGGAAAACCAATTCCAATTTTTTTATGGTGACTGAAATTGTGATTGCAATTCAGTGTAATTGTCTTAGCAAAAATGATTATTTTGAGGAAAAATCACATTTATTTTTGTTCCCAATGAGCATTTTTATTTCTTCTATTATCGATGAAATTCATCTGGGGAGTTCTGATGCATAATGCTTTCTTCACCTTATCAAATCGATTTTTTGCTATACATATTTTCATACTTGGACCCAAAAAAGGGTAGATAGGTATATTACATTGAATTAAATTTTAAAAATTTGAATCTCTTGATCGTTTCACATTTATATTTCTTTTACACCTATAGAACTCTTAACTTTTTTAATTCACTGAAAGCATCTCCCCCTTAGTCCAATGAAAATGAAGAATGTTTTGCCAAAATTATCAGATATTATTTTTGAAATATTTGTGCATGAATGGTAGGTAGCTTCTGCTTAGGCTTGCATAATGGCATCACATATTAGTTCACTGTTGGATACCTAAAAAATGAGAAATTAGGTTAATTGTTAACCGCCCCTTGGAAATACCGTTTCAAATTGATGCCAGTTTTGGCCTCAAATCACTTTGAATACTGTTATATGTGTGCAGTGTATTTAATTACTCTAGTAGGTGTGTAGCAGTGAAGGAGTTATGTGCCATTGTGAAATTAAAATGAAGAGATTTTGCAGGTGTGATGATTGTGTTGTATGATTCATAATATGCCCCAGCAAAAGCATGTTATATTGTGTCATTCACCTCAATTATCTTCGACTCCTGTGAATAACTTTGTTAGATATATAGTTGGTATATCATGAAAGAACAATCTCCTTGTTTAAATTGCCACTAAGAAATGATTTTTTTATTTACCAACTAAGTTAAAATTTTGTTTGTGATTTATGATCATATTCTATGCATTCAGAAATGCAACTCATTATTATTTTAGTGTTAGTTTGTGTCGTTTGTTAATATTAGGGTCACTGTCTACAAAAATGACTTCTAAATGATGTGTTCACTGTGAAACGAACATTTAATCCATGGAAAACCATAAATGGGAATTAGATATTTTCAGTATTCATTGGGAATATCTTTTCATTCAGTCAAATCTGGTACTTGAGTACATTTGATTATCTGGTATTTTTGAGAAGAGCATGAATCCACTCGAAATATCAGTCTGTATGAAGGTAATAGTGTTATTATCATATTTGTGATGAATATTCCAATGTTGCATAGAAATTGACTTTCTGGTAGCCAGCCAGTCTTATTTGTTTCCTTGCTGTGAATATACAAGCAATATGCACGAGCATAATCATTTTTACTGTCATCTGGAAATGGAGTCATTCATTTATCATTTATGTAAATAAGACATGTAATCATTAACTTCATCTAGTAATAAATACAGTGGCACAATCATTATACTCAACGTGGAAAATTTTTCTTAAAAAATGGTTTACAACCTTCCCCTGCAACTAAAGTTTACTAACAGTCTATAAATCACTAATTACAGTATTAACCATTTACCTTCAGTGGTCTCTCAATTGAATTGACAAAAATGTTTAAAACCAACCATGCATCAATATTAACACAACTACTCCTTATCTGCTCCATGCATATTTTTCAGTAATTCTGATTGTATAAAATTTTCTTTCTTTTAATGCAACGAGAATGAAATTTGTGGTATGTGCACCAGAGGATATGATTGGAAGGGATTTAAAGTTCAACAGGCGAAAGTCACCATGTGTGTTGGCCAAGTGCTAATTATGATCAGTAGTATTCATGTTTTGCATTTAAAGAGTGCTAATAATGTCTAGTCACTATGCATGCTTGCCATATGTAATTGCGGGAAAGGATTAGTCAGCTTTAGTCAGCATTTGACTCTATTGATGTATTGATCTAAAGGAAGAAAAAACTCTTCAGCTTGTGTTTTTATTTTCGCCTACAAGTAAGATCTCAACGTTTGTCCACCCCATCCTAATGTTGTACAATATTGGAGATGACAGATATTTGTTCTGTTTATTGACTCAAAAAACCAATTTTATTGTGATCACAGTTAGGGAGCATATTTTCACATCTAATGACATGCCAAAGTAAAAGTAGCCATATCATGCTGCAAACTTTTTCTCTCTTCTCTTTCAATTGAGTCCATAGTTTTCACACCAACCCTTATGCTGTAATACATTTGTATGTACCTTTTATTTTCATACAAATAGGTGTTAGCACTTGAAAAACATTGTCAAAGTGAACTTGTTGGAATCATCAAGTAAATTTTTGAAACATATTCATTACTACGTAGCAGCTGAGTAAGACAACTGTTGACTAGCCAACTAGGAAGAACCAATTTATCACTTTGATTATTTTGAATACACTGGTTTATATATTGATGACTTTGAATGCAATTATGGCTTTGTCCACCACCTACTCTAGGATAGGTTTGTACTTGGAACTCATTCAAATCTAGGAAAAACCTAACTTTTTTAAGATTGATAACATTTTCCTCTGTATAATATCATTCATATGAAAGTAGCATCTGGTGCTTTCCTGGTGTATCTTATGATTTTATTCTTCTCAAGTCTACATTCAGGTAAGGTCATCTAAGATGACGTTTCAATGAATTATTAGCTCATCATCTTCAGGGCAATGATCCGTGAAGAATTCATTAACACGAGAGTAATATGAAATGCCTTGAAACACCTGTTCTTCGAGTCGTGCAACAGTAAATAGAAACTCATTCAGTTTCAGGGCTGTGCCAATACTGTTTTGTTTATGGCAATTCAAATAACCTTAATTAAATCCGCACTATGTGGTAACCCTTTAGTTCTTTCACACAAACTTTGAGCAATCATTTATCAATCTTCAAATAATTCTGAATGAATTTCGTGTTGATTAGTGTACAGTGAATGAAAAAACCTCTCCTTGCATATAAAAGATATAGGAAGACTTGCATTTTTAATGAATACACTGTAATGGACATCAGCAATGTTAAAACACTAAAGAAAAGGTATGTACCTGCGTAGGTTACAATTAAAATACCAGTTCAATAAATTTTTACCTAAAAATTCCTGGAATGAGTTGAATGGCTTTAATATGGGTATTACTTACTCCTTGGTTATAAGCTATGAGTGGATTTTATATTATATCAAAAAATTTAGATAATTACAACATAATAGAGAAGAATCTACCCACGTTTGTTGCACTTGTGTATTTGGAGAAGGCATTTGACAACGTGGATTGGAATATGATGCTAAACGTCCTGAGAGAAATTGGAGTGTCATACAACGACCGAAGAGTTATCCACAGCTTGTATAAAAACCAGGTGGCCATAATCAAATCAGGACCCAAGAAGAAATGAGTGAGGCAAGGATGTGCACTGTTTCCCATATTATTCAATGTCTACATCAAGAAAGCCATCCAAGAAGTTAAAGAAAAGTCTCCGGGAGTGAATATCCATGGGGAGAAAATCAGCATGCTATGATTCGCCGATGACATAGCATTCATGGCAGAAACAGAAGGAGATTTAAAGAAGACACTAGGAAATATGGAAAGAACATTGACCAGATATCGTCTGAAGATCAATAAGAAGAAAACTAAGGTATTGGTATGCAGTAGGAGAAAGGAAGCCGGGACCAATGTTAAACTAGGAAAACAAAAAATCGAGGAGGTGGAAGAGTTCTGCTACCTGGGAAGTCGAGTAACCAGCGATGGGCGAAGTAAAAGAGAAATTGCCAGTAGAATTGCCCAAGTAAAAAGGGCATTTTATCAGAAGAAGATTCTGCTCACAGCGCAAATACAAGCGTTGAAGTGAGGAAACATTTCATTAGAACATACATATGGAACATTCTACTATGTGGAAGCGAAGTATGGACAATAACAGCAGCAGAGAAGTCCAGGCTGGAAGCATTTGAAATGTGGTGCTACCGAAGAATGATGAAGATAAAATGGATCAATTGAGTGACAAACAAAGAAGTGTTATGAAGAGTGGGAGAGAAGAGATGTGTACTGAAAACATTAAAAAGAAGATGGGAAAACTTAATGGGCCACATCTTGAGACACGATGGCCTGATGATGACAATCGTTGAGGGAAAAGTGAACGGGAAGAATGGAAAAGGCAGGCCTCATATGAGGTATATGGAGCAAGTTGTGAAGGATATAAAAGAGAGGAGATACATCAATATGAAGAGGTTGGCCAATAGAAGAATTGAGTGGAGGACTGCGTCAAACCAATCCTAGCATTGTTGACTGATGATGATGAATTATAACATGGTAGGTATCATTCCTTATTCCATGACTGGACGAAATGGTGTGATTCCAGTATTGGAACATGCCTCTGGGAAGTTGACTCCAGTTCTTTATCCTCTTCCAAATCACTTTTTAACTCTCTTTACAAATTCAAAATCATGTCAAAGGGCCAAGAATTGCATAAGTGGATTTCCATCTGCTGTTCTTGGATTACATCCTAATTCTAACCAACCATTGTTTATAACGGAGAAAGATTTTTTCTTCTCATTTGGAATGGAAACACCCTTGATCTGATCTTAAATGATTCTGCAGTAGAAACCCCTGTATACAGGTAGCATATGGATCTAATTAGGCCTCCCTTTTGTGATCACTGACTCCGAAGAGATCACTCTTACTAAACTCTTGTTTGGTTTTAATGTGGTCATCACTCAGTATTCTCCCAACTTAAACATTTTCAAAGCTAAGGGAGAATTGGAATAAATGAACAATATCCTGCATTCATCCCAGAAACTACATGCGAGATGTGATTCTGCTTATTTTGAGGTGAGAGACTGCCGATGGGGAACATAGCCCTCGCTCCTGTGAAATCACAAAAATGGGCAGACTTCGCAGGTTAAAAATATTTATTTCAACCTAGGTTTAGCATATTTCAACCTTATCAGGTAGGTAAAGTGTTTTTGACAGAATATAGAAGGATATAGAAGAGTATATACATATATAGGGATATAGAAGGTGGGAGTGGGAACTGAGAAGAATTCCTCTGCTTGTTACTGGCTCTGCCTGTGGTGGTTGATCACAAATGGTGGTCCTAATTATTTGATATCCTGTGGTGACCGCCACCAAGAAGGATGGGCTGGGTGGTTGACCTGGAGATGAAAGGTGGAGGATGATGACTCCGTCCTGAGGTTAGTGTCCCACAAGGGATGGCTGGCTTCCATGGTTTACCCATTTTGAGAGCCCTGTGTGAGAATGTCCACTCGGTCTGGAAATATTACATTAATAATAAAGTGTTATCATTAGGGGAGAGACAGATCCCTTCTGCTATCTAACCACTTGGAAATATGAGGGAAAGGAGGGGAAAATTGCTATAAAAAAATTTTCACTGCTGGTCATGTTTGTTGATGATTTTACGAACGCGGACATTTTTTTGGAATTAAAAAAGTTTACAAAAGTTGTATATTGGAAAATAACATATTTTTAGTATGATAAGGAAGATCTCTCTTAGTTATTTTGATTAACTCTCTGCGCTTATATTAGTAAAAAGTTAATTTTTCAAATATATTTGCTAACAATGGTGTTTTTAGCAAATTGAAAAATAATTGCTATATTCATTTTCTGGCTCATCCCAATTTATGAAGACTAAATACATACAATGTTTTGTGATATGGGAAATGGAATAATTCTTATTCCTCATGCAACATTAAACAAATGCATGAGAGGTTTTGTAATTTTTGTCCATGTAATAATATATAATAGTAATATTTTTTATTTGTCCAAAGATCTGTAGCTTGTACACAAAATACAAATATAGGACACATCAGTATAGGTACATATGCAATAAAAATTGAATTGGAATATATAAATTATGTGCTACAAGTGCAGGAAATCATCAACGGAATAAAATAGATTTTTGTTCAGAAACTTCAGTAGTTTCTTCTTAAAGACCAAAGTTCTCCCCTCATTTTTCACCTCTGGAGGCAAACCATTAAAAATCTTCAAGCCCATAGGTTTAGGACCTTGGGCAGTATTATGAGTCCTGATGAAGTTTTGATGCAGGTATTTACAAGTTCTAGTGTTGTGGCAGTGGTATACATCATTGGATGTATACTGAAGAATGTTATTTTTTACATTTATACTAATGACATAGATGTATATACATGAAATTGGCAGAATACACAGTTTTTTAAAAAGAGGAAGACAAGGTGCATCATAGGGAGCATTACACATCAACCTTATAATGCGCTTCTGAATTTTGAAGATTACCGTAGCATGGGGAGAGGAACCCCAAAACAGGATACTGAAGATAATGTGAGAGTAAAATTCACTATAATAAATAGATAATAACACATCATTATTTACAGTATTCCTGATGCTTCTAATGAGAAAGCATGCTGAACTAAGCTTATTGCGCAATTTACTGATGTGCTCGACCCATGTTACATTTTTATTCAAGGTACTAACTCCTAGGAACTGTGAACTGGGAATTTGTGGAAGTTGTTTCCCCTCTACAACATTGGTATTGCTGCCGGTGCTTTATTTTTGTTACAAAAATAGATAAGGCCAGACTTGTCAAGGTTCAGTTTAAGGAAATTATTTTGACACCACCCATATAGGAGTTTGGTGGCACTGACTGCTGTAAGGGACAAGCTATTCAGTGATGGGGCTGACACAATAACATTAGTATCGTCAGCGTAGAGTATAGGTTTGACACCAGTAACCAATTTAAGAGTATCTGGTAGATCATTAATGTACAGCAAAAATAGAATAGGGCCCAAGACAGAGCCCTGCGGCACACCAAGTAGGACTTCTTTACCAGGAGAGATAAACTGAGTGCCATTTTTACATAATACAACATGTTGGTGACATCCACTCAGGTATGATTCAATCCACTTATAAGGAGTACCTCGTATACCATAGTATCCCAGTTTCAGCAAGAGTAGTTGGTGATTGACAAGATCGAATGCTTTAGAAAAGTCAAAGAAAAGACCCAGAGTCTCTGTTCTATTGTCTAAATTTGAGAGTATGTGAGTCACCATTTCATAGGTGGCACTGGATGTGGATTTGAATTTCCTGAACCCATTCTGAGAAGGGGACAAGAGACTGAATGACTCAAGGTATGATACCAGATGGTTATAGAAGACCTTTTCAAAAATTTTACCTAACTGGTTCAGCAGGGAAATCGGACGGTATGAATTCATGTCCTGTTTGCTTCCTTTGCCTTTGTAGAGAGGAACAACTTTGGCAGTTTTAAGAGAGTCTGGGAAAACTCCAAGCCTTAGAGATTCATTAATGAGGAATAGAACTTGATCCTTGATAACAAGGACACATCTTTTTACAACACTCCCGGGGATACCATCTAATCCATGACTATTTTTATTGGGCAATTTATTAACAATATTGGTCAATTCAGATTCTGTACAAGGAAACAAGTATAGCGAATTGCTTGACGATTGGATTACAGAATAGTTATTTGAATTGCCTGGGATTGAGGGCATCTGATGAGACAGGTAAAAATCATTGAGATTGGATGCTATGGTAGTATAATCAGAAATTAGATCCCCTTTAGATTCTTGAAATTGAAGGTTGCAATGTTGATTGTGGTCAGCTTTGGATTCTTGGATGATTTTCCAAATTTCTTTTGATTTATTGTCAGCATTTACTATTCTATGATTGTTGAAGGATTTTTTTGCTGTTTGAAGAAATTTACGGTATCTTTTCTTAAGTGCCAGATATTCTAATCGATCCGACAGCTCAGTTTTATGTTTGTAGTGTATGGCAGCCTCCTTCATCTCACTTGACAGACATCTGATTTCATCTGTAACCCATGGCTTTTTACGTTTGGAAAGTAAAGAAGGATTTTTCACCTTCTTCAGGACTAAGGGAAAACAAATGTCAAAGTAATGTTGAAAAGTAGAATAGAAGTACTGAAAACTATCATCAAAGGACATTAAACTATACATTTCAGACCAATCATGTGAAGTCAACGTTTCTTGAAAAGCTGTTATGTTCTGCTCCGTAATATATCTTTTGTAGAAGCTGCTGGAGTAGGGGGAAGATTTCATGTGTGACATAATCTGAAGCAAGGCTGTATACGAAGTAAAAGTGTAGGACACATGTGTCTAGTTACAGTGACAGGGCTGAACCTGATGCATACTTCATCCTAGGGGCTTTTTACAAAAAGGAAGGAGCAAGTCAAGCTTCAGAGTACTGCTGGCACTGTCAATTAACAGCCTGGCTCCAAAACAAGTGAATTGACGACATATCAATTGATTGCATCTGCAGTGAAAGTGATAAAGGAGTCCCTTTAGCAGAGGGATATCTTGGCTCATTGGCTTATCTCAGTCTGCTCCAGGGAGTCTTAATTTCTTCCCTTTATTTGTTACATGGAGCTTCAAACTTGTACTTCATGCCTAAATCTTCAGAATAACCCCCCATTCAGCATCCTTGGTCTACTATTACCAGAGTGCAAATTGTTTAAAAAATTAATTTTATTTTATATATCATGAGAAGTAAGAATATGTTTTATTGCCTAGAGATATGATACATAAATATGAAAATATATATATTGTATATATGATATAGGGCAGGTCATATTCATACATATATATTTACAAATATCATACATATATATTTACAAATATTATCATCATCATTAGTCATCAGTCCAAAGATTGGTTTGATGCAGCTCTTCACTGAGTTCTGTCAGCTTATCTCTTCACATTTATGTATTTCTTCTCTTTCACATCCTTCATCACTTGTTCCACATATCTCACTCGAGGCCTTCCTTTGCCATTCTTTCAATCCATTTGTCCTTCAACCATTGTCTTCATCAGGCCATCGTGTCTTAAGATATGGTCGAATAAGTTATCCCGTATTCTCCTTAAGAGTATTCAGCAGACTTCTCTTTTCTCCCACTCTTCTTAAGAGTTCTTCGTTTGTCACTCCGTCGATCCATTTTATCTTCATCATTCTTCAGTAGCACCATATTTCGAATGCTTCCACCCTTTTCTTCACCGCTGCTGTCATTGTCCATGCCTCGCTGCCTTAAAGAAACATGCTCCAGTAATACGTTCTAAGGAATAGCTTCCATACTTCTGAGCTTGTATTTCCAGCTGTAAGTAGATTCTTCTTTTGATAGAATGCCTTCTTTGCCTGGACTATTCTTCTGAGTATATCTTTCTTGCTTCGTCCATCGCTGGTTACTCTACCTCCCAGGTAACAGAACTCTTTCGCCTCTTCCAGTTCCTGTTTTCTTAGTATAACGTTGGTTTTGGCCTCTTTTTTTCTAGCTGTACACCAGTATCTTAGCCTTCTTCTTATCGATCTTTAGCTGATGTCTGGCCATTGTCCTTAGCATGGTTGTTAGCATATTTTTCAGATCCTTCTCTGTCTCTACTATGAGAGCTATGTTATCAGCGAATAGTAGCATGCTGATTGTTTCTCCGTGGATGTTCACTCAAGAACTCTTTTCTTTGATTTCATTGATGACTCTCTCGATGTAAACATTAAAAATTATGGGAGACAGTGCACAGCCTTGTCTCACTCCTTTCCTTAGCCTTGCTTCTTCAGAGCTGGCTCCAGATTTTATCACAGTTATATGTTTTTTATACAAAGTCTGGATAATTCTTCGGTCATTGTAAGACATTCCAATTCCTTTCAGAATTCCAAGCATTAAATTCCAATCTAAGTTGTCAAAACCCTTCTCTAAATCCTTAAATGCAATAAAGATCGGTTTATTCTTCTCCATTCTCTTCTTCATTAGCAGCACAAGGGCCAATATTGATTCTCTCCTTCGATCCATTTTATCTTCATCATTCCTCAGTAGCACCAAATTTTGAATGGTTTCACCCTTTTCTTCTCCGCTGCTCTCATCGTCCATGCCTCACTGCTGTAAAGAAACATGCTCCAGATGTACGTCCTGATGAATTGTTTCCTTACTTCTATGCTTGTATTTCCAGATGTAAGTAGGTTCTTCTTTTGGAAGAATGCCCTAGCTTTGCCTGAGCTATTCTACTGACTATTTCTTTCTTGCTTCGTCCATTGTTGGCTACTCTGCTTTTCAGGTAGCAGAACTCTTTCACCTCTTCCAGGTTTTGCTTCACTCGTTTAACGTTGGTTTTGGCCACTTCTCTTTTGCTGCACACCATTATCTTAGTTTTATTCTTATTGATCTTCGAATGATATCTGGCAATTGTCCTTTCCATGGTTATTAGTCGTATTCAGATCCTTCTGTGTCCCTGCTACAAATGCTATGTCATCAGCGAATCGCAGCATGCTAATTTTTTTTCCGTGGATGTGCACTCCAGAAGACTTCTCTTTGATTTCGTTGATGGCTCTCTCGATGTAACCATTGAAAATTATGGGAGACAGTGCACAGCCTTATTTCACTCCTTTCTTTATTCTTGCTTCTTCACAGCTGGGTCCAGATTTATTCACAGCTACTTTGTTTTTATACAAACTGTGTGTAATTCTTCGATCATTATGGGACACCCCAATTCCTTTCAGAATATCAAGCATTGAATTTCAATCCACGATGCCACTTATACCCAATTAAATATTTGAACTCATCATCAATGAGGTATTCCTTATTGGAAAGTACAAATTACATATTTTGTAAATACCTTTTCATTTCTGATTTCAAATCAGAAAGCCTCTCAAATAACTTAACTGCATGCTGGATCACATGATGAAATCAAATGCCTCCATGTATTTCTAGTTGTTTCCATTCTTGTTGAGGGGAAATCATCTACGTAAACATTTCTTTTTATTTACATATACTGAGTACCCTGCAAGCCACCTTGAGGCTGTCTAGTAGGGGGTGAATAGTCACCAAACATGCATAAATAGGTAAAAAAAACTACTCTGTACTTAAGAGATTACTTTAATATCATGCAGTACTTCACATTTGAAGATGTCACTGTAAATCGCCAACGTAGAAAGAAATATTATTATTTTTGACTTTTACTTTTTGGTGTGTGGCTTTTTTGTTTATTATTTTGTATTTAGCTTGACTTCAAAACAGTTTATCATGGGGTTGTGAACACCAAAGACCAATGTGTGGATAACTTGTAATTATTTTGTTGAATATTGTGTTTGTAATATTTGGTCTGAATAATAGTTATGAGTCAACAAAGATGAAAAATTTCTAGTTCTTATCGTACGGATGGCATGCATGCATGTGATGCATGTTACTAATGGATATTTAATGACTAATAGTGAATATTGGAAAGAAATGTCATCATAGCTCAAAAGAATGATGTGCCTATATATTTTATTTATGATAATCAGGGAGACAATGTCAGTTGGTAAAAGTTAACGGGAATGCGCTAAACTTGGTTTCAGCTGTAATGTTGCATAATTAAATACTGAGGAGCTCCAAAGTTGCTCCATGCACTAGCTGAATTAATTAACCCTTTAGTGGGTGTGCTGTGGCACAAAGTGCAACAGTTTGCCATTTTTTCACGTGATGATGTGATAGTGAAAGGTTAATGAGATAAACACATGTACTATTCCTTTTGTATCATCATAAAGCTATTCATGACTCAAGGCTTCACTTATTTTTAATTAATAAATCTGAAAAGTTTCACTCTGTTCAATACACCCATGTAAGCTTGATTGCATAGTGACACTTAGCTGAACAACAATGTTTCCCTGCCACACACTTTCGCAGTGGCTTGTAGAGTATTACAAAGCTGTAGATGTTTCTGTTTGCTATGAGGTACCTATGGTCTTAGGGTAGGTAATGACAGTATAATTAGCACATTCCCTCTAGATCAGGTTGTGCTTATGGATTAACAGCACTATGGTGTATATAACAGCTGCATACCAAGACAAAAAACCTTGGAAGTTGACAAGTGGCATTCATTGCACTCACTTCAACTTGTGCCTTGTGATGTGATTATATTTTTAGGAAAAACTTTTCATTATTTTTGTTGACGTCCATTTATTTAGAGATTTTTGAGTTACTTAAATAAATGTTAAAAGTAATTATAATACTGCTTGGATACATTACAGAAGAAGATTATCATATAGTACTTCAAGAGCTTTCAGACGAGGAAAAAGAAGTCTTGTGTTGATGAGAGTGCTGACGTGGATGAGGAGGAAAATATTTTCTTGGTTTGTCACAGCAGAGATTCTGAGGAAAATACATCTAATAGTGTCAAAGAAAAACCTTCCACTGCTTAAGATAGTGGCAATGATAGAGAACAATTGTTTTTGGGATAAATCTTGCAAGTGGAAAAGTCTCCATTTTCCAGAGCTACAAAGACCAAGCACAAAAGCACTATAAAATTACTCTTGTGGAAAACATTTTGTGCAATTTGAACCTATGAGATTGTGCCTATTTGAAGGAAGAACGTGCAGATTATAAAAAAACTTAGGGTGTATCCTACTTGGATTGCAAGTGCTGCCATAATGCTTTTTCTCCATGCCTAGGTTTTTTTTAGTTTTTGCAACAGTGCTGGTTTTTCTATTTTGCCAGAGGCCGAGAAATAGGAGCAGATTTCACCTTACTTAGGAGGAGGTGTTTTCACTTTTAGAAGTGTGAAAATCATGTGATTCTGAGAATCAGTATCTAAGAACAGGTATTATTTTCATAGTTTATTAAACACCCGCTGTGGTTTCAACAGCTCATTATCAGGGCCTAATCATACTTAGTAGTGGAAACCATGGTCAGTTGTTAATATGGTATGAAAATAGTACCTGTTCTTTGTTTATTCATCATCATGAATATTACTCATTTTTGCAAAGTATACCATATACCATTAATCAAATTTCTTTGTCAGGTTTGGTCATTTATATTCAGAGGACAATGGTATAAGATTACTTTTTAGCTTGAGTCCCAAACTGGTGGTTTATCGCTTCTTCCATTTCAAAGCCATCAAATTCAATCAACCTTTTTAGGTGCGGCTGCTTAAATTTCCACCTGCCTTGGTATGCGGAAGAATATGTGATGAGCATGTACCTCTATTTCATGGTTCAAGACAATACTGTTGGAAGACTCATTATTGTTTGGCAAAATTGCTGTTCATATATTCCCTTAGGATAGTTTCCATTTATAGAATATCTGTTATGCATTTCCATGGAATGAATGAAACAGACATATCTTATGGTGATAGAAGGTGAGGGAATGGACAAAGAAGGACTATTTAGTTGTAGTAATCATCTTAGATCATAATGGAGGTAAGAAAAGGCTCCGGTCCTGTACATGAGAGATAGTTAAACATGTATAAATGTTCCACCTGCAGTTGTCTGTAAAATGAAATATCCTACAATGTTCATCCCAGTAATTCTTCAGGAGCCCAAAGACATGAGCAGAAAGTTTGCCAAGAACATAACAGTAATTCTGTACCAAAGTGTTGGTCTTGTTGCTTAGGGTAGAGATTAAAAAGTACTAAGTGTGATGTCCCTTCAAAACCTCTCAATGGATTGGTTAGAGTTCTTCATTTCCCTGTGCCACATGAGGTTTCTGAGATGATATGTACCCAGAAAATCACTTGACTTTATCTGATTGCAGCCAAAGAAACTCTCCTACTTTGAAATGGGGTCCTCCAGTCGGGACGTTAGTCAGTGGATCCTTTGGCACCTTTCACTAACAGCAAGATAATGCCAATGTTAGGTTTCTCTGTGCTCTTCCTTCACTATATAAAAATTCCTATCACTTCCCCAATACTCAACTATCTTTAACCCTCTTAGTGTGACGGGCCGATATATCGGCCCAATATATTGTTCAGCTTTATGACACTAAATTAATAACATTTATTTCCCAGTCACTGTAAAAATTTTTGTCATAATTAGTTAGTTCAACTTAAGTAATGTAAAACAAAACAGCATTTGGATATTTATAACAATAGCTTCATAATGTTATTTTCCTAAGGTGAAACAATTTAAATTAACCTCCTAATTTCTCGCTACTACCCCAGGAGAAAGATTAGCACGAAGAAGTTTAACGAAGCAAATGAATTTAGTTTTCGGTCGCATCCCCTGCATCAGTAATGGCAAGGAGAAAGTGAAGGACGAAGCCAACGCAAGGTGAGGGTGAGAGTACCTCTTTCAAGGGATGGAAAACTGGCATATCCTTGGAGACATCCCAGTAAGGGCTCAAAACTTTCAAGAGAAAAGACTGGTGAACGTGGAAATCGGGTTGATATGTTGGTTGAATCACTAACTTCCCATATCTATTCGTTCAAATTTCCACTGTGATGGAGATTATTTAGTGCCATACCCGTCCCTACTTGAGTGCAGCGTGGATCGCATGCTATGTTCAGCGCTCTGCCCGTCAGATAGCTCGTTGAACCTGATCCTTTGGCACCTTTTGAATAGAGTAGGTCAGGGGCGTCGGAACTATTTTCGCTGGGTGGGGCAACCTTGACAAGGGTCCGCATTCTTTTTACGGATAGGAGGGGTAGAGACTAGAATTTCGCTAAAAGAGCGAATGAAGGAGTGATTGTCCAAGGGAAAAAGCAAGCTGGATACAAGTGAAATTTAATTTTTATTATTGAGGACTACTCATTTCTTTTAAGGGCCCGGGGCAAATTCTGGGGGGCGCCTTTGGCCCCTCCTACCCCCCACTTACGACACCGTTGATGTAGGCTAACGCCGTCAACGTGTTACTCCGTACATCTTTTATTCCCTGAAAAATGTTTACCTCAATCCGATTTCTCACTTCTTCTTTATGAAGCAATTACCTTAGTTCTCGGTTTATAGCTGCACCCGACTACAGCAATTGGTAAGCATCATGCGATGAAGCCACCATGAAATCGGTGATCGTACCAGATGCATCTGAATTCACACAGTATTCTACAAGCTTGAACTGAGTGGCGGGTGAAAACTACTACAAAGGTTTCGAAAAGCACTGGTTTATTAAGATAACAAATTTCTCAACTGCAAACAACAGGTACAAAAAATGGTTAGCGCTACCGCGGGCAGTTCTAAGTCTCAGGGATGAGGGTTTAAGGAAGGACAGGTGGTACCGGCTTTTCCGAACGCGCGGAAGAGGCGACGGCAGTTGAGCAGCAGAGGCGTCGGCGCGGTCTCCTCCCGATGTAGCTCCTGACTCCACGACCAGCAGAGGGCCAGAAACCAAAAAGAAGCCCCTTATCGATGGGTGAAAACCCGCGCTTTCGCGGGATGTTGCCTGCTCAGCTCCATTGGGCTGAGTGCAGTTATTCGCGAGGCCGGGAGAGGAGTCAAACATTAAGGAGGTTGATCCGAAAAGTGGAAGTCATGTCATTTTTTTTTATATTTTCAGCACGTATAGAACTAACGTTGCTATATCTAATAAAATAAAGATAATTATACCAACCCGTACTCCTTTTTGCACAAATTGTATTTGAAATCACATACGATTAACGGCGAGAATGGCCATCACATGGGAATATAACATTTAAAAATACCATAGTGACATGTCATTTTTGCAGAACACTGATATTTTATGCGTAATTTCACAGGGAATAAAATGACACGAAAAAAAGGTATCGACTTACCAAATTTTTCGCTACATCCGCCAATTTCTGCGCTTATAGCAGACGAAATGCGTTAGTTGACTTCAAGTAGCGCTGCGGTCGCTGTAGCCAAAATATATGGCGCATGAATAATATCATTACTAATGAGATATTAAAGAATATTTCAGAAAAATATTATAACATAATCTTTGATAGCCATATTTTGGTGTTGTACATTAGTAAATTCATTGAGTACATGAATTTATTTCAGTAACGTAAATGTTGAATTGACTCCATCGTCGAGCTGATTAAAATTATCATAAAAAATAAATCCTTCGACTTTCCATCAAATTTCTTGTGATACTTATGACTTTCAATAGCTTATTCAACTTTCTTTGTGAAGTAGGAGGCTGCACCGAATTATGAAGTGGATGTCATTTTTGTGAAAATTTCAGGACACGCAATTTTTTGGCCCTTCTATCGATTGGCAATGAAATAATGAAGCCTTTCCATAATATATATGAAGAAAAAAGACATTGAAAATCAGCTGTTTTATACGTGGCTATACGGCAGAGCATGGCTCTTGCAGTAAAATTTGCAGATTAATAATGCAAAGAGAACCCAGCCAGCACAAGGTTGTAAATAGAACCAACATATACAGAAACCTTCCATATAAAACGGAGAAATCATATACGGAAAGGGAAATGGTTTCTGTATATGGCAGTAGCAAGTTAGAGAAATGCTGGAGAAATCGAAGCGAAAGGTTTCCGAAATGCGATAGAAATCATTTCTCTAACAGTGAGAAGGGCGCTCCCTAGCGGACTTAGGAGGAACTAACAGCGATCTTTTAGGCACGCTACCGCCACCTGACGGCTATTATTTGTACCACGTTCGCTTCCTGCACTCGCCCTTTATGAGGTCTACTTTTTGTAACGTCATACATTTATAAATGAATATATATTCCACTCTGCTACTAATGATATGCTACAGAAAAGTTCATTCATTCGACCATTAAATTGCCGAAATTAGGGAAATAAAAAGACTCACCTCGCAACAAACTTACAACCAAAGGATCTAGTGGTTGGATGAGTTAAAAATCCACAAACTGAACATCAACAATAATAATAATAATAACACGTCCATACAGTAATCAACATGCCTACAATTTGCTCTTGTTACTATTGCTAACTCTGAACAAAAAAAGGATTTCTCACAATGGGGTACTTGTACACAAAATAAATTCGAAAGTCTATAACAAATGATCTTTATTCAGGCACATCTGCTGCACCATCATTTACATTTAACTTGTTAACCCTCCTTGCTAGGCGAAACAATTCGCCCGTGTTCCTTCCCACTGTAAGGAGCTCCATCTGGGGCCGTGTTCCCCTTTGTTTTCAGCACCTCTGCAAAAAACAGTGGGACATTAGCTAAATATAAAATAAGCGACCGAAAAATTTCTCGGTTAGTTATATTATTTGTAATAATTTATACAATAATTACTCGCGGAAGTGAAATTCATTGTTCTATTTTGACGACAATTATATATTTTGGTGTCCATATACTCTTATTACTACACTAATAAAAATGATTTTGACTTTACTCAGTATATTAGAGATGTTTTTACTGCTCTGCTATTGTTCAAGCAATTTTACAAATATTTCAATGCATTCCAGTATTCAGCGCTTTACTTGTAAAGTATCTAATAGTAGGCAAACCCGCAACAAAGCTTTCCATGTTAATATTAAAAGCCGACATGATTCACGTTACAATATTTTGTGGACAGCCATTCTAAGTAAAATAAGTGGTAAATGTATGCCCGTTGGGGTAGTCAACCTTTCCCACTGGACTTTGTGTTCAGTTTTTTGTACGGCCACAACATGTTGAATAAATTCCTATTCCATTAAGTTTTAGCTAAGAAAGCGAATCACGCCTCAATCATTTCACAACAAATAGACTAAAATGTAATGGAAACACGTTAAACCGCCATATGACCGAAAAGTGTTCAACCACCATACGACTGAATTGAGTGTACTGCAAACAAACAACTCCGCTCTAATAACGAAATAACGAGAAAGGAATGATATGTCTCATGCTGAGGAATAGACACCAACACCAACAATATCGAGTTCCAGTCGCGTGATTCCCATGGGACATATTTAAGAAATGCACATTTCATATGTTAATATAAACGAACATGTAAATAAATATGCTTATAGAATACGGCATTCCAGTACATAATGTATTAGTAATCGACACGGCGTGGTCACAAAGTCCTCGATAACCAGACTAATGTGCAGAGAATAATAACGAAAGAGAAATAAATGGTACTCACTTGAAATACAGATCTAATTGCTACACTACTCGTCCATGTAAATTTCAGGGCGTGAGATACGGTTCCGATGGTACAGCATACTTTGTCCACTTCAATCACTTCTACATATTTCGCTCATTGTCAGAGAGCACGAGTGTTCGTGGTTGCTGGCGGAAGGGAATTTCGATTGCAATCATATCGATAATATCGATAGTCTTTTCGGTCTTATCTTCCGGTTAGCAGACAGGGAACGTCTCAAAAAGGGTATAAGGGATATCTCGTCCTCTAAAACGTGCCAGATAAATGCAGCTGAGTTGTTATAAAGTTGCTCTTATATCAACATTAAATGTAATTCCTCCATAGACCTAAGCGAACAAAGTCCTTCTTCAAATTGAAGTTGTAGTCCTCACACAATAACAACTTTTCGTGCACAGACGTCCACCTCAAGATTTCCAAATGCTTGAGAGTATCTTAAAATTGTTTCTTGCATGGTGGAGCAAGAAAAATCAATTATCTATCCAACAGCGTTAGCCCTCCGAATATAATTTAAAAGTAAATTCACAGCATTATTAGCATTAGACCCAAAGGATCTTACGGGCTCTCTACGAACCGAAAAGGAAGGGAAATTCTTACCCTGTAATTTCTCTAGCGATATATTCGCCCCATTTTTTCGCTTTCATTTCTGTAAGGAATATCTGCTGTGCTGGCTGGGAAATGTCGTTTTGACGAAAAACTAATATAAGATGCGCAATTTTATGCAGAATTTAGCATTGTAAAAAAGCGCTCGCCGTACCACACTAATTTAATTGATATTAATAAATGTTTGCTCGAAAAAAAAGCAGAAAAGCCTTAGTTACATGAAAGTGGCGCTACAGTATGTTGTTATTAGAGGCACTGTATTGGGATACGGTGCCTCTAGTTGTTATCATTGGCAACGGTACTGGTGACGGAACGTGCTTGCAAGCCTATTTACTAACTTTATCAAGGAATATACCTTACCAAGGTCCTTCTTATATTTTTAATGCAATTTAAATATTTAATTGGTTATTGACATGGTGTAATTAATAACAATGCTTCCAAATGGTAGCAGCGTCATTTTTGCCAAAGAATTTTCAAAGATATCAATATTAATAACATTCAAAACAGAGAGTTGTATTTGTGAGAGAATAGTACACTAAGTTTGAAAATATTTAATCTAGTTTAGAATACGTATAAGTGAGGTTGACCATGTATTCTCACTTTATTAATTAAACGTGGCAACAACACGTCAGTCATATTTCGAAGTCAAAATGAGTTAAAAGAGCTTGTAAAAAATAGAATGCAACTACAACGTATAACAACAACATAGCATACTCATACAATTATTATGTACGCGTTATCACCCTATAGATGATTTTCAATAAAGGTGTTTTTCTGGATCGGTATTTATTCATTAAATAACAGCTCTTTAACGGGATTTTGAATCGTGGAGTCACGGTAGAACCTCCTTATGGGCGGCTCAGCACGTCGGGGAACAGTATGGGGTGGAGTCTTGCACTCACACCCCCGTCGCGAGGCCGGGAGAAGAGTCGAACAATCATGGACGGCTCAAGCTACCACAAAGGTGTGTGGAGGTGGGTGTTTCCATGCCAGGCGTGCGTTATCTTCGGGTAAGCAATCGTTTTGTTAGTGACTACCCTACCAATTTCACTTATAATAACTACTTTATGCAGGGAACAAGGCTAATTCACACGCGGTATAGCCTCGCACCTTAAAATCATGCCATAAAGATAAATAAATCCGGATGCGTGTGAAATATGAAAGGATATGTCTAAAATAACTTCTCTAATGCGTAGTAGAGTGTCATACAGACATGCAATATGAGCCTAATGTCTGTATAACCTCAACGAATTAAATTCTCGATTGACTACTCTGCTAAATCTATCATAAAACCTTTTATGTAAACCAGCTACTCTTTGCTGCACGTTGTCTAATTCCGTTATAAAATCTGTTTAATAATAATCTCACTGGCAGAATTTTCTAGGTGACGCCTATCAATGGTAGAATGCTAGTCGTCTTCTTCCGTTGTAGTTATTCTGGGAAGACGACCGAGAACTGAGGTCAATTGCACCATTTAGTATTGGTGAATAATTGTGTGGAGGTAGGATATTTAAGGGAACAGATGGGGAATGGGGAGAAACCCGGCGTCGGATTCACCTTCTCTTAACGTAGGGTGCCAATGGGTCCACGGATTAACGTCGCATCCAACGGACGGAGTACTGCACGCGAAGTTCTCTCTACCAGCCACTCAAGTAAGGACCGGTATAACAATGAAAAATCGCTGCCTCGGCTGGGATTCGAACCAGACTCTCAGGATTTAAAGCCAATACTCTAGCCACTTCACCTAATCGATTCTGGCTTCGGTCGCCTTCTCACCATGTGAGTGTCCTACAGTTCAAACGGATGCTTCATGGATGGATGTTTCAACGGATATTCGTCGTTCAATCTATTCTTTCACATAATTGTACAGAGCGAGTCTTTGTGTATCTGAATGTGATACGGTAATGCAGCGTACTCTGCGATTAGAGGGGTCGGGTTGGTGTAGTGGATAAAGCACTGGCAGTTCTCACCTGGAGGGCCCGGGTTCGAATCCAGGGAGTGGAAGTTACTTTTCATTGGTAATCCAGCCCCTATTTGAGGGCTTTGTGGAGAGCATTAGAGTGCAGATAACTCCCGATTTTCCGTGCTAATGACTGGTAAAGGGTGCACGGATAATCGAGAAGCACGAATCCGCTGTTTGGTTCTTTCCGAATTCATTTCTCTTCGGTGCGCCGCCTAAATAAATGAACTCTCTAAGAAAATAACCTAGTAACCATGGAAAGGACAAAGGACAATACCAATATATCAGCTGAGGATAAATAAGAAGAAGACTAAAGGCCATTCTACAATGGGCGTAAGCCGTAAGAGCTGTCGTAAGGGCTGTCGTAAGACGTAAGGAGCTGTCGTAAGACGTATGGAGCTGTCGTAAGAGAGATGGCCAAGTCCCATCTCTACGTCCTACGTATTACGGCAGGCAAAATGTCAGCCAATTAGAGCGCCTCATTACTACTGCCGGTGTCAGTCACGGGTTATTGCTTTTGTGGAAGTTTTTTTGACTTGGGGAAGAATTGAGGACGTTTTTGAAATAATTTTTGTTCGTGAACTTGAAAGTTGGCGAGTTTAGACGAGCTTATCTTTAACTGATGCCTCATTGAATAATATTTGGATTGTTTTATCCCGCATTCTAACTATATCTTTATTGTACGAACCAGTTTCGTGGTTTATTTGGATCCAGGGACACAAAATACAACTTGTAAATCTTGTAAGTTTTAAATGGCATATACTGATCAACACCCACCAATATCGTCTAAAATGTCTAAAATTCAGTGGCATGGTCAGTTGTAATTCAATGATAGTATGAAAGGCTACACTGAAAGAAATGATGTAAATCAAAGATTGTCTTGCTGTTAACCTTCCTGGCCGCTTTGTATATAGAAATCAATGGTTAGACAGTGGACTTATAAGTGCATTGAAGCCCATTATGATCTTTGCTCTAGGTTTATTTGGTCATTTAAGACCGAACAACCATGATTTGTTTCAGTTCTGATCACATCCCAGACAGCTTTGTTAGTGTTGCTAGGTGTCTGAATTTAATTTTCTATTTGCCATGATTTTACAATCTTTATACAATAGTACAAGGCATTCACTTTAAAGTGGCCAGCAACCGCAATTCAAGGGGAAGTTAAGATCGAATGCTTGTCTTCTTTAGCCTGTCCTTAGCTAAGTTCATCAAGATGTTAAACTGAGAGACAGACATTCTGGTAGTCTTCTTAAATAATTAAGTTCAAACAGTCAAGTAACAAGGTAAGGGTATAAAGTAATTCTCAGAATAAGATATCAAATGTAGATTTCACCACCTTTCTTCATCTCCATTCATTTACTCATGGAATAGGTTGTTATGGGCACCATGGATTGTTCTCAGGTTGCCTGCAAAGTAGGATGGACCCAACACCATCTTTTATAGTCTTACGTGTTTTCGATTGATGGACATGCAAAGCTGTTACCTGCCCCCATTACGATAATCAACGTTAAAGCAGCGGCGGCAATCTCTGCGTTCATTTTCGAATACTTTATCACAACAGTATATTTATTGACAGTTTTCTCTATCCTACGCACGGAAAAATCCGACACTCATTTGTCTTCAATATCCATGTATATACGACCAGTGCTTCCGAGTGGACCGTGATCGATGTCGATATTTTTACGGCATACGTCAGCATTGGAGATTGACTGTCGTAAGGAAATCTTTTCGTCTTAAGCGCTACGTCATACGTCTTACCGCTTACGTCCATTGTAGAATGGGCTTAAGGTATTGGTGTGCAGCAAGAAAGAAGAGGCCAAAACTAATGTCAAACTAGGAAAACAAAAACTTGAAGAGGTGAAAGAGTTCTGTTACCTCGGAAGCCGAGTAAGCAACAATGGACGAAGCAAGGAAGAAATAGTTAGTAGAATAGCCCAGGCAAAGAAGGCATTGTATCAAAAGAAGGTTCTACTTACAGCTGGAAATACAAGCGTAGAAGTAAGGAAACAGTTTATCAGAACATGCATCTGGAGCATGTTTCTTTACGGCAGTGAGGCATGGACGATGAGAGCAGCGGAGAAGAAAAGGGTGGAATCATTCGAAATGTGGCTCTACAGAAGAATGCTGAAGATTAAATGGATCAACCTTATAAGTGACGAGGAAGTCCTAAGAAGAGTAGGAGAAAAGAGAAGTCTGCTGCAAACACTAAAAAGAAGATGGGACAACTTAATCGGCCATATCTTGAGACATGATGGCCTGATGAAGACTATCATCGAGGGAAAAGTGAACGGGAAAATTAGAAAAGGCAGGCCTCGTATGAGATACATGGAACAGGTTGTGAAGGATGCAAAAGAGAAGAATTACATCACAATGCACCCCAACTTACTATGGTAGACTGGACCACAATCACAAAATTAGAGAAATTGATTAACGAACTTACAGATTCAAAATGCCCTTTTTTTCTCGTACAATTAGGGATATGAATAACGGTAAATATATCCAATACGAGTGTAGCAATGGATAACATTGGTAGCTGCATGTTGGTATAAGGACTTGAAGCTTACGCAACTAACAGAATGTTTTGCATGTTTGCTTACCTATTTTTATCTGTTTTTAAAGAGTGTGGTTTAGAACAGTATATACATACTAATCCTTTTTTATGCATGAGATGTAGTGCATGTTTGGTGAGAATTCACCCCCTGCCACACACCTTTATGGTGGCTTGCAGGGTATTATGTAGATGTAGATGAATAGCCCTAAATTCGCAAATTTGATGAAGACAAATTTAATTTTTACCTTTCCTTCCGGTTTGAAGGGCCTATAAGTACGGGTACAAACTTGGAAACGCAGATGAGAAGTCTACGATCAGCGAAGAATCTGATTAGTAATTAACAGGAACTTGGTGAATGTTTGGAAGTATCTTCGAGTGGAATAATGTGTCCCTGTCGACGATCGAGAAAACAATAAAAAATATCATTCGCACATGGAATGGAATCGGTAGTCATCAAATCCTTGGCAGTCATAAAATTCTGGCATTTACATTTACATATATAACTGACAGAGTACCTATCTTGCAAGCAATCTTGTGGGTGTCTAATGGGGGGTAAAGCGTCCGCAAAAATGTACTACAGAATATATCAATCCTTAAAGAGAGAAAATGGCAGTATTATGGTATGCCACTAAATGCTTTGTCACTTCGAAAAAATATATTTCTGTTGTTTAAATAAGCATTTAAAGTAAACTCCCGATTATCCATGCGCGCGTTATCCGGGCCGCGGATTACCGTGCATCCGAGGCTTGCGAACATTTAATTGCGGCTGGGACAGCTCTACTGGATTCTTTTTTGCCATAAAATGCTATTACGTATAGCGAGGATCTTTTCATTGGGAGAGTATTTATTTTGGCGACACACCGCAGAGAAATGAATTCGGAAAGAATCAATCAGCGAATTATCCGTGTTTCCCGATTATCCGTGCACCATTTACTAGTCATTAGCACGGAAAATCGTGACGTAACTGCATTTGGATTCACTTTGTTAATTTTTATAGCAGGCAAGGATACAGTTATCATGCGGTAGAATAGAAGAAAAGAAATAAAATCCACGTGTAGGCACACGGGGCTGGACAAGCCGTGACGCGCGACAAACACAAACAAAAGAAATAAATTATATTTAAATAAAAGGGAGGAATAGGGAAAGGGAGGGTTAATAACGGGAGAGGAGGTCACCGGCTGGAAGAAACCACTGCCGCTCACCCCAACTGGAAGACGTTCATCACCTGTCCATAACACATTTTCTTCTCTCCAGGCCTGGGTCTACACACTCACGCTGCCACTCTCAGAACTTCCCCCACCTCTCCTCCCAGTAGGCACAATGAGTCAAGGTACGGGAAGGTCACGGAGGGAGATTTAAATAAAAAAAAAGATCAAGGCGAATCGGCGCAAACACCACGATTTTAGTTAAAGGCTACCTGCGTGTAGGAATTGTCGCTCGACTATTAGAAAGACTTGGTTCATTGACTCTGAATATTAGAGGGTTACCGACCAGATAAATTAAATTGCGAGAATTCATGGCTGACGCAACAGCAGTTGTATTTCTACCACCACCTCAAATTATGAGGTCAGGCGGAAGCAAAGAAAAGAAAGAGATGGGCAGTCCAATTGAATAGGATCCAGGAAATCGCCCTTTCCCACGTACTGCCCGTGGCCACGTTACAAAAATAACATAATTACGTTCACCTTTTTGTTCGGTTATTGCTGGAGTTATCGCGGTCGGTAACGTGTGGTCTTGAACGAAATGAAAATCGAAAAGGAGTGAACTTGTAGCTAAAATCACCTTGCGACTAATTAAGAAAGGCCGTAACCAGGACAGGGAAAAATAGTGCTACCTTCTCGCTCAAAGGAAGGGGAACTAATGGGACTAGTCCGAGAGACATCATTAGAGTTTTCTCGTGGAAAAGCATAGGAACGGAAGAAATTGAAGGAAGGATATAAAAATACCAGACAGCAAGAGAGACACAGGGTGCCATGATCATAGTCGCATTTACGCATGGCGATGCCCTATTTGAATTTCACTAGTTGTTAGTGGACAATTTGTGTCGTTCAGTTTACGATTACGATTAAATATAATACATGACACGATGCAATGCAAATAACGATTAAATCACAAATAAAATCATCGGCGCGTTGCCCATCCTTTCATGGCGCCTGGGGAATTTACTTAGTCTCCTTCTATTGGTTTGATAGTTCTTAGCAGAAGGATAATACGATGGAGGCAGATGGATACATAGCTGAGAAATTAATAAGTGGGAGGCTATGGTTATTGTATGCAATTGGAATTATGCAAATGAATTGAATAAAAGGAATGAGGTCATTTGATAAATACGCGTGTTCAATTACTTGAGTTTTAAATGGGTGAACGGCTGAGGAAGCTCTGGTAAGGTATTTAAGAAGACTCGTTGGTTAAGAAGGAAAACCCATTTATGTCGAATACCTTTTCCTTATTTGCGAGGGAGAAGCTGCTGAAGACGTGTTTGGCTCGTTTCTTTGCATTGAGGAGAATCGCGAATGAGAAACGAAAAAATAACCAACGCTGCTATCGTCGTCGCGCTGGTTTTTTATTCTTTTTTGAGACCATCACTTATGAGTGCTCATTAACTCGGGACAAATACGTTTGAATTATATTTCACTAAAAATTTAATTTCAGCCTCCATTCTTTTTTGAGATCATCATTTATGAGTGCTCATTAACTCGGGACAAATACGTTTGAATTATATTTCACTAAAAATTTAATTTCAACCTCCGCAAGAAGTGTGAAAATGGATGTCTATTGGCAGTCAATTTGCTAAAATAATTTACCTTTCAACCCTTAGTTGAAAGATTAATGACGCTCCATTTTAATTCAATTGAAAATAATCAGAGTACATGTGATTGAGGAAGCGTGGATATGTATTATTTTAAATGGTAGGATCTAATTCCACCTCGCACCTCTGCTAATCATTTTATACAGGCGTATTCAATGATATAATATGGAAGTAGTTATATAATGAATATCGGGTTTTGTACAGGGCAGCTCTGAGAAAGGCTTCAGATTGATTAAAAATACCATAAGATATTATTTTGCTAATATGCATTTGATAAAATTCAAAAATAATTATGCTAAAATCACCATTAGCTTTATACTGATCTTTGTTTGATTGTGATTTTGTTTCTTAAGTCTTGTGAGTGGCCGTGCATTACAGTAAACTCCCGATTATCTGTGCGCTTGTTATTCGGGCTGCGGATTATCCGTGCATCGCCAATCTATTTAGTGTATCGGCAATGTTCTCAAAGGTGAGTAAACTTTTGTTATTATCCTACGATCGTGACTTCCACTACGGCCCTACCGACTGGTCCGATGTTTTACGCCAGGCTTCGTGCCGCCATCCGAGGCTTGCAAACATTTAATTGCGGCCGGGACAGCTCTACTGGATTCTTTTTTGTCATAAAACGCTCCTATGCACAGTGAGGATATTTTCATTGGCAGACTGTGTTTTAAACTTAGTAGATTTAATTATTTTGGCGGCGAACCGTAGAGAAATGAACCCGGAAAGAACCAAACAGCCTATTATCCGTGTTTCCCGATTATCCGTGCACTCTTTACCAGTCATTAGAACGGAAATCGAGAGTTTGCTGTACTACGTTTTCTGGAGAAGCATAGCAAAAAACAAAACATGAGCTATTATTTTTAGGAGTGTAGCAAGGTTATCCATTTAAAATTATATGATCATATATATTCTAGCCGGAGTTAGTGGAATTGTATTTGATAAATATATTCTTTAAGATACACGTGTACAATTCTAAGATATCTTTCGAATATAGTCGTGACAATATAATTTGGCATCCAGAGATAGGTTTCCTCCGTTGGTATTGGCTCAATTGTTGATGCACCAGTACGTTTTCTTCGGATGTCTGGTTACTTCCACCAATTGCTCCTACAATGTGAGTAATTGAAAACTTGTGTCAGTACAATTTATAGCAACTATGCGGATAAAATAGTTTTTTTTTCAGTCATCTGTTGTTAGAATGGAAATTGAACGAAGGCTTACTTTCACGAGTCCCATGAATATTCTTGAGTCCCCCGCACCTTTGATTGTTCGGCTGAAGTCATATGCCGAACGAACTCATGGCGATCAGGGGATTGATTTCTATTCATGCGCAGTGCCTTCGACGTGCCCTTTCCAATTACGGCTAATTTGACCTAGAGTCCCCACGAAGGCAAAGAAAAACTCAATTTAGACTAATGGCAGAATGAAGACTAATAGCACTTGTTCATTCGGTCCCCACCGAGGCACAGTGGGCTGAAATCGAAAATAACTTGCCAAAATTCAAAAAGTGATTTTTTCAAGCCAGGAATCTGAAACTTTGCATAAATATTCTCAAAATACCTGTACATCCGATAATCTAAGGCATTTTCCCTAGTACTCAACAATTAACAATTTGCATGAGGTCAAAAATGCACAAATTTCGTTAAAAAATGCACCCAGTTTTCTCACGAAATCTTCAAAATCAAGCCCTTGCTGAACCTTTATGGGTGATTCATTGGAATAAAAGGTGATGTAGTTAGATGAAACAGGTTTTATCTTTGTTTTAATGTAGTCTAATTACATTTTTGTTATTATTTACCGAAGATATTAAACAAAATGGCGGACCCTCATTTTTGGTCATTTTTTTATGTATGTGGAGAAAAAGTAAATTGCATCGCTGAGCATCACGGAGTAACTCATATGGGGAAACTCTGCAAAGCTTCCATAGTGCGAATCCGATGAGTTATGCTGCGACCGTTTACGACGCCTAATTTCACATTAGTTTTTCGATCGCGCGCTCGAGTCTGGTCCAACCCGCCTACAACGGGGCGGCAAGTGTGTGGAATGGATTGCAGCCGCATCCACTCCGCTATGGAGATTTACGAGATACAAGCATTGACAAGAGCCTCCATCTATTACATTTGAAGAATTGGAAAAAAATACGCATTTTATCTAGTGGAGTAAAGGTCTAGGAGGTACTGAAAGACTGCTTTCTTCGGGTGCACCGCGGAGCAGGGAGCTGATGAACAAGAATTCATCCGACATCGATTCTCAATGCCATATTTGCTTAAACTTAGAATGGCCTGAGATTTCGTCAAAGCCATATTTACAAATTAATGTACAAATTATATTCTGCGAGGTTGTTGAATCTCTGGGAATACATTCCAAGTTACGCGATGCTGAATGATCAAGTAGACTTTGAAGTTTAACTTCACATGCTTCCTCTAAAATAGCAACTTTACCTGGACAAGTAGCACTTTAACCATCTGTAGTTTTTCGTAATTAGGATATAATTTATGGCAATGACATTCTAGTACTTTTCGAATACCTATGTATACACTGGTGAAAGCAATATCACCCTGAAGTTGCGACCTTAAAGGCCGCGAATGCTTGGTCTACAAGGCCTCACACGCTACTGCTCCCGACAATGACTCATGCACACCTATATACTGACTCTTCGAGAGTTCCATGGAAATAATTAGCTAAAGGCATCTTCCTCTGGCATAGCTATTGGCATCATGTCAGTTTTCTTCCACTTTGAACGTACTCTTCTCAACCTAATTGGTGTGGTGGTGGTAATTTTTTTGAGGAGCTTGGAGGCTGTTTCATCCTCCTCTTATTGAAAACGTATAGAGGCCGTGAATGAAAAATTTAATGCAGAATGAGACGATCTCAAACTTTCTGTCTTCTTTTCCTTTGATCTGCTGCTAGTTCGAAAACATTTCTCCGGGCGCCCAGAAATGCCTAATAACTGTTGCAATGAGAGTGTAAATTTTATTTTAAATAATCATTCAAAGTACAAGGTTATTTCTTAATAAACTCAAATCGCTCGGAAATACTTACAGGGTGGCGTTTAAGAACCTGGAAAATTTTGCATCAAATGTGCGGGAAAAACAGCATTTACCTTTTGCCATTCGTCATAGCGCATCAAAAATCTCTTGTTATTCCGTAAGCTTCGCTCCCACCGCGACGCATATCCATTATGAAAGAACCTCTTAATGTAATCACTAAAAGCCTTTAAAACTTCATCATTCATTTCCAAATGCAACCTTTCTGTGAGACAATTTAACAAGTACTTTGCCTTCATACGAAATGATGCATTTTTCACTCCCATTAGTATTTTATACATTTGCAAACGCGTGATTGCAATAGAAACATTTTTTTCAATCATTAACACCATCAACCCCTAAAAGAGAGCCGAAACTATTAACTTGAAGAGGAAATAGGGGAGTACAATTTTATGCACACTCCAAAAGAAAAGAATATTCGAAAAAGCGAATTGACATTATATTAAAGATTCTGCAATAAAATTGATATTTTGCTATTCTAAGCAATTGTATACAAAAAATAACGCCATAAACGTTACTACAAATGAACCATTTAAAGAATAGACATTAGCTTAATTATCTAAATAAATTTTTATCGAGTATCGCATTTTTTCTATTTGTCTGTAATTATATTTTCCCTTTTCCCTTATTTTTCCTTGTGACTCATTCTCCACTTCTTCCACTAGCATTTTTACTGTTTTAAATTTGGTCATCATAAATGAAATAGTAACTATTGTTAGAGCTATGCTAATATACGCTTTCATGCAGATTGTACATATATTGATTTGGGAACGATTGAGCGCGGAATGTATTGCTTTAAGCATGAAATTTCTTATTTAGACCAAAAACCCTGATAAAATCATTGCCCAGTATTACATTCTCTCGATAATTAGGAATGAGAGGAGTATTAGAATGCACAGAGATATACATGTAGCGTCTTTGGCCAGGTCGATAATACCCAAGTCTCGATTCGAATTTCAACTTGGCTGCTGGTGACCATATTGTCATAAAATTAGTGATAGCTAGATGCTTCGATTTTGAAATTTCTCCCTCCCCGTTAAGTGTTCTTAAATTGCTACGTAATAACCAGACAGGTAGTTGTAATTTAGTCAATAGTATGCGTAACTGGAAGTTTTCCTTAAATATATTGATCTAACTGCACCATCACATGCATGAAATATTAATTATTTTTGGGAAAGAAACTATTGCGCAAACCATTAGGTGATAAAAATTATGCCACGAAGCCGATGTGTATATGATAATATCAAATCATATACTCTATTAGCAGTCCTAATAAAGTACGAAAACCTTGAAAAAGCGAGAAATATTGATGTGGTTTGCAAAGTATCCACACCACTGGGAGTTGTAGAGAAATTCGAGAAATCCAATACTGACACCAACACGAGTGAAATCAGAGCTGAAGTTTCAAAAACTTCTGATTTACACCACTGCAAAAATGAAACTGAACGTTCTAGTGCGTTTCTTTGGAGACTAGAAAACATTCTCCCAATAATATCCAAAAATAACCGCGTAAAGAGCACCATGGTGCCATAAAACGACCCTCCGCCTTACACCCAACCAAAATGTAAGAAATGGAGGCTCTTGTCAATTTTTGTATCTCTAAAATCTCCATAGCGGAGTGGATGCGGCTGCAATCCATTCCACACACTTGCCGCCCCGTTGTAGGCGGGTTGGACCAGACTCGAGCGCGCGATCGAAAAACTAATGTGAAATTAGGCGTCGTAAACGGTCGCAGCATAACTCATCGGATTCGCACTATGGAAGCTTTGCAGAGTTTCCCCATATGAGTTACTCCGTGATGCTCAGCGATGCAATTTACTTTTTCTCTACATACATAAAAAAATGACCAAAAATGAGGGTCCGCCATTTTGTTTAATATCTTCGGTAAATAATAACAAAAATGTAATTAGACTACATTAAAACAAAGATAAAACTTGTTTTATCTAATTACATTACCTTTTATTCCAATTAATCACCCATAAAGGTTCAGCAAGGGCTTGATTTTAAAGATTTCGTGAGAAAACTGGGTGCATTTTTTAACGAAATTTGTGCATTTTTGACCTCATGCAAATTGTTAATTGTTGAGTACTAAGGAAAATGCCTTGAATTATCGGATGTACAGGTATTTTGAAAATATTTATGCAAAGTTTCAGATACCTTGAATTATCGGATGCACAGGTATTTTGAGAATATTTATGCAATGTTTCAGATTCCTGGCTTGAAAAAAATCACTTTTTGAATTTTGGCCAGGTATTTTCGATTTCTGTTCACTGTGCGAGGTTACCATTTAGTAAAGCTGTTTTCTAATACAAAACAACCTGGGTAAAATTAGATTCTGTGAAACGAAGAATATGTTCTTTCCCGCGGGTCGGGAAGACATACTCTGATAGCTGTAGTGTATCGCTCGCTCGAACGCTCTCCGCATTGGTTCTCGAGTCAAAAAAACTTTTTAGAAATGATCACATTGCTCATTTTTTAAATTTCACCGAAAATAAATGCTTGGTGATAAAAATTCATAAAGAAAATCTTGGGAGCAGTTTGATTACTTCTGGTCATCAAAGCCACAGTTAGTCCAAAAATGTTTTTCTCCCGAAGATTATTCGGAGTAAGGTGAATTTAGAGAGGATTTAGATAGTTTAGTTGCTAATTTCGCACATTTCTCTAATTGGTGAGCTCATGGAAGGAGGCTCAGATGATGAGAAGTAGCATTGGTGGGATATACAAGCCGGAAACCACTTGAATACACGTTGGCCATCAACTTGCCTTGGTGGCATCTAGACAACGATCTCAGCGGCTCATCCGACGATCGCGGATTCCAGTAGCTAAAAGATGGTGATTCCCGTTCATTGGCTCCGTCTCCTTCGTGCAGTTATTCCAACAAGAAGAATAACAATGACGAAAAAAAAACCTTCATTAGGAAGCTTCCTTCTTATCCATAGGGTAGTGATTCGAATCCCGTGAATAGTAGGGATGACTGGAATCCCGACCGCTAACTAGGCACCATATGTAGAGCATTTCAAGTTCGTTGCTCCATCCGTCGGATGAGATTTTCAAACTGATGACCTCTAAGCGCCTCTCGTTAGGAGCACGCTGATGCCGATGACCGATTCCTGTCGGGGATTGTACCCATTTGAATAAAACTGAGTATTTTTTTCAAGCAACGCGCGGGACAAGATGAGGTTAATCAAGAAGACCATTACTGACGCGTCGGTATGGTGGCTATATCACTAGCTTCCCGTTACGGAAGCACGGTTTCGAATCCCGATAGTGACAGATTTTTTTAGCATTCCCTAAGCCGTCCGTGGGAGTGAGGTCGGTAAGGAGTCATTCCCGTCTTGGGCTTGGATTTTATGTATGTTCCTAGGATTAGTAAAAAGCTTTCGGGAGTCTTCCGCGTTGTAATTCTGTAAAATGGCAACGCATCACCCACTCTACTGCGGGCGTCCTCAGGCCTGGCTGAAGTGAAAATGCTTCGAAGTTGACGCTTATTTATACCTTACTACTCGTCTTCTGAGGTGGCCGCTGCCCGCTGATTGGCTGTTGATGTTCGTGTGAATACTCGTTTCCACGTGTTGGAGAGTGGGTAACTATCCTCTCTGTTCATATTGTCGCCATTTTACAGAATGACAAATTCCTAGGATTACTGTCGGAATGAAAATTATGGATACCCGAGTTTGCAGCCTGATGGTTAATGAACGAATTAACGAATATGAACAATAGTTACACCAAATTTTGGCTTTTTTTTTAATTTTGCGTTAACTTATGTAGGCAAAAAAATTATTTGATTATTCTACTATTTTTTATGTCACCGAGAATAAAAAAAGTACCGCTTTTAGGACGCCTTTCAACCAAGCCTTCACTTTGAAAATATGTAACTGAAAAAAAATTCATTAGATCAACACCAAACTTTAACACAAGTTGGTTTCAACTGTTTTTTAATGTACTTTTATGTTTCAGATTTTTATATTTAACCAAATTAAAGTTATAATCCGGTAACTAAATGCGCTTTTATTCTTGACTGAAATGTCGCACGAAAGCGAGATTGGTCGCGTTGTGGATCGTAAAAGATGAAATACTCACTGAAATCATTCTTTGTGTTATAGTAAAAACCAGTGTTTCTACATTAAGAGTTATTTGAAATGCGTTTTCGTGAACCCTAGCAGGTTTAGTTAGACGAAGCAATGAAACCTTAGCGTTTCCATCACTATAAAACCCAATTCTACGTATTTCTACTGGTTCTTATTGGAATGGGACGTGGGAAGTACTTCAAAAACAGTAGTCCATCCGTTGGCTGGTGCAGTAAACCATAGCCTCTGGAAGCTTTTCGTACAGAGTAGGCAAATGCCGACGCCGAATTTCTCTCCTCCCTTTCTTCACTACCCCATTTCCCATTGCATTAGCGTTCATATAAAACCTTTATAATGTATTTGAAAGTGTTCACATGCATATGAATATATTTCAAATGGATTACCAAAATATATGTCTGCAAAACTATTTTTAAATAACGTTAAAAGCATCTTCATAAGTGCAGTGGAATTTTATTTTAACAAAGGCATTATTATTGTGCGATCGCTTAAAGACCCCCATAAATTTTCACCGAAGTATCACAATAGTCACAAACTAAGAGAGATCCTTAAGTTCATTTCCAAATCGTAATTATATGAACTGTTTCTTTTGATTAGTGGCTCTTTTTTGTTTCCTCTTATTTAAGCGTGAAACACTTCATTGTAAACAAAAGTATCGCATATTAATACCGGAAATCTCATTAAATCGGTAAAAATGAAAAATAAATATTTTCTGACACAAAATAACCCATTTATACTGAATAATTGGTTTTATATTAATCACTAAATGTGTGGCTTTCATAGAATTTTCTATGAGAGCAGAGGAACGCCTTTAATTTTGAAATTACCATTGACCTCAAAGCTGTCTCGAATCATACCTACTCGTGGGATATATTTGAAGTTTTATCTCGGCCTATTGGCACTTTAAACTTTCCATTTTTCTCTGGGTGGGTTTTCTCTTTCTGTCTCCCGCACACTCAAACTTGTAACATTGTTGTGAAATTAAATTTTTATGTTTGATATGAAGAGGTCCACTCTTCAATATCAAAATGTTAGAACATGTTATCTGAGAGAGGAGCTCACTACCAAATTCCAATTTGATTTAAAGAAAATGGCAATTCAATGTGCATGGAATCCGAAAGAAATCACTCAGTGATAAGTTAGTGTATTTTAACGTTTAACAGGGTTGAATATTGATAAATATATCTGTAACACGGAAAAGTATTCTGCTGAACCCATCTTATCTTCCTGATAGATTGCCAATAATTTGCAAGATTTAATAGTAGGATTACGTGCATGGACATTAATGATTACTGAATTTCGGTAACTAAAACATTAATGCGTTTGTGAAAGAGTGTTTGAAAATTTCCAGAAATGAATTTTAAATTATTTATATATTGAATGCATCTTATATCCTTTCATGGAAATGCATTCTTGGGCACATAATTAAAAACGAATACTACTATAATGTAATATGTTGGAACATTGGTAAAAAATTTTTACTAATATATTTCCAATGTTACTGTGAAAAAATCTGATAAAAATCATTTGCGCGCGCTCTAAAAATTTCCTGATTAAGTGCATTTGAAAGGCATCCTGTAAACGTATCTTTTTAAAATTCTGTATACATTTTATCAGTAAATTTGAAATGCGCCATTTTTTAAGCATGTTCCCAAATACCCACGCATAAATAATGGCACATATGTCCTTAATTTTTGGTGGTCTACCGTAATTAAAACATCTGCCATTATATTTTGATGCGGTTCGTTCGTCAATAACTGATTTCGTTCGATTAACGCACATTTCGTACTGAGCAGCTTTTCCATTACGTCTTGAAGCTTGGCCAATCTTGCCATGATGCTGGTGGAAATCCTGATCTCAACTCCTATGTTCTAGATTTTTCATCGTCGTAAGAAATCTCTTGCCCAGCATCCATCGTGTCAGGATGCGGCGATGTCCTTTTTGCCGCCTCCGTTGGACAGTGGTGAGCTGCATCCCTTGCGCTCCAACTCCCCCCATTTATTTGATCCATTTCTCGGAAACACGATGAAATGCATAGCAACGATCCATCGGGAACCCGGCGCGTGCCACATGGAATTAATAAACATCGCGGGATTAAAATGGCAAACTAAGCGGAAAAAGTGCCCGAGAAGCGTCCACGCGACTCTCGTGGGACCATCATTCAGCGAGAGGTCAATGTGTGTCGAGTTGGGGTCAGATCAGTCAGCATTTATCGATTGTGAAACTGTATCGTGTTGAGCGTGTGCTGGCTCTCAGTCGCCTAACTTGCTCGTGTCCATCAACACGCATGTTCTGACGTTCCCTGCGCAATGAGGACCATTCTGATACTCTGCCTCTTGGGTAAGTGCTCAAAGTCTCTCTTATGGCCTCGACTGCAGCTAATAGGGAGCCAAGTATTTGGCTGTTCTTAATTTTTTGGCCGGAGAAGGTGCAAAGTAGTTAGGTGTAATGGGAGTTTGTCCAAAGGCATGACCAACTAGAAGTGTGCCCTCTTCTTTTCTTCTATTTTGGATGATTTCTATCTGCCATCTCCCTCTCCGATATCACCCAGGACTGTCATAGCTTTATTTCCGGATCCTACATCTCATCCTAAGTTTCTTTATTCATGACTACAGGTCGCAAAGTCCAGAACTGACGGCTAATGCTTTAGATGTCAGCCACAAGTCATTGTTCCCTCATTGAAGCCTTTACCATCCCAAAGATGGACGTATCCTTGACGGCGATGCATCATAAAGTAACAGATAATAGAAGTTTTCGATTTTATCTTCAACAGAATACACTCTCTCAACTATTAACTAAAGAATTTTACTATAGCTAAAGTTTTTGGTAGTCTTTCAGTACGTGCAGATTCAAACGATTATAAAATTATCATTGGTTTCCTATGTATCATATGGTTTGTCTTGACCAACAATAACTTGAAGGTTTAAGAGCACGCAAAGCAATTTTGACAAATCGTTAAGTATGTTGATCCAAAATACTAGCTAAAATTGCTCTTGAGGGTTTGGCTTATGATGTGATTTATTTAACCCCTGTGTTTCTCACTTTCAACTATTGTTTGCACGAAGGCTTCCGCGGAGGTATTAATTTGAAATATTTCTTTACTTAGGGATACAAAATAATTACCTACTTCAAAATATTAAATGTCTTCATCGAATACGTTTGTGAAATATCTTTTGAAGTATTTATGGATGAGATATTTTTGTGAAATCTATAAAAAAATATTTTTTCATAAATTTGTTTAAAATATTGACATTTAAATAAACAAATGGGGAATAGATCCCCAAAAAAAAAAATATTTTTCAAAATCTGGTTTTTGGGTCAATTTCTATCCGCTCTGTTTCCATTCCCTGATGATCCTTCCCTCGCTTCTCCCTCTCCTCCCGACTTAAAGCTCCATAGCGATTAGAAAAGTCGCGAAACTCCTAAACTTTGGAATCAGGTGATTTTCACAAAGTAGGAATGCGTGTAAGTAACCACGAGGGATTTTTCTTGCCAGAACATGAAGACAAAAGGAGTCATAGAAATGAAGCACGGCAAGAAGGTTCAAAATATAATGTGATAAATGTAGCTATATCTTTGTGTTTACTGTTTTTATACTTTGTACCACTCTTTCTCCTTTTCCTTGCAATCCATACTCGAAATTTATCACAAACAATGTGCCAATTGTAGAAGATATCAAAAGTCAATTATATATAGTATATAATTCTTAATAGTAGTAGTATTGAATTTTATATCTCAAGTATCAAAGTGAAAGAACGTGAGTTATTTACTTTGTTTATCTCTAATTGTGGTATATTTGTGTAGAATCCCCTCTTCGTATGCGGTGACTATTTCATTCTTGCTTCGCCCATCTTTGGTTCTTCGGCTTAGCAATATTCTTGAACCTCTTTCTGCTTTTGTTCCCTGATTTTGACATTGGTAATGGCCTCTTATCGTCTACTGCATGCCATTACTTTTGCTTCAAGCGATATCTAGTCTTTTCCACGCTCAATATATTCTTCTTTAAATATCTTTGTCTCCTTTACGTCTACTATATCACCTGCGATACAAAATATTCTTATTTTTCTCCGTGTGTATTTTATCCTGAAATATTCTCTTTCATTGCTTTTGTAGCTTGGTCGATGTTGGCATTATAAATTACGGGAGACAGTACGCAACCTTGTCTTACTCCTCCCTTTATTTTCGCCTCTTCACGTCCGGGTCCAGATGTAATCACTGGCAACTGGTATTATCCATAGGAATAGAGCATAACTCCTCGGTTATTGTGCACCCCATTGTCCTTAAGAATTATCTGCATTGAATTTCAATCAACACTATCAAACGATTTGTCCTACTCCACTGACGCAGCGCACGTCTTTGCTCTTCTCCATTCTTTTCTCTTAGAGCATTGTAACTATAGAATGCCCAAGGTGGTCTTTTTGACTACTTAGCAAAGAGTTTGTAGGATCGCATTCGAGGCCATCTAGAGGTTTGCCCTGACATCACGTCATGCAACAGTCCACATATTCATTTGGTTCAAATGGTAGTTCATAATATTAAGGAGGTATGCAAGAGGAGGAAGATCATTTGTTTTACTTGTGCGAGAGACCAATTTTGGGATAAAGCACCACTCGTATTTTCATCATCTAAACATGTAATAAATATTTAAATTTGATTCACTAGTAGCACAAAAGAAACTGGTTCTGGGCTAACTTTCTGGAAACAACAGGGTAAACTGTCAATTAGTGTTAAGAATATTATGCCAATAAAAGATTTAAATATTTCTTTTTACCATCCGTTGATGAAAGGAAGAATTCTGTTTAATACTAAAGGTGTTTTTGACTCTTTAGATAAATGTAGTTTTTATATAGGTAGGTTTACATATAGGTTTTATATTGTAAAAATTGTGTTGCTGCGGCTGAGCTTAAAGCCACCAAGTACGTCCACCGGGTTGCTGATGGTGGGTCGACCTCTAGATATAGAGGTTAGCTTCGAGATAAGCGAGTTTATTCGTCGAATAAGCAATCGTGGACAAAAAGCGACGGTATTCCGAGGGGGTTTATCCCTGGGTAAGGTAGGCCTCTAAATAATACAGAACCTGTGAAGATGCCGTGACTTGGCGACGGAGGCCGCTAACAATTACGCTTCCCATCACCCGGAGGAGAGGGCAGCAGCTCTTCTTCACATGAGTGAAGGTGGAGACCGCAGCGTTCGGTACAGCGGCACTCATTTCACTACAGGCGTGGTAACATTTACTTTAACGGCCGTAGTACTGCGAAGTGGAAGGCAAGGGGAAACGACCACATTATTATCCCGAGGAGTGGCAGCTAATACACTCTTTTTCTTATCAAGACGTGATGGAACCCTCTCGAGTAAAATATTTCGGAGGTTAAATAGTCCCCCATTCGGATTTCCGGGCGGGGACTACTTGAGAGTGCATCAGTCAAGCGAGATAGAATTTTAGGGTAGGAACGAGGAACGTGCGATCACTTCGGACCTGCGGAATACTGGAGAACTTTAAGGTGGAAATGTGGAGAATGGACCTCGATGTATTAGGAATCAGTGAAATGAGATGGCCAGAAGAAGGAGACTTCTAGAGTGGAAGTTACAGAATTATTCACACTGGATCACTGAATGATAACGCTGGAGTAGACATAATGCTCAGGAAGAGTGCAGGACTGCGTGTGAAGAGCTTCCTGCAGTACAGTGAGAGGATTATAATGGTTAACATTTAAACTAAGCCTACAGATACCATTGTGGTGCAAGTTTACATGCCTACGTCGGACTACGAAGATGAAGAAGTGGAAGACGTCTACGAAGATATCACAGAAATAATAAAACAGATAAGAGGAGAAGAAAATCTAATTATTTTAGGAAACTGGAACGCTGTCGTCGGCGAAGGTCAAGATGGAAGAATAACTGGAAAATATGGATTGGGAAACCGAAACGAAAGAGGAGAAAGACTGCTGGAGTTCTGCACACAAAATAAGCTAGTGGTTACAAACACATTGCTTAAAAATCTCAACCGAAGAAGATACACGTGGAGGATACCGGGAGACAGAGGAAGATTTCAAATAGACTACATTTTAGTGAAGCAGAGGTTCAGGAATCAGGTGAAGGACTGCAAAAGCTACCCGGGTGCAGACATCGACTGCGACCATAATTTAGTGATGATGAAATGCCATTTAAATTCAAGAGGTTGAAGAAAACAGTAAAGAACATTTGACAAGTAGAAAAACTGAAGGACATTCAACATCAGCTGGCATTTCAGAAAACAGTAGGAAACTACATAGGAGAGGACCTGACTAGGAAACCAGTAGAAGAGCGTTGGGAAAACATTAAATATGGATAACAGGAAGCCGCAAAAGAAGTTCTTGGGAGAAAAAATTTGCCAAGAAGAATCCATGGATCACGGAAGAAGTAAACCTGATTGAAGAAAGAAGAAAGTATAAGAATGCGAAAACTGAAGAAGGGCAGCTTTGCTAAAAAAGAATAAGGAACGAAGTAAGTCGCAAAGCCAGGAAAGCTAGAGAAATGTGGATGAAGAATCTATGCGAAGATGTACAAAACAACCTTGCACTTGGAAAGGTGGAAGCTGCCTATAGGATAGTGAGGAACCACTTCAAGGAATGGCGCGCAACATGCATTGCCAGAAGAGACAAGAATGGAGAACTTTTGATTGAAAATGAAGATAAAGTGAAGAGATGGATATAATATCTGGAGGAGTTATACAACGGAAACAATTTCAACACGAAAGTGATTGAAGAGGAAATCAAAGTCGAAAATGATGATATGGGAGCATCAATATTAAGATCAGAATTTGATACAGCAGTAAGGGACCTACGGATGAATAAGGCGTCTGGAATTGATGATATCCCAGCAGAATTAATAAAAAATGCAGGAGAGAACACATTAGCCCATCTCTACAAAACCATCTGCGACATGTATTCAACAGGAGAAATACTTAGGGACTTCGAGAAAGACATCATAATTCCTATTCCCAAAAAGAAGAGAGCGGAGAAATGCGAAAATTTTAGGACTATAAGCCTACATATAGTCCTAAATGACGACATATACATCGAAGATATTGACAAGGATCATCTACAGAAGAATAGAACGAAAAGCATAGGAATTCCTGGGTGAAGATCAATTCGGATTCAGGAAAAGTAAGGGTATAAGAGAAGCAATATTGGCCCTTGTTCTGCTAATAAAGAAGAGATTGGAGAAAAACAAACCGATCTTCATTGCATTTAAGGATTTAGAGAAGGCTTTCGACAACTTAGATTGGAATTTAATTCTTAGAATTCTGAAAGGTATTGGAATGTCTTACAATGACCGAAGAATTATCCACACTTTGTATAAAAAACATATAGCTGTGATAAAATCTGGAGCCAGCTCTAAAGAAGCAAGGATAAGGAAAGGAGTGAGACAAGGCTGTGCACTGTCTCCCGTAATTTTTAATGTTTACATCGAGAGAGCCATCAATGAAATCAAGGAAAAGTGTTCTGGAGTGAACATCCACGGAGAAACATTCAGCATGCTACGATTCGCTGATAACATAGCTCTAATAGCAGAGACAGAGAAGGATCTGAAAAATATGCTAACAACCATGCTAAGGACAATGGCCAGACATCAGCTGAAGATCGATAAGATGAAGCCTAAGATACTGGTGTAAAGCTAGAAAGAAGAGGCCAAAACCAACTTTATACTAGGAAAACAGAAACTGGAAGAGGCGAAAGAGTTCTGTTACCTGGGAGGTAGAGTAACCAGCTATGGACGAAGCAGGAAAGAAATAGTTAGAAGTATAGTCCAGGCAAAGAAGGCATTCTATCAAAAGAAGAATCTACTTAAAGCTAGAAATACAAGCTCAGACGTATGGAAGCAATTCATTAGAACGTATATCTGGAGCATGTTTCTTTAAGGCAGTGAGGCATGGACAATGACAGCAGCGGAGAAGAAAAGGGTGGAAGCATTCGAAATATGGTGCTACCGAAGAATGATGAATATAAAATGGATCGACCGAGTGACAAATGAAGAAGTCTTAAGAAGAGTGGGAGAAAAGAGAAGTCTGCTGGAAACTATAAAAAGAAGATGGGACAACATAATATCCATATCTTAATACACGATGGCCTGATGAAGACAATCGTCGAGGGAAGAGTGAACGGGAAGAATGGAAAAGGCAGGCCTCGTATGAGTTACATAGAACAGGTCGTAAAGGACGTGAAAGAGAGGTGCTACGTTAATATGAAGAGGTTGACCGATAGAAGAATCGAGTGGAGGGCTGCGTCAAACCAATCCTAGGATTGTTGACCCATGATGATGATGATGAAGTATATCGGATAAAAAGCGAGGGAAATAAGGGCAAGATTAAAATTATTTTATAAAAAATTATAGAGTATACTTTTTTTATATAAATTATATAAAAAAATAATAAGTATTTTAATAAATATGACGGGCCCTCAAACATCACCAGGCATTTATTAGAATGTTGATGGCAATGATTTTATTCCAGAAGTATTTCTTGAGCAGGGTAAAAGACAGAAGTTGGATTTTTTCGGAAACTTAAAAATTGTGTATTCATCCTATGAGGCTCTTGCAAATGATCATTTTTTTAAATATTCTTTCCCCTCTGACGTCAGTCACATTCCCTTTGGCAGTGAGGACATGATTGATGCCAGTTACTTGAGTCACTTTTTAGTCCAATCTTTTTCTTAGTCCTTTCTTATTTTTCAGTCCATCTTTTTTACCCTTACCCTGAGCCATTCCGTACAAACCATCTCCTTCCTTCTCTTTGGCCAAGCTGTCGGAAAGATTTTTGTTCCGTGATAATGGTAATGATTTGCTAGTGTCATAGTCGGCATTAAATAATTTTGTTGAAAGGACAAAGTTATTCTTATAGTTTAGTGCGTTCCACACTATTTGTGCCGACCATGGTTTTGACATTCAATGTCACCACATAATGAATTGACATTGAATATCGAAATCATAATCGGCGATCATGAAGTGAGCAACGATCAAAATTATAATTATTTTCCTGTGAAGCAATTCCATAAATTCAAGCCTGAAACATTAAAAATCAAGCTTTTGTTGTTATTTATTCAAAAATTGAAATCGTTGTAAACTTCAAAATTTCTAATGAGTATTCTATTACGAAATTGAATACAAATGTTTGAGACAGTATTTATGAACAATTTACTGATAACAATTGTCATCTCATTAAAAAAGAAGACTTAAAAAAATATATACGCAACCTCTTACTTGAGCTGTATTAAAACTGAAGGGTAGTTAAATTAAAAGGTAGTCACAATGACTACCCTCGTATTTCGTATTCACCTAGAGATAGGTGAAAAGTCCGGTCATTTTAGCGTTCAGGGCTTTTTTCAGGGATTTTCTTGCTGCCTCTATTTACAATGGACAACAAACTATTTTTTTTGTTACTAAGATCATTCTTGTTGACCATAGTGGAAAGGAGAGTGTGATGCTAAAAATGAGGTAGGGGTCCCATATTTTATGCTTCGCCTTCACAGTGTCAAAAGCCATGATGTTTTAATGAGTTATACTGGATGCCTAATAAGAAAATATTTTGTGCCCTCTCCATTACATTCATAAACCAGCTGATTTTCTTACTTGATTATTGTCATTTCAATTTATTTATTTATTCAACGTATTACTCATACGTTCTTAAAAGTACTCGGAATCAAGCTTGTAACCTTTTGCTCCTGGGAAAGTTAGTAAGTTAAATAAACAATATTGTCACTCATGTACGATACGTCAAGTATTAAGTGGTTAAGTCATGATAAAGCGATCAATTGGTAAGAACCAAGAGGTTGCGATTTAATAATAACCAGTATAAGTAGTTTTTTATTTGTAAATATTCTAGACAAAGTGGAGTTTTTCTGTTAGTAGTGGATGTAGTTTTGTTTTTTTTTTCAGTGATGTCTGCATAAAAAAACTAAATGGACTTAAAATTCTAATTGCATATTGCGATTGAGTATTACGTGCTAGAAGTAGGGGAAGGTCGGACAAAACCGGGTACCATAACTTGAAATTGTTATAAAAACATATCTATTAGCAATAGATCAACAAACCATAGTTTTTTAGGACTCTTATTTATTTGTTATCAACATATTATTATGTTTTTACTTTAAAATTAACACACAATTTTTTTGTTCAGCAGGTGCAAAAACCCGGTTTTACCCCATGGGTTGGGTAAAATCGGGTACCCATTTAAATCAATACAAAACCATGTATACTATTGTAAAACTTTTATTTAAAACCTTTTAACTCAATACAAACTTCGAAATTGTCAATAAATGTAATAGTTTAGGCTCCCACAAGTTCCTTTACTAAATATTTCGGCCTAAAATACTTAAAAATCAATTTTATTAGGCCAATTTTACTTTATAAGGTAAATTGTCAGTTTATAATATTATAAAATAAACATAATTGGCATATTTAAAAAATATTTAAATTTAATTATTAATTTTGAAGGACTGGACAAATTTTGCAAACAACACTTAGCCCTAATCAACTAAGAACAGAAGTCACAAACAAATGTGTCGTCCTCCTCTTCGGCGTTGGAGCACGCCTCATGCGCCCAACCATGACAGGAAATGCACTAAATCCATCCTTCTTCTGAATGAGACTGTGCATACAACTCGTTGCAAAATATGCAAGCTTCCTTAGGGTTGTCCTCTTCTGAAGTGCTAGAACTTTTATCAAACATCTTCTTTGATTTTTTCGCCAGGCTACATGTTGTTGAGATTGATTGCTTCTCCACAGATTTTATCATTTTGAAACATTTGCCTTTCTGGAATTTTGTTTTAGATATAGGCCTACTAATAGATGTAGGCCTACTGAGCTTGAAATGTGGTCTTTTCAAATTTTTTTTTCTTCTCGCTCTTGTTTCTTTTTTACTTCTACTTGCAACTCATTTTTGTATGGTGAAGAAGTGAGTATCGCTGTTTTATCTTTTTTCGTATTGCTTTCATTGGTCTGTTGGTTCTCACCTCCAAATTTACTTTTGGAGGAGGCATTAACAGCTTAGGAGAGATGGATGGAAACGATGACACTCCTGAAGGTCCAGCAACTTGTATATCCTTTGGGTTTTGCTGAGGAATTTCTAGTTGGCCGCCATCAGTCTCTACTACCGTGAGCTCTTCAGTGGGTGCTTCTTCTGGAATCTCTTCTGCTTCTAGCGATTGAGTTGCTTTCGGCGTTCCCACCTCAGTTTCGCCAGCTTCTACAGAGGTTTGCAAAAGTTGGTGAGGCACATCTTGAAGAGGCGCAGGCCGATCAGTGGTATCTGCCGGCGCAAACAGATGATCTGGGAAAGCATGTCTGTTAAAAGGGCTGAATACCAGTGTTTTCAAAGCCTTTCAGAGCGTTTGCATTACAGCTGCACGTGTAAAAGCACCTTTGAATAGTTTTCCTATTTGATAAATAGTTACTGGTCTACCAGGGTTTGAAATCATCCACTGTCTGACCTCTTGCTCGTAGTATGTGCTCAAGGGGGCCATGAAAGAAACATCGAGGGGTTGAAGACGGTGGGTTGTGTGGGGGGGGAAAGCACAAGAATTACGTTATGTTGCCTTGCTAATTCAATTAAATCGATACTCTTAGCATGAGAGCTGTGACCATCCAATATTAGGAGGACAGGTTTTTCTTTTGAAGGATTTGCAAAATCTACAAACCGCTGAAACCATATCAAAAACAAAACTTTGTTTATCCAGCCACTCTCATGGTAAACTGCGAATGCTCCAGGTGGTGCGTCGTCCATCAGAAGAGGGTTGTTCCTTTTTCTGGGGAATACAAGCATCGGTGGCATGAAGTTTCCGGACGCACTCATGCATATCTCAGCCGTGACTAAAACACCACGCTCAGCTGAAGAGATCGAGCCAACTTGTTTTTTACCCTTAAGGGCTAAAACTTTGGACGGTTTGTTGGGCACTGTCAAAATACCCGTCTCGTGAACATTGTATATCTCTGTTGGTTTCATTTTATGCTGAGTAAGAATTGATTCCAATAGATCAAAGAAAGAGTTGACAACCACCCGATTGAATCCCTGCGCTCTAGCCAAAGAAGTTTTTTCTGGATTCCTCAAAGACAGTTGTGGATGTCTTTTCAGGAAACTATACACTCTTTTCCAGCCATTTTACTCAACTGGTTAAAAGTGTTGGGTATCTGATTTTTTCCCGCAAGCTCAAATGCAAGTCTCCGAAGGTCATGTAGGGTGACTCCAAACAATCTTTCTTCAAGAAAAAGTATGTGGTTAACCAGCTGTCTTTCTTGTTCTTGGGAAAAAACAGTTCTGTACCTGCCCAGTGCTTTTGCCGCTGCTTCCTCCGAAGACAGATGATGAAGACGAGGCAAAACCGGGTACCCTGTTTTGACCCACACTTAGGTACCCGGTTTGACCCAACAGCGACTTGTTGACTTGAAAATGGCGTCACTAGGTTATGTGTTGCTGCAGGTGTATGAAAAGAACGTCAAAATATGCAGTGAAATATACTTAATCAAGATATGCACTTACCTCTAGCTTTAGACGATGTTATACTGTTTCAAACTCATTAAACAAACAGAACAACATTGAAAAATTTACAGCTTAAAACTTTTAAAATTCGTAGAAATAAGAAAACGTACTTCTCTGCTGCTGTTGTTCTCTCCAACTGTATGAAATGGCTGCCGCTAGTAGTTCCAGTGTTCAACCGCTACATAGAAGCACCCATCACAAAATTTGGGAGGTACCCGGTTTGACCCGCCTACCCGGTTTTGTCCGACCTTCCCCTACTCGAGACTAAAAAATCAATTACTAATGTTTTTTTTTAAATTTACAATCACAGATTAGTCTAATTAAAGCGAGACAATGTAAGTTTTCGTATTATATTTATAAAATCTGTTTCAGGGTGTTATCAATTCTCATCACAAATAAAATATCTTTTTTCTTTCCTTTTCAGGCGGAGTATTTGCTGATCATGGTGGGTAATATTCGAGGTGTAAATTACTCATTGAAATAATATGCTGTTAGGGTAATCATTATAGAGGAAGATTGATGTACATATGTTGGTAGTACATGAACACTCAGTTAATGATGGTTAGCATCACTTTGGTTTCTTAACCCGTTAACGCCTAGCGTACCATATATGGTACGTAATGCAGGGTAAAGTTTCGGCAGTACTAATATATGCTTACACTGTTACATTTGCATCTAAATCGCGTCGCTAGCACGATGAATCCTTGCTCAATGCATAGTAGTTTGCCTGGTTTATTTATGTTAGAATCAATATTCACTGTGCATGGTTGGAGGAATGTGTGTGATAGACTACAAGCTGAAGTAGGGAATTATGGCGTTGTCCTCGAGGTTAGTGCTCCATTTCTTCTTTGATAACAGCTTTTTTGCACATATTATTAATCTCATTCAAAGTAAATATATACTTTTACCAGTATGTCGATCACTAATGACTCTTATGCTATTTTTGTGGTAATTTGGTGTGAAAACAATTTGGTGTACCTTATATGGTACGCTAGGCGCCTACGTGGTCTTTTAGGATCCTCGAGATTTTTTCTAATTTTTTTGTGTAATACTGCAGCTATAGCTGTACAAACTTGATCTCTTCGTTTGGAATACTATTTCTCCTACGATTCAGATTGTTTTGTGCAGTATTTTGCTAAGTTGTAAATTATCCTTCTGAGATTTATTTCCGAAAATCCTACAAAACATATCTTTACTCGAGATACCGCTCTCGGATAATAAATGCCAGAGTCTCATATCTTTGAACCGAATTTTATGTTTTATATTGTTTACTTTATTGTTGACAAATACTTGATTGTTATAGCTATTCCAAATGTTTTCATGGTTTTAGGACCCTAACACATGAAGAAGTTCTTGTAGTATTGGAGGAAGAAGAGACGTTAGATGTGAGAGAGATATTTGTTGAACCCACAGAGCCAAATATCAATTCAGACGAGAATTCATCTGACGAAGATAGTGGCGGTCTAATAGACAATTTGTCCGGGAGGCAGTTGAAGTGGTATTTCACAGCGATCTTGTTCTGGGCCCTGACAGTGACACTGATTTTCGCGACACCCTTCCCCGCCCTTTTCAGATGCCCTTCCCAGCCTTCTGTATGATCATGTAGCTCGTCTGCATACTACGGATACTAATCTGGATCGCCAAAAACCAAGAATCTCTCTGTACGGAAATTTAATCCAGGGGCCAAGTCGAAGGTAGCCGAGGTATCATGGACTGATGGGAATTTCGAGCAGCGGGAATTTGGTGCTTTTCCTGAGCCCAACTTTACCATAGAGCGAGATATGTCCTCGGTAGATATTTTTGAAAGCATTTTTGATGCTGATATCATTGATTTCCTTTGCAAAGGAACTTCTAAATATGCGCTGTTCAAAAACTGTCCAGATACTAATGTTTCAGATGATGAAATTCAAGTTTTTGTAGCAATTCTGGTACTCTCAGGGTATATTGTGGTGCCAAGAAAGCGAAGTTACTGGAAGAACGAAAAAGATCTTCGAAATGATCTCATCCTAAATGCCATGTGAAGGGATCGTCTCCTTCAAATATGCCGATTTATACACTGTGCAGATAATAACCGCATGGATAGTAATAATTAGATGTGGACACTGAGACATTTCTCTAACATGCTTCAAATAAGTACCTGATGAAATTTCGGCCGGAGAGACACATCGACTATGATGAGTGCAAGGTTCCCTATTACGGCCGCCATAGCTGTAAGCAATTCATCAAGGGCAAGCCCATTCGATTTGGCTACTAAATATGGTGCTTGAATACACCAGATTTGATTTCTTTTGACTATCACCAGGGAAAATCTTTTGAGCCAAATACGGACTATGAGGCTAAATTTTGTAAAGCGGCAACTCCTATGCTCAAAATCCGATCAAAATGCTTGAAATTTTTCCTCCATTGATAAAGAACTTATCGCATCATTTGTATTTTGACAATCTATTTACGGGGATCAACCTTCTTCAGCATCTAAAACAAAGGGGACTGGGTGGCACGGGCACAATGCGCGAGAATAGGATTCCGAAAAATAGCCATCTCATGCCCTCACTGTATATGAAAAAAATGTCCCGAGGAAGCATGGAAAGTAAAGTATCATGTGATGTGGTATATGCTTGATTCGTTGGATGGATAATTCATTGGTTACAGTGGCATCAACTACTTACGGGGTAAATCCAGTCTCACCGGTAGGACGGTATTGTCGATCGAAAAGGAAACGAGTAGCTATTCCCCGACCATATGCCATTAGCCAGAATAATTAGCACTGTTCGTATAGATGAAAATGTAGGAAATTACCGCATCGGTTTCCAGAGTAAGAAATGGTGGTGGCCATTGTTTACCTGGTTGATCGATACACTGATTCGTATGAGAAAGGCAGGGAAATCTATACCACAATTAGAATTTAGAAGGCAGATTGCATTGACCTAACTTATTCGTTACGGGTCTCTTCCAATGGTGCCAGGAAGATCACCAATGAGGCAAAGTAGCAAAAATAGCCAGGTTAGTGAAACTATCTACAAAGATGGCTACAATCATTTCGTAGCAAGTATTGCTGAAAAAAGAGAAGGTGTGGACTGTATGGAGGTAAATCTAGATATGAGTGCATAAAGTGCAATGTGGGTTGCTGTATTGACTGTTGTATCAAGTTCCATACATCATAAAGATTTCAACCATAAATCATAAAGAAATCCATAAATCATAAAGATTTTATAGATTTACACAGTAACGCTTCGAAAAATGTAATTCACATTATTTCAACTGGATAAGAATTATCCTATTTGTAAAAAGTTATGTTTCTGAGAATACATATCTTATCCATTTCCTGTGTATCCATTTTCAGGATGAAAAATATATATGCATAATCTCTGTCTTTTCCCTTTATTTGCACAAAAGTTTGAAATAACTTGAACCGTAATTTTATTTTGAAATAAACTGCAGGGATGTATAAAGGAGCAGATAACTCTGTATTACAACAGACACCCTACAAGCGCCTAGCGTACCATATATGGTACACCCTATATCTCAGAAATTATAATGAATATTACTATGATATTTTAGATTATGAATTAGAAGAAGGCAATAAGAAAAAATATGTATTATAAAGCAAATCAGAAAAAAATATTAATTCAGGCGTTAAAGGGTTAATTTGCCATTGGCCGTGATTTGTGGGAGACTATGGAGTATTGTACGATATATTAGAACAAAATTATTGCCACATTGTGACCGCACTAAGTAGTATTCCGAATTCAATTCAGGCAGTATTTAAAAAAGAAAAAAAAACTTTAAAAAAGGATAAAATCACTAACTTATGTGTGTTTCATCATAATATAAATTGGATACGCGTAATTTGGAGGGGTACTCTACGATTAAGAAGCTGTTGAAAAGAAAAGTTGACGTCATTGAAGTAACAGGAAAAACTAAAATAAATGCGACATAAGTTCCAGCGGAGGAAGTTTTTTAGGAGCAACTAATTGCATTAAATTTCAAAGAAAACAATTATACGCTTCCACTCAAAGACGTTGGGGAAAGAATTTCATTTAATTTCATGAAACTGAACTCCATATACACGTTCAGAGGCTTAAACCAAATTTGTCACCCCTGCCAATAAAAAATTACTAGAATATTTATTCCCAAGGCAATGCACGAAATAGTTTGAGTTAAAATATAGGCACGAGTATTAGGAATTAGCAAACAGAAAGGGATCTTTAATTCCTTTTTTGGTTCCCAAAAGCACCAATTTAGTTGACAAAGGGATACTATGCCACTGAGGAAGTGGCCTACCTCATTATATTCTTCAACCATTGGAGCAATGTAAGTCAGCCTGAAAGACTCAAACTTTAGTGAGCCAAGGGCATCAAAGATTGTCTCCTCGGATAGTATGGACAATTTTTTCTCTGACAAGTACGTAAGCTAGGATTCTATACGAGGCAAGCGGCAGCTGTTTACAGCTAGAGTGAATTTTGGGTCAAGCCATTAAGTTATTAAACAGGTAACGGGTTTATTGTGGAGCATGTAATTATTTTTAATGATTACAACGATAATCAATAAATTTATGTCCATTTGGAGCAAAAGATAGGGTTGAATTATCTCCGCATAAGAACGGTGAGTTCCAGAGATCTTTGAACTGGGTCTTCGCAATAGTGGTGAGTGGGGTGTTGATGGTACCAAGGAAGAACCAATGATGGCAAGAATGGCTTAAAGATAGCCATTTAATGCCGTAGGTCTGCGGTGTCTTTGCATCTCATTGGATAAGTAAAATATTCTTATGCGTGTGATTCATTATTACAAACACATTCTCTGAGAGACTTTGGTCTCCATGACTTGCACCTTCCCTTAAGATCCATATAAATGATATGATAAACTTCTCTCGAATAATACGAAACTTATTTAGTCAAATAACTGGTGTCACTTTGGATATTTGTTATATTCGGCTTGAACAAGGCAGAACGAATGGATCCGGTTCGTTATGGATCTGCCCTCGCCACCGTTGGCGTTTGATGCCTGGAGAAGACTTTTTACTGACGTCAACGAAGTTAACGGAGCTAAAATATGTTAGGAAAGCAACTACAATTGTTTTACATAAAATTCTTTTTCTATAACTTAGCTATAAAAATAAATCCAAGGTAAAATATTTTCTCGTAGTTACTGATTAAAAACGAAGATTACATTTTTTGCAAGGTTTTTACAAGCGCAGAAATACAGTGAATTTTATGCAGACTATCCATTGGTTGGCATCAACAAATTTGGATACACTGAGGCATTTTTTTCGGTGCTTACGTTTCCGAGTGGTGCAAAATGACCTCAGAAGTCGGCGCATCCGATCCAACCACATATTACTACTTGCGTTTCCGATTTGTAGTTGAATTAAATTGTGAAAAAGGGTGCAGTACGCTTCTGAGAGTGACTTTAAATGATCCTATGTATGTACATCATTTGAATAATTTTTTTCAGACTGTTTTCTGCACCTCATCCTCGAAATCATTTTCGCCAAAAGCTCAAGAAACACATTCGTTTTTCTTAACTAATCGTCTTTGGAATTCATAGATTTGTTTAATACTCCTGGCAATCTTAAATAGGGGAGTAATGTAAGAAAATACTTTTCTCCAGACTGGAGGCCACGCCAAGAGTACAGATTCCAGCTGGAAGGACGAAGCTTGGCCGGGGTGAGCAGTTTAACTCAGCAATTCGCAGGCATCCACTACCAAGGTGTCCTCTTAGTTCAGAGTCAGAGCTCGGATGTGCTCGCGATGAAGGTGAGTTCCTCATACCTATGCAAAGACAAGTTCCATAAATGTTCAATTATAAGTCAGTGGGTTGAATGGAAGGTTTAGGTGTATATGTTTAGTACTGCTGTTATGTGAAGGACTCAACTAGAAATCATTATGTTGCCAGTTACGGTATTCAAGTTCATAACGCGCCGGTCTTGCTCCCCAAAGGTTGTAGATTCGAATCTCTTATCCAACGTGTATATTATATTTACCTAAGAAGTTTAGGTCAGATGGTGAGATATGACCTAAGCCTTTCAAACACCTCTCTTATTATCACTATGTATGTACTTACAAACACTTGTTGGAGAGATTAACATGTCTGGAAATGAAAAAGTACTGCATGGGAGAGGAACTATAGTTAAAACTCAAGTATGAATTTTCAACACAAACGGGTATGCTGGGAGCGAAAATGTCGATTAACTAATCGCAATGAAATGAATGTGCATTTGATCGGCTTCACAGTTGTAAACGGCTTCCCAATGAGTACCCTCGTACGATTTGGATACATATCATTACGGCACAACCGCCTGAAGCCCCGTATTCTCCACCGATGTTTTTCTGAGAATATTTAGAACCCATTCGTGGAACGACCTGCAAATGCTGTGGACGATAATGCCTGTCTCAAGACTGTTGAAAGAAATGGGCATTCAAAAGAATATTCATATCAATTCCGAAAAGGAAAAATATAAATGGAAAAGTAAGCATTTCACGAAAATTTTATATTGCTACGTAAACAATATATGGATTCACCGGCCAGGCAGTCCCAAAATTCTGTGTAATTTAAGAGTAAAATTTATTCAGCACGTGTAAAAAATACAAATGGTGGAAAAATAGTTTGTATCAAGAGTTCTGAATGATATTTTCAGCAGATTGTCTATTTTATTGGCAAGGCAAATGGTTTAGATCTTTTACCTATATTTCACAGTGAGGTTACGTTGCAATCAAATACTATCTTCGTCAATTACTCGGGATTGTCCATATGCCAAATTTTGGTCATAGAAACGAAGTAAAGAGGATGGGCTACATGCTGCAAACTTGATTACACAGCATTTGTTAATAAAGGTATTTTTTAGCATCACCATAGTTCAGTAGATACCGAGAAAATCGGGGAGTGTTGCAAGAAATTAATATGCATTTGCAAGGATTACGAACTAGCCGCTAAATTTTTCCTTATGGAAATTCATTGAATATGCATTCTTCACCGTGGCAAGAAATTTTTCAAACGGTCCCGAGATAAGTAGAGAAGGTGACAGCATTTGCGAGTATAGCTACAAAACCCCACTATGGTTCCATTTTCGGTAACTTCACGCCCGAATAGCGGTCGCTAAGGCCCCTTAGCAACGGATAAACAGCAACATCGCATTCTGGTTTGTAACATAGGTAGCTAATGCCTTGTTAACTCGTGGCCAACGCCGACCTGCATATCGCTGATTATGGAGCTACAAGGACCCAGGAGAGATTAATAAGCTTTGAGGATATATTGATGAAGATTGTAAAGACCCAAAATTGAAATATTAATGGTGAGTAAAGTTCGAGTTGTCTTAATTTGTAAAATATTTTTACAAAGACTTTCATTATTAACAGCCTAAAGTGGGATTTGTGCTGCAGATAAATTTATTAATTCACATTTAGAACTGATGGCTATTAAGTTAGTATGTAGTATCCATTTAATTATCGTGAAGCATCGCCACATAAAATGTAGTTCCACAGCGTAACCGTATGGAGTGCATCCAATGCAAGTTATAACTTGAGAATAATCGAGGAAGGGAGGATTATTTGGACACATTTAGTAAAAATATTAAATGTGAAAATATTAATAAAATATTTGACCGAAATCAGATAAAAATTCAGAAATGTTAATGGCGTAACAGCTGCCTCCATACAATTTTTTTATTTCTCAATCCCCTTGGTGACTAGGTAACAGTTTCTCTCACTCATAATATCTCCTCATTTTATTGTTTCAAATGATTGACATCATTCAATGTCAAAGATTCATCGCTAAATGCAAATCTTAATTTGCCCTAACCTTAGTAGTCGCTAATGTAATTGCAGAGGGAGTCATGTCGATTCAGTGCAACCGCTAAGGTTAGGTTTCACTAACTCCTTGTGAACTCCAGATTTTACGCTCTGTATCGGGCATGAAAATTATGTTTGTCTAAGAATGAAGAACATAGGTTATAAGAAACTCTTTTCGGGGTAACTTGGTGGAATTTTTCCATAATGGAGAATCCGTTGTTAGTTTTTCTCTTCTCCAACATAGGTTACAGTTGAAGTGCCCTAAACGTAATTCCATTACTTCCCTCAGTAATTAATATGGAATTAGATTGAATTATTACTTAATGCCGTCATATTTCTTTCCATTGTAGCTCCAAAACATGAGCTACACGAAGGTGCACACCGAGCTGAATGGTGGTTGGTGGGACGACATCCCTGAGAGTGAAGCTAACTTCAGCAAGCTTCCCATTACGGATGGCACATTCATCGCAAAGCTGGAAAAGGGAAGGGTAAGCGGAAATCATGTAGCCTCCGTAATGGAGTTTATTAATTTATAGCCGTAGTTGTTCATCTACATCAACAGGGTACCCCGCAAGCCACTTCGAGTGTGCTGCAGGGGGTGAGTAATCACCGATTACCATTACGTTCATGCAACTGAGAGGTGTCATACTGCTTTATTACAGAAATGTTTGTTATGCATTCTAAAAGCACGTTAAACGTAATGAACGATATCGGCAACTACGAACGAATATAATATATATTGGCCATTCCACGTCAATTCGACCAGAAAATCGGAAAAAATGACCCTTATGGTAACTGATTTTGACCAAACTTGGCAAAGCGTATTCTACCTGTAGGTCGGTGGTCACATATACGGGAAGCAATTGGCGAATGGCACAGATAAAGGGGGTTTAAGAGTATGTATACGGTTAAAATTGGTGAGAAGAATATAAAAGTGAAAGTTTCAGGGCTCTGAAGACACTAGAGTACCATACGGTCGGCCACTATTCGGGCGCCACGGCGACCGGCGGGCGTTACGCCTTCACTCAAAAAATATTTTCTTTCTTAAATGAGATATTACCTCTGGAAAAAATTTTCAATTTGTAGAGGAGATTTGTATCTACAATATGTATAAAAATGAGCAAAATCGAGGCCATAGGTACATCGTCAAACATCGATTTGAAACTTTAAACTTATTATAAACTATAAAATTGATTACATTTTATAATATAGCCCTATATTGTAGTTTTACAATTTAAGACCTTTAAAATAAGTCAATTTAAAAATCTGTAGCTTAAATAGTCTCGGAGTTATACCTTAAAATGTGTAGTAAATTTTGCAAAATTCGAATTTTGCAACGTTGCAATTTCTCGTAAACGGTTGCATTTTTTGCAAAACGGCTTTGGAGTTTTTATTTTCCTAATCAATGGTGATGTTTTGCCAAGTGTGATCTGTCACCCTAAGGTCATTTTTCCCGATTTTCTGGTCGAATTGACGCGGAATGACACATATATAGTCAGGAATTTGTTAAAATACACTAATTAATAATTACCAACAGGCATTCAAGTGTCCTTCTAACATGTGAATATTGTTAAGTACTTATTTTAGAATCATTACAGTGTAGTTGACCTACATTTCACCTACCTATCCAGTAATTAAGTCGAAAATTAGATCTCTGTTTGCGGGAAAAGAGAGATTTTAAGTACGTCCATAGTCTTATCTATCTGATCCCTAATCGAATCAAGCAAAATACAGAGGTGTAATTTATACATATTTATTACGCCATCGGAAAACAGAATTGCTATAGATTGGATCTGAGGTTTCCGCGGCGTTTATCCACAATGGTAACGACTTTCGGGAATTCCTCCGCGTCAGGGCCTCTCATGGTGACGACAGTTTCAGAACTGCTTCAGATTTACTTAGAAATTAAGTTTTAATTTTAACCGGTTTGAGAGCGATTCAAATTTGAGTTCATCTAGTAAGCTTTGGGGAACTGTACCTATGGAAAAAAAACTTATTGAGAAGATCGTAGATACAATCAGCACAAAGCAATAACTGACCAGAGTTTGGCTAATGAACTAAGTCTGAAAGTTTCCCCGAGTTTTCTTTACCTGGAATATAATTATGTGCATAATTCATTCATTTTTACGGCTGTAATGACATAGATAAGAACTCACAGCTAACTCGATAGCCAATGAGACACGATTGCAAAATCACAGTTCTTTTTCTATGTGAAGTATTAAATCCTTAGTTTTACGCATTTGGGATTGGGAGATGACTATGGAAGGTACTTCGATTTCCTGAGGCAATTTCAAAATAATAGATAAGGATTTTCGGAAAGAGAGCTACCCACAGGCGCGGAATGACTTGTTTTTCTGCCATAGAATCAGGTTGGAGTGGTAGCTAGAATACTAGATTCCCAAGCCGAGGGCTGTCATTCGAGGCCCTAGGGTGGCAGAGGTTTTTGTTATTAATCCTTAATCAAGTACCATGCAGAGAGTACATAGAGTGCATAACCCCGTCCGTCAAATGAGAAGTTAATCCGCAGATCTCTTAGCGTGATGCGCCAAGAGAATACTAATGACGACTGTGAATTTCTCTCCTTACTTCCTCCGTCCTAGACCTCTATCTGCCCGCAGCCGCAAAGGTGACAATAACCACAACTGAAGGTCTCCTCTCTTAAAAAGCATCAAGAAACCCATCCATGGTACCAAATTGTTTCAGTCAAAGTTAAAGGAAGCCTACTCCTATGTCGTCGTTAATCAAGTCAGAAAATTCACGAAAAACGTCGCTCAGTATTCAGAGTCTGCGTTATGTTCTTGGGAAAGGTATCTACGCGCAATATTTGCCCACAAAATGTTGACTATTCACTCTTCGTCGCTTCAAGGTGGAGAGATTGGTGGTGAGCCGCATGTTGCCCGACTGGCAAATCAATTTCCTGCAAGGCGTGGCGGCGCAGCTGCAGTTGGATCTGTCCGGCACCAACGCCATCCGACGTCGCAACTCTAACGCCATCAGCGGACGAGGCATGCCGCCTGCCGTCTTCACGGTCATGGAGGTAAGAGGCATGGAATCTCACCTACGCTTTCGTAACGCTGCTGCTACAACACTTCTCATCTCCTTAAACATCACTAATGTTTCTCTAGCTCTCCGAATTTAGCACAGAGCACCCCAATTTTTCTTATTGCAAATCATTTTCTTCACTATTTGCCCGACTTAAGTACTTTTCATTTTTTCGAAGATTCATCAGCATTTTTATTAGGAAATCACGTTGATGTCTGAAGAAATATGGTCAATTGATCAGAATTATTTTCTTTTTTATCCAGTGCTAGCTACTAACTTCTGTCTTCGCTGAAAGCTTCTCATTTCACTTGAGAACCATTCTGCATGATACAAAGGTATCCCCGTGGCTCTTGTAAATCTATTGCCTAATGACTGGTAGTGGTATAAGGCAAGAATATTCTAATATACTTTGCAAAGTACGATGTTTTATTTAATTTCATAGCCAGTATTATAGGATCAGGTATATGTAAACCATATTTAGGGTCTGTTCCGCAAGTTATGGTCATGGTTTTATATGATGTACTAAACAAGACATAATCAATTTACAAAAATAATTAAGAAATAAATATATAATAAAATATAGTAAGAGTGGTCAAAGTGTATGCATACGTGCCCATGACTATTTTTCATATTCGTTGACAATCAGTTACGAAATGTCGAGTCTATGTGAAAACTCGTTTACGAGATGACATTCACGGAGTAGTTGGTTGCGAACGGTTACCATTGACGACCGGGGTCTGGTGAGAGAATGTTCTCTTGTATTTGCTGTGCAGAGTGAGCATGAAAATGAACTTTCCACGCCCATGTTAGGATATCGAGGAAAAGGTCCTTCGTCCCGGGTGTTAATTACCCTCGCTGCTGGATTGGGGCCGGCCGGAATGTCAATCAAAGACATGCCCGCGACTCGTTCGCGAAAGGTGGGCCAACGCAAGCAAACGCAACTCTTGGTTTTGGAATAAAGACCTTCTAGCCCTAAAACAATCCATGAACGTGAGGTGTTTGGCTGTACACTTCCTGGTGAATAAATCTGATAGTTAAGACAGTATTTTGGTCTGAAAATGTCACAAAAAACTATATTTTTTATTTACTTATTCTTGAGTAAATCTTTCCGATAGTAGGCTGAATAGAAAAGTGACTTGTTAGCTGCCAAAAATGGAAACGTAGTCAGCTAACCTTTTACTCTCTGATATACTACAATTAAAAAATAGATGTCGTTTAGCTAACTGGTAACGTTTTGGCTATCTTATTTTCCGTAGAAATTGAATATATTCGATTTCTTAAATTTTTTCTGAAGCTTAAATGTAACAATCGTCGACTTAAGTACTTTTGAAAAGAAAACAATGAATGAAGTAATACTCGTACAATTTCCACAAAATAAAATTTTTACTTCGACCCGGGTTTCAATGTTGATACATCATCTTCAGGTCGTGAACCTGAAGATCATGTATCAACACTGAAACCCGGAACAAGTAAAAATTTTATTCTTTGGAAATTGCACGTGTATTACTTCAGCATGCACAATTTCGCGAGAATCCTCGGATTTTATGTTTAAAAATTAATTAGATCCTCTTAGTTCTATTTAAGCATCTTTAGGAAGTTAAAAACCATTCTGTTGCTATTATTTTATGCCCTTTCATTATAATATTATCATTATTAAGTGGAAGAGAGTGAGTGACTCAATCCTTATCTGTTTGCCATTCACAGGACTCGGTAACCGGCCGATGCGAAGTTCTGTATGAGATATCACCACTTCCTCATTTTAAGTTGTATAATGCAGATGATTTATGCGGGAGACGACCTCTGATTGAGATCATCAAGACCCGTAATCACAGCAATTGTGAAGTGAACCCTGAGTACCATTTTGGATTCCCTCACAGCATGCGATGCCAACCGAATGGAAATCAATGCGGCAAGTTCTGGACGGTAAGTTTTAGCCCTTCTGACGATGAACGACGAACATATTTACTTCCAGCTATGTGGTCCTACATGGGGGAACATTATTCACCGATATGCTAAATCATTACTATTCTTCAGTGACTTTATCCTGAGATAACATAAAAGAAGTAGCTTAAGAATTCTGCATTAAGTGTATAGGGGAATCTTCGTATGGCAATTTTCCTAAGGGTCAAATCGATGTGCACACAATATTTCCGGAAAACACTCAGTTTTTTCAAATGATGTACCTAGGCTTAGCAACATGAGATAGACATTTGGAGACATATTTTAGAAAGATATTAATTTAGGTTTAAAATTGAAATGATCCTATACTGAATTTTTCTACATTCGTGGGATCTTAATTAGGTTACGACTAGTCGTAACCTAACATGACCAGTCGCTACTGTAGAATTCGCTCTGATGACTCTAATGTTATGAAAATTAAATTACATGGATTTTGGTTGCTGACGTTCAAGTTTCCTGATCATCGACCATTGAAATAATACAGCTGATTATTTTAGTTGATTCTTTAAGGTCCGGTCATTATCGGTCACACTTAAGTTTTTATATTTATTTCTGCTACTATGATGGGTGACTGTGGAGTTGTACTAATAAGATAAATACAAATTAAAGAGCAGAAATAGATTTAAACAGCATTGGGAACTTTGGAGCTATTAGCAGAATGAACGATCTTCATTTTGTAAAGGAAAGTATTGCCATTTTAGACCATATGAATCGATAGCGTGCTCGCAGGCCTCTGTTTATTCCTGCTCATATCATTGCCAATTTTCTGGGAAGTAGCTTCAAGCGGCTTTTAGCCGGTTCAACGCCCCTTGGAATACCGTATTCCGCTAGCCGATATTTTTATCACTGCTGAATTAACTACGATAAGAATCGACTTTTATAAATATACCGAAAATGTTATTTTTTACTGGTCGGATTCATTTCAGGAAATTAAGTGGACGAATTCGTATACTGCTTTCAAAATTGGTCACGAGGGGTAATTGGCAAAATTGAAGCATTAATGGCTTTATATTGACGGTGAATTACTTTGCAATGTGTTACGTTGAGTTTTGAATCACGGCACATTTAAAAAAACTTAATTATCCGCGTTGTTATCAGGTGATGTAAGTATTTTATTACCAAATCATATTGCGGAAGAACAAGCATAAGTAATCACTTCAGCATCATCCTGGGCAAGGCTCGAAAGAAATTATGGCGGTCACATCCCCTTAATACATGTACTCACTATAACTGTTTCGATAACGATAACCTCAACCGGAACAATTCATAACTGAGGGGATGTCCACCAATTTAGAAACTCTAATTGGGATGGTTAAAAGAATATCTACATCCATGGTACATATTTTTTTCAGTGCTACAGCCTAAAATACTAGTGGAAATTTTTGTGGGCGTGTGTAAAAGGTTTGTGAAACCATCGGAGTTTTTGTGAATTTTTTTCCATTATATCCAATTAGAAGCTTTCAAAGTTAAGAATGCTTAAGATTTTGTCATTTTTTTCAGCGTTCAACCGTGACCAGAGCTATTGGGTGCGGCAGCAGAAGTGACCTTACGATTTTGACCTCAACTACCAGCAACCGCATTTTCGCCAATCTCCATCTGCACAACGGCACCCGAGCAGAAGCCAACTCCTACCAGAATGTGACCCTGATATCTACCCGTTCGATCAGCAAAAAGTTTACGCCTCCGACGGATCCAATGAACATCTCCCGACTGCAATACAAGTACACACGAGAGGCTTCTAAGGTAAATTCTCACTATCTCGTATATAGCTTTGGTTTATCTTTGAGGACGGTCAAAATGAAGGGGAGGGAGAGGAGAGCTCACTTTGGAGGTGTTGACTAAAAATTAAAAAGAATAATTCAGTTAAATATTAATCACATTGCCTGAACTGAGCTTCTCTTGACATATTTGCTCAAGTTTTTCGTCCGCTTTCTTACAGTGGTAAATTACTTTTAAGCTAAAGCAAATATTGTAGTATATAACGAGTACTGCAGCAACCCTCTATCAAAATGATACAAAAGTCACATAATTGTTCAATCTGTTCTAATCAGTTCCCTTGAACCCTTAAAACTCAAGGTTTGTCCTTGTACAGTTTGATGCATGCTGACGTGCGCGTTGAAAATTGAGTGGGAAAAATGGACGAATTGCACGGAAAATATCCTAAAAACGTGAATGACTAAACAAAAAATACCCCATTGTATATCCACGCTTTCATCATGATATTTCGAAGACTAGACGCTGCTACGCATTGAACAGGTTACTGCTTCCTGCAAAATGGCCTTAGTAAACAGCCATTTTCAGTTTTACTGAAACTCATTTTTTGTTATCGTAAAACTTATGGCTATCAGATAACTAAGGCCCGGTTAATTACGACTAGTTATCTATTTTAGACTTAAGAAAACGATTATTGCAGCCCATAGAAAACGACTATAGCCTTTTTGATAACAATGCTCATATAAACAAGTTTATCGTCTAATGTACGTTTCTAAATATAGGTTTTCATTAGCGCCGAAGTACCGTATATTCTATATAAATTAACAGTCAGTATTAACCACTCATTATAACAGTGGGACTAAATGCGCCAATAAGGCCATTTAGTTTGCCTTGCATCTTCTCAAAGAATCACTACAACCAAATAACTTTTAAATCCTCAAGTGTTTCTCAAGTTCACATATGATTGGATTTTTTCATATATAGTCCACCAACTCGTACGGACGACAGGTTACACTCCACCCTTCCCTTTCTCCCTGAAAACTCCTTCCCGTAACCAATTACCCACCCGTCCTTAATAGCGCAAATGCTAACACTTGCTGGTTGCGGCTCCCGAATAAATAATGAAGACACAGTTTCCGGGCCGGGTTTAAATCCCGGTAGAGGTAGGATTTTTTGGCGGGATCCCAGTTTTAACTTACGGCTGCATGGAGAAATTTTCATGTGCAGAGCTCCAGTCGATTCACGGTCGGGTGAGACTTCAAACGTTGGACCCACTTGCGGATTTTGATGAGATTATATTCTAAAATTTTTATTCTGGACACAACTAATAATAGCGTGCAACTAATTCGAAGAAACTTCTCCTTATGTCATCATCATCAATATTCAGCAATCCTAGGATTAGTTTGATGCAGCTCTCCACTGAATTCTTTTATCGGCTAATCTCTTCATATTTACATATTTTTTCTCTTTCACATCCTTCATCACTTGTTCCATATCTCTCATATGAGGCCCACCTTTGCCGTTCTTCCCGTCCACTTGTCTTTCGAAGATTGTCTTCATCACGGCATGTCTCATGGTGTGGCCGATTGAATTGTCCCGTATTCTTCTTAGGGTATTCAGAAGACTTCTTATTCTCCCACTCTTCTGAGGACTTCCTCGTTACTTACTCGGTCGATTAATTTAATCTTCATCATTCTTCTGTAGCACTACATGTTAAATACTTCCACCCTCTTCTTCTCCGCTACTGTCATTGCCCATGCCTTGCTGTGATAAAGAAATATGCTCCAGATAAACTTCCTGATGAATTATTTACTGACTTCTACGCTTGTAATTCCAGCTGTAAGTAGATTCTTCTTTTGATAGAATTCCCTCTTACCTGAAATATTTTTTCCTATACTTACTATTTCTTTCTTGCTTCGTCCATCATTGGTCCCTAGGCTTCCCAGGTAACAGAACTCTTTCACCTCTTCAATTTCTTTTTTTCCTAGTTTAACGTTGGTTTTGGCCTCTTCTCTCTTGATGCATACCAATATCTTATTCTTCTTCTTATTGATATTCAGCTGACATTTGGCCATAAGCCTTTCTATGGCTATTAGAATCTTATTCAAATCCCTTTCTGTCTCTACTATGACTGCTATGTCATCGACGAATCGTAACATGCTAATTTTTTCTCCGTGGATATTTACTCCAAAAGACTCCTCTTTGATCTCACTGATGGCTCACTCGATGTAAACATTGAAAGTTACGGGAGACAAGGAACGGTCTTGTCTCACTCCTTTCCTTATTCTTGCTTCTTCACAGCTGGGTCCAGATTTAGTCACAGCGACTTGGTTTTTATATAGTGTCATGAACCAACAAATTTGTGCACGAATAAGGATTAATCCACTGACTGCCCTTGCCGGATGTGGACTAAGTTTTACACCTCTCTTTCACCAGAGCCGGGAGTGTGCGGTGAGCCCTAAACCGTCCAAGAGTCCGCAGCCCGAGAAAGAAAACCCTCACACGTTCGACAGCCAGCCCATGGAGAATTCATCGGAGGAAGCAAAGACCCGCTTCAAGAGAAGGAGCCGCTCAAAGAAGAAGCCGTCGTCGAAGAAGAGCAAATCTCTGGAGGAGTTAAGCAAGGAGGAGTCCGAGGAGAGGAAAGACATGGACCATTCCGGAGAGGGTATGGACGAGAAGGGTTTGTGGGAGAACCCTTCCAAGGACGGCTCACTCCCACCCGCTCTGCCCTTCGATGCCGTCTCCCTGGCCCTGGGAAATTTCGGTGAGAAGCCCTGCCTTAGCCAGCAGCTGAAGGACTTGGTCACCGACATCGCCAATGACATGGACAGCAACGAATTGACCTTGGACAAGGCAACGATGAGGAAGGTCGATTTGGCCACGAAAGTTTGTCGCAACATGAACGTGAATGAGCTGAAGAAGGCCGTGGGAGGACTCATGGAACCCCAAATCCGCAAGAATTCGTTACTCATGCCAGAGAGGTAGGTGGAAGGGGGAAATATTTCGGCTCGTGGTGGTTGACAAATTGTGTACTTTTAGTGCACTTCCCACTTTAGGATTCTGCCACGAGTTTTACTAAATCTAAGCCGTTATTTTGATGGTGATGATGAAATAATTTATTTCACGTGGAGGATTTCAAAAGACAAACAAAAAAATGTATAATTAAATCTTTCCAAATCTCGATTGTTATGTTAATTATGGTATTTGGGGCAGCAGAGAAAAATGATCACATTGCCTCCTTCCTTTGGATGTTTAAATCCTCTCATGCATCTCGAAGGCAAACAGAAAATTTTTCATTTCATTCATAATCCTATTCTTTATGAAATAAGGCAAACGATGTAATTAGGTTTGCAATATGTTGATGGCAATGTTCGGTAAATATTAGAAGCAGTTGTTCTCTGCATATCGGGTGTTGGGTCCGCGTATGCTGACTAGGGGTGATAACAATTTCGCTTGCCGTCCTGCTAGCGTAAATGTTGTCACCCCTAGTCATCATACGCGGACGCAGAACCCGATATACAGAGAACATCTGAACGACGCCGCGGAAATCTTCGCACTAATATTAGAAGCAATTTCAATTGGCCAAGAATTGACTTTATTGACCAATGGTTATTTCAATGTTTTTAATTTAAGCTCTCTTCCAAGATAAAGATTTAAAACCAATGTTTTTTTGGAAAACAGAGGTTTCAAAGACAAACACTTCACATCTGCCTCAAGTTCGACAGATATATTGATTTTAATTTTATCGCTATCGATTTTCTTCTACGACAAATTGTCGGTGGTTGCAGCAAGTTTCAAATGCAGCCTTTCTTTGCCTGAAATCCTTTCAGTTTTAATTCACAGCTGGTGAAATTCACAGCAGTTTTAATTCACAGCAATACCATGGTGGAGAAAAATTGCTAACTCTCCGAAAAACATATGTCGACGTCCACCTGAAATGTTTCCAAAGGTATAATTTACCGTGCGGCCCATTCACATAAGTGTCTAAAATAAGTGATCTGATTTACTTCTTTATTCTAGACCAGTTATACTCTGCATAAATGAAATACCGTGTAGCTCAAAGAAAAAAGGGAGAATTGAGTGTTCCAGTCTCATATTCATCTAAAATCCTTCCATCTAAAAATTAAAAATTCAAATGCGTAGTTTAAAGGAATTCGGTAGTCGATAACAGAACCTTAATTTCCATCTTCACATCAATTATTCCCAAATTATGATTGTGATAGCTGATATTAGCTGGCACGAAGTATTTTTGAAAGAGAACCGGAGTAAATTATACTGAACGAGTTCCCTTGGGGAAGGGTGAAACATATAATTAGCGCTACGAATAAATTAACCATTTTCTGTTGCTCTTTAATTTTGTGCAATGAATTGTTTTCTATGCAATGAGATCCATGGCATCAATTAGCCTGAAATTTTAGCTACAAAATTTTAGTTTCAGAAATCGATTTCTTTTCGTGTTGAAGTCAAAACACTGATTCATTAACAAGGATTACTCTTCAAATACAACGGTGTTGTTATCAAAGAAATGATTTTACGTAGAGTAGATTATAGTTTAAACATTTGTATCGTTGCCATTTTCACTTGAGTTTTTTTTAATTCACGAGAAATATTCTTGATACTTTTGTTGGTGTGCGTCGGATTACATTTTGTCTTAGGGTTAGGTGGTGACACAAAATTACCTTGCATTGCAGCATAAAGAACCAATTTGTATTAAAGTTGGTGTTTACTCGATTAGTCGTGATAGTTGTTTCTAAATAATGCTATTTTGAATGAAGTTTCAATGTTCAGTTTCATTTTAGCAAAAATGGTTTTCAAAAATGAATCTCACATCAGCAGGCTTCACCTCCAATTTCACAAAAATGATTCTTTTGCTCTTTCTCTTCTACTTGTATTCTGCATCAAAATATCAATCGTGAAAATGCATTTTATATTTTTAAATTAAAACCTTTGAGCATTAATTTGTATAGATGTAGGGAAAAACTATCAAATTGGCTTTAAAGACAGTTCTTTACCCTCCAGATATATATTTTCATAGGCAAGAATTTTTCTCATGCCCACTGACTCAAACTTATATTTTTATTTAGGAAAGTTTTCCGCGACGTAATTGCAATGTGCGGCTCTGATCCGGCGTTTGAACTGATTGCGTCGTGGATTGAAGAGCAAAAGTTGAAAGGTGACGAAGCTGCAGCCACGATAAGTTACGTACCATCTTACATGATATCGCCGAGCAGAAGGAGCATCGACAGATTCCATGTAAGTTACATAATTTTCTAAACCCTCAATTTTAATTTTCCATCTTACCTTCACTTGAACATCGAGCATTTGAGTAATGTTCCTCCAACTTTATCTATGTAATCATGAATATAACTGTACCCGTATCTACCTTGTTTCACATACTATTTTCGTGGGTCAATTCATGGAGTGAACAAAGCATGGGAATAGAAGCCCACATCTGTAAATACATAATACCCTCCCGGTAAAACGATGATATGTCGGGGGTATTAATATCCGATAGTTTGGCTAAGATGTATTTTCAAGATTGCCCTGATGGAAGGCGAAGGCAAAATTGTATGCACACTGACGTAATTTCAGTCACAAGAAGGCATATTTAAAATAGCATAGCAGGGCACTATTTCTCTAATTTTACCTCGATCGCATTTGCTTGTGAGGATTCAGAATATTCTTGGTAAACAATTTCGTGTTCGCGGAAAAAGGATGAGATTATCATCATAGGTGGTGTAAAAATTTTGAACCGGGATGAGTTCCATTCAATAACATTCAATTTAGCGACCAATATATTAGCAATTAGGAAAATTATTTTAATTTTTATGTCATTCTGAAGAGATTAGCTGATAGGAGAATCGAGTGGAGAGCTGCGACAAAACAATCTTAGTTTGTTAATTGATGATGATGTCATTCATTCTATATTTCTCAAAATAATCCTCTAGTGTTCCCAAACTTTTTGGCATCAACGGTGATAAAATTTCGTAGAGAGGGTTGTATACCGGTAGCTAAAACTTTCGCATGCAGAGCCAACGTTTGGGAACTGCAGCCCTCTTTATTTTATGGGAGGATGCACTTAACGACTCTCAATACAGCGCTGAAACTCAATTACAGCGTTGACTGACAATGGAGCGTCTAAGCAGGTTGGGGAAAAATAAAAAAGTTAGTGACTCATATGCTGTAATGCTCTTTGCTTGCTTTCATTTCTGTATCTCTCCCATTCGATTATTTAAATTACCTTTGGGCAGTGCATTTCGAAGTCCTCGGCTTAACTCCTTCCTCCAGATACTTTGGATGCGTTCAAAGAACGCGAGTAACTTTCGTTTTTCTGTAACCATTCGGTATTTCTCTCGAGACATCCCCGTATGTTGCAGCCCTTTATTCTTTGAATCATCTCTCCGGTACTCTTTCCTTTTTCATTCGTAATAAAGTTCTGTTTGAGAAATTCTTTCACTACTCAACAATTCATTTTGTGCAGTTGCTTACCGAGATGACTAACTGTGAATTCATTTTCCATTCGTTTTAAACTTTCTTCTTCTTTTCCTTCTAATTTCAAAAATTCTTTCGCTGCTTTTGGCGACGGAACTTTGTGCACTCGAGTTTGAATACGAATAACAAATTAACAACTAGTACTAGCAGAAAAGCTAATCACACTGTGAATTTCCTTACTTCCTTCTGCGTTTTTGGACGGTTAACATACATTTTTATAACGCCATCATATTTTTTACAACACTTGTAACGTAAAAAGTGCCGGTTTTGACAGTGTTCGAGCATAGAGCCGACTTTGATAACTCGTAAACCAATAAAAAGGCGTTCAATGGCAACTAAAGTTCAGTAATTGCTGGATATACATGTTTTCCACGAAAAATATAGGTTTCCAGTTTATAACTTTAATAGTCAATAAGTTGTTATCATTTTTATAAAAGTTTGCATTTCAAAACTGGGGTGTCGTAGAATTTCGTTCCTGGTGGCGTTATGGTCCGAATGTTCTGAACGTATCTAATATGTAATTGTCCAATATTTCAACACATGAGTTTAATTTATATCGATTGGCAATTATATTGGCGTAATCGAGCGCATTCAGCCAGCGACCGGCCGGGGATAATGCAGAATGAAATAAGAAAAATCACGGTGTGATTAGTTTTTCTGTAGTCCTAGTTGTTAATTTGTTATTCATATTGAAACTCGAGTGCACATAATTTCTGCGCCGACAGTAGTCAACAATTCATTTTGTGCAGTTGCACACCGAGTTTCCTGCTTCGTAGCCGGAGATGTACAAGACTATGCACTTTAGGTAGCGTAGTTTTGAACAGTACCTATACAAGTGCTAATCCTTTTTTATGCATGATATGTAGTGCATGTTTGGTGAGAGTTCACCCCCTGCCACACACCTTTATGGTGACTTTCAGGGTATTATGTAGATGTAGATGAAGACTAATATTCTCTCCAATTTTTGCTCTGAATGCTAAACTTTTTTTACAGGAGCTGCTACGAAGCTCTGCCGTGAAGCACGACAATGAATTGCGAGCATCCGCTCTCCTGGCCTTCTCAAATCTCCTGCGGGTGGCGTGCGTTGACCAAGCGGCGAGAAAAATGCGTTTCCCTCACAATGTCTACGGCAACCCTTGCCCGGCGGAATCAGCTTCGCGCTACATCCCATTCTTGATGAGCCAGTTGAGGGCCGACACGACCATCAAACCCGCTGTTCTCATGGCCCTGGGTAACACGGGGTCCCTTCTTGCACTGCCGTCCCTCACAGCGGCGGCCAGGGACTCGTCATTTACGCCATATCAACGTGCGAGAGCCGTTACAGCCATGAAGCAGATCGTGCTGACTGAGCCCAGAGCGACGGCTTCCGAGCTGCTGGCTTTGTACAGTGACAAACAGATCCCGGAGTTGGTTCGCCTAACCGCCGTGTCCATGCTGTTTTTCTCGAAACCATCCATGCCGGTTTGGCATCGCCTTGCAGTGGGGACGTGGTTTGAGAAGAGTCCAAGCATCAAAACCTTCATATGGTCGTCCCTGAAAGCTCTGGCGGACTCAAGCGACAAATCGGAAATGTAAGCATGATATTCATTGAAAGGGTTCACACAACCGTTCTGAAAGATGATTTGGTGTCTTGAAAATTGTTTGAGGAATTAGGTCTGGAGCGGGCATGGGACCACAGAATTTTATAGTGCCGTGCCAAATGGTGAACAACCACGCTACATAGGACTCCTAGTCCAATAGACTACTAGGGGTAGCAAATATAGCAAATAACTATCATACCTATTTTCCTAAAAAAATAAGTCAATCAATCCGAAGTTCATGAGACATTTTTCTTCCAGCATTTTTTTAAATATACCACTATTGAGGTTACATTAAAAACGGATGAATACATGTTCGTCGTTGCTGGAAAGTAAGGAAGTTATTTTCATGTGCACTAACGCTTCTTATACCAGTGGTGTGTCGGTTTAAGTTCTGCATTTAAATCTTTTGGTCAAGCATCCGAAACTCCGATTTATGTGCTTTTCAAATTGAGGAATAAACTCTGATGGGACGACCGACAGCTATGCTTGATAGGTGGATAACAGGTAGAGGTTGATACATTTCGATAAACAAAGAGAGGGTGGAAAGAATACCGGCTGTGGGCTGAAATCGAGGAAAGCTGGCTAAAATTAAAAGGTGTTTTCTTTTCCAGCTCAGGATTTAAAGCTTTGTATGATTATGCATCATTGATAGGTGCATTTGGTTTTGCAAGCCATTTTTTCTGGTTCTCGCAATTCATATGAGGTCAAAGTGGATCAATTTTGGTAAAAAAAAGTCCTCCTTCAATATTCCCTTAAAAATCTAAAACATCAAGCCCATACTGAATATTCGAAGGTGAAAATTTGGCGTACAAAACACTGTTGTACGGAATAGTTCACTGTCTCAGTACATCAATGTGATAAAAAGTTTTAGGATCAAATATTAAGAATACATCGCCAATGATAAAGATGTAGGGAAAAAACAAACATGATATTGGTGATAGACTGATGTTAAGGATACACCGCCACTAATAAATATGTAGGATAAATAAAACTAGCCAAATAAAGATATCGGTGATAGACTGATGTACGAGTAATGTCTGAGGATGCCAACGAGCAGGAAATAACAAAGGACCATTGAGAAAAAGCCAATTAGGAATCCATAGAATTAAAGTCTCTTCGACAGCATGTCAAGGGAGCACGTGAAATGTCTGCCATTGTTCTCTCTACTGATCTAAGAATATACCAGGCCTTCATTCCCTTTCACAGATTTTGCCTCTGCCTTCTCTCAACCTTCTTCCCTACATTTATGCATCTATGCATCTCCTTCACACTCATTCCCTCTCTAATTACCAATTCCATAACTGTCGCTACGCCTTTAAAATGTGCTCCCACCTCCCCCATTTATTTTCCGCTCGGAACGCTCGGAATAGGTTTAGTGACAGCATTGTAATTGCTTGGCTAATTGTTCCGTGTCCTCTAGTATTTATTAGCACGCTCATTTAGGGCATATAACGTGCGTCTTTACGTTCTGCCATTCCGCCGTCTCTTTTTCAGCAGATATTCATTTGAAAAAACTGCTCTCGTTTCCTTACATTTCCCCATGACTTTCTTCTCTCCTTCCCTTGCTTGCAGAAATACTCAAATCATCCTATTAATATGCATACATCGTTCTGTTCATATCCATCATTAGTCGAAAAATGATCACGTTTCTCCATTAAATATCCCTCCTCTGTCGTCTGGGTTATTTTTACTTCTCTTTTTTAGATATCAGTTTGGGAAATTAGCTGCCCATTAATTCTATCACTATTCTACTCAGCTGATGTAGTTACCTACATATTCTAGTTTATTTGTATTCTCCACCGTTACCTGTTTTTTCCTTCATTCCCTTAGTAGACACTTCTGTTCTTGCCAATTAATATTTTTCCGGCACTATCTTTAGCAGCTGTGTGTTTTTATATCAAGATTAAGACATTAGGCCAGGCGATGTGATATAACCTTAGCCGTTGGTGCACCTAAAAAAGTAATATTTCACTCTCTTTTACTCTTCTATCTTCTTACCTTTATTATTTGAAACTTTTACTTTTCCCCTAACATCGTTCAGTGAAATTATGCCTCTTTTTTTAGCATTCCCTTCCAAATAATATTTTTCTTAATATTTTTATGAGGTCATTACCAGTTTGTTTTTTTTTGTGTTTTGAGTTATCACATTGCAATTATTTTTATATATTTACCAGAATGCCAGTTCTTGTCATCTTATTTTTACCTAACTAGGACAATGTAATTTATATGAAACTAACACTGACACTTTATGAAGGAAGCACGGAGTAAGGAAGTGTTAAGCTACGTTTTCATGTGGCCGTTTTTGCGTTGCGTTACCGCTGCGTTGTGCGGTAGGAAAATACTCTGTTTTCATGCAGCGCCAGCAGCAACGCACCAAAACATATGACGGTGGTAAACCGTGGTATAGGTGATAATCCGTAGCAAAAGATTCACGTGACGAACAAATGACAGACAGAATGCGTTGTTCCTCACTCTCTGACGCAGCTGCGTCAACGCAGGCTGCGTTGAAAGATGAAAGATGACCAACTCGGACGGTAACGTAGGCTGCGTTGGAGTGTTCCCTTCTGATTGGTGACGCAGTGAGCGTCAACGCAAAAACGGCCACATGAAAACGTAGCTGTAGTGCCGTATACTAACCTCGTGATTTTGTGCAACCCACAGCCAGTGTCGGTTGTTCACGCTACTCGGGAGCTACACTGGGCCAAATCCTCCATCACCACCGCGATATGTTTTAATGGGAAATTTGACTTATTAGATATCCCGAGTAGCCTTCACAACTCAGCAAATATCATAGAGAGGAGTCCTTGACATCAGGTAATACGAATCGATTGTCTACCGAGGCCAGGCCGGTAACACGGCAATCCAAGGGTTCCCGGTTCGAATCCCGCTTCGAGAACGGGCGTTGAGTTTGTCTTAGCTTTAAGGGCTTAGGCTAGACGGTGCGAAATACTCCGAGTCGCTGGGCCACCTAACATATATTTCTACCAGCAATTTTTAAGGCAGAATAGCCGACTTCAAGCAATAAATTAATTTTAATAGGTCAATTTAAAGAAGTCAAGATCTTCTCAACTGTTTTATAATTATCATATTTGTAAATAATTATGACAGTTATCCAAGGATGGGTTCAAGAATTTCTTTCAAATTCCCAGGTCCGCGGCAGCTGCTTCAGCGCTTCCATTAGCAAGACCTTCTGGCTATCCAGCGAGGAACTTGAACGAAAACTTCATGCTGACCAGAGCAGTTAGCGACTTACAGGAGGTTATCCAAAATCATATTATCTTATACGGAGGAATAACGGGGTCCAACGCTTACATGAGACATACAAATCGAATTTCTGGTTTCAGTAGGATCTCTCTCGAGGTGAGTGAAAAATTAAAATTGAAATCTCTCATCATCATCATGAATTTAGCCGTGTCAGGCAGATTTGGTGGAACAGCATCTTAATTAATAAAGTAAAAAAACCTTTAGATGTAGTACTGTCCACAATTTATTTCAGAAAGACTACACGTGTTTCGACACTTAACGCGTCATAATCAGGTCTGATTTGAATAACACAAAACTTGAATATATGCATGAATAAACGGGGGGGAGGGGGAGTGAAACAATACAATGGTTGGGAGGTGGGTGGAGTGGGAGGAGTGATGGTTACCGAGTTACCGATGGTTAAGCGAGGACAGGATTATTGGTGGAATAGGGACAGGATTGGGGAGTGACAGTCCAATTCAATATAATTCAGCAGCGTCAAACTATTCTTCTTCCTCTTGAGGATCTCCCATTTTTCCAAGATGTCCAGGCGAAGTGTCTTGTGCTCGAAATGGGGGATATTTACCTTAAGTTGCTATAATGAGATTCCTCCATTAGATGTTTGGCAAGGTGGGATTCGGGGTCACCGTTCATCAGGCACTTTCTTTGTTCGTTTATTCTGGTTTCAAAATTTCTATCTGTGTGACCTATGTAGCCCGCACCACAAGTGTTACACATCACTCCATAAACTCCCGATTTATTCATTTTATGATAGGGACCTTTAGCTCTGCTAATTAAGTCTCTTAATGTCACTGGCGTATAGAAAGAGGGTTTATGTGTATCCTTGGGGAAGGTTTTGGTGACTTGGTAAGATCCTCGACCAAGGAAAGGTAATCTAGCCTATTTTTGTTTCTTATGTACTATTTCGTAATTGGAGGTGATGCGCTTAATCCCTGACTCTTTTCTCTTCCTTTTCAAAAATCTGTCCACTATGGAAGTATGATAGCCGTTACCTGTTGCAATGTGTTTTACAATGTTCCTTTCTAGTCAAAATTGTCTTTAGAAAGCGGAATATTTAGCACTCGGTGAATCATTGAGTTATAAGCGGCTATTTTTTGAGACATTGGGTGGCATGAGTCCGCTGGTATACCGTTATCAGTATATGTCGGCTAGCGGTTTATGTCAAATATGTGTTTATTACGTGACATAGAAATGCTGAGGTCCAAAAAATTTAGACGTTCTTCTAACTCCATCTCCGTAGTGAAATCGATATGTGGATGTAAGGAGTTTAAAAAGGTTAAAAATTTTGACGCTTGCATATGGCTGCCTGTCCAACAGCATAAAATGTGGCCCACATAACGAAACCAATAAAATACATTGTATAACAGGATTAAATAGGAGTTAAAAATGAGTTAATGAAGGGATGTGTAACACATGTGGTGCGAGCTACATAGGCCAAGCAGGTAGAAATTTTGAAACCAGAATAAACGAACACAGGAAGAGCCTGATGAACGGTGACCACAAATCCCACCTTGCCAAACACCTAATGGAGGAATCTCATTATAGCAACTTAAGGTAAATATCCTCCATTTCGAGCGCAAGACACTTCGCCTGGACACCTTGGAAAAATGTGAGATCCTCAAGAGGAAAAAGAATAGTTTGACGCTGCTGAATTATATTGAATTGGACTGTCACTCCCCAATCCTGTCCCTATCCCACCAATAATCCTGTCCTCGCTTGATAACCCCCACTCCTCCTATTCCCCCCACCTCCCAACCCCTGCATTGCATTGCTTCAATCCCCCTCCCCCTCTGCTTGTTCATGTACATGTACGCCTCAAGTTTAGTGTTTTTCAAATCAGACCTGATGATGACGCGTTAAGCGTAGAAACACGTGTAGTCTTTTTCAAATAAATTGTGGGCAGTACTATATCTAAGGAAGGTTCTTACTTTATTAATCATCATCATGGGTCAACAATCCTAGCATTGGTTGACGCAGCCCTCCACTCGATTCTTCTATCGGCCAACCTCTTCATATTAACGTAGTTCCTCTCTGTCACGTCCTTTACAACCTGTTCTATATAACTCATACGAGGCCAGCCTTTTCCATTCTTCCCGTTCACTTTTCCCTCGACGATTGTCTTCATCAGGCCATCGTGTCTTAAGATAATGCCGATTAGGTTGTCCCGTCTTCGTTTTATAGATTTCAGCAGACTTCTCTGTTCTCCCACTCTTTTTAAGACTTCTTCATTTGTCACTCGGTCGATCCATTATATCTTCATCATTCTTCCTTGCTTCCAAGCTTGCATTTCAAGCTGTAAGTAGATTGTTCTTTTGATAGAGTGCCCTCTTTGCCTGGGATATTCTACTAACTATTTCTTTCTTGCTTCGTCCATCGCTGGTTACTCTGCTTCCCAGGTAACAGAACTCTTTCACCTCTTCCAGTTTCTGTTTTCCTAGTATGACGTTTTTTGGCCTCTCTCTCTCATAAATCAATCTCTCATAAAAGTTCCAATTATTTAATAACATTTTGCCGTTTCTGTGCGTTACCTCAATGTTCTGTTCCGCCTACTGTGACTTCTGTTTTCTCATTACTGGAATACTCATGCAATGAGAAATTTAAGGATTTTCAGTGGCACTCAAATCTGGAGATATAATTGATTTCTAAAATTGGCTTAAGTTTTCAGTTGCTTGGTTTTGGGGAAAACTTACGCAATCAAAAAAAACTTATGTACAAACATAAGTATTCCCCCAAGTACTTCTGTGTCCCACTAATCCCGTAAAATATTGATTCAGCCACAAATGTTGGGTAAAACCAAATCCTACCATGCATATTCCTTGGAAAAAATATTGACGAATCCCTAAATATGCATATAAATTCATTCATATATCTTTAATAATTCTATTTACCGACCATTGGAGCCAATTTCAGCACCTTCAGTATCATATTAATGCTTTGACTGCGTTACTGTAGATAGGACCTTCTTTGCATATAAACGTAATATCCTGGAAAAATGTGAATCTCACGCAAGTTTTAATGATGATAAAAGGCGGAATTTCCTATGTTTCGGCCGTAATTGCCCTTAATCTAGTGTTTTTTCGAGTGTAATTTTCCAAAATAACTGGAAGGGAAGATACAACTTACATACTTATCTACAGAGCACCCTGAAAATCTCATCGAATGGTAGTAGCCGGTCATTAAATCACCACCTTTAAATGCACTGTACACGAGCATAAAAGATATGTGACTACGTAAAAAGAAAAACTAGTGGTGGTTTGGTATGCATCTGGTGCGTGCAACTGAGCGGAAATAATTAAAAAATTAAATTGAGGAGTAAAATTTTTATCAATTGTTTTGAGAACTTGCCTGAATTCATAGATTTTTTCTATACAAGGTGCACAGTAGTTCAGCTAGTATGAGCTAATTTTAGCATGGATTGATACAATTCTATTCCAAGACTCTTTTTAAGTAAAGAGCTTGAATAAATTTTCCTTACAACCACCAAACCTAACGTAAAACGGAACAAGATTAATACTGCACTTGATAGGCTATTTATTATACTTTCTATAGTGGCCTTAAATTACACCTACATCTATACAATATCCTGCAAGCCACCGCGAAGGCGTGTGGCAGGAGTCAAGATCACTAAGCATGCACTATTGACATACAACTAGGTTACTACATGGAAAAATGTTAGATAATAGGGTCACATGCAAATAGGTGGTTAGTATCTGCATAGTAATAAATGGATTATTGGTTATAATGGCATTTATATACATATATTTATCTGTATTTACCTAACATGTATGGATTAGTAATGTGAATGCATGCATCATGCACTGCAGACTATTTTTTTTGGGAGAATGGGAGGAAAATGCATTTACGCACACCCGGGCAAGATGGTATACCCGGGTAATGTGGGAATCAGCAGAAATAGTGCAATACCCACTAAAAATCTCCCCCGTTTATGCCTTTTGCAGAGGCAGCAACTGTATTCGCCGAGGGAAACCTCAGGCTTCAGCCGATCCCTTGCTTCTTCCACGTTGTCTTCATGAAGATGTTGAATTCCATTAATCCACCGATGATCGTCCTTCCTAACAATATTTAACCTACCTATCCCTTTGCTACCTTGCCTACTGTATTAATTTATAGTACGGGGAAAAAGTGACATTTTGATTCTATTGGTACGATAATTTATCTCTATAATTTTATTTATTTGGTCAAATCTAGCATAAAACGCATGGGTTCTTGAAATGTATCTAAAATGTTCAGTAAATATCCGTTTTAAATTTCTGCAGGAGATTTAATTTTTACTTCTACCTATTCCTATGTAACGATTAGATTCCCTGTTGCAGGCTGACTTTTGGCTGGCCAATCCGAGCGCTTTCACTCGAAGCATGATGGAGTTTTTCTCCCCCGAAGACGACCGGGCCCGTGTGAGGCCTCCAGTCCCTGGCCTTGATCACGCAACCCGTTGGCTCCGGGAGACCCTCAAGATCGCCCCAAGGCCTGGACCTAAGATGGAAGGCGATATCCACTGGCGAGTTCACAAACTAGTTGAGTCGATGACTATGCTGAGCAAGGGGAAAGTAGCCGAGTGGTCCAAGGGTTAGTCTCACTAATATCACTAGTTGCGATGCACTCATACAACTGCAGATGGATTGAGGTGTTTATGGGTTGAACGTCGTTTGCTACATTTGTTTACCTTGCTAATTTACCATTCTTGTATTGGAATTAAATTTTAAGATACTCCGACTGCTGAGGGTGTATCTCTCCGTCTAACCTGATCCGTCTTTGTCACGAAGGCCATTTAATTAAAGGCGCCACAGCGGTGTGGTAAATGAAATTTCCCGCGTTTTACCCTTCAAAAGGGGCAGTTGATGGCTCCTTTTGACGGCCACAGGTGCTAAATAACGCCGCAATATATAAAGAAGCGGGTACCGAAGGCATGTATATCGTGTTTTGTCAGTCGACCTGAGTAGTTCAGCGTGGAAGGAGTGGCCTCTGAGGAACGGAATCATCACCTCTTCAGCGAAGACCGTCCACTTCAGGTACTGCCTTCCGCACTGGCACTCTTTTCTCCCTCGTACATGTCTCTTCCTTTGACCCTAACTGTAGTTGCAAACTTGTTTTCCGTTAAATGCATTTGCTTCACTGTCTAATTCGTTTTTCTAGCGTGACGTTCTGTAAGCGATTTTTAAGTAGACGAATCCAGTTATGTGAGTCGGTTTCGGGTATTAAATAACCGATTGCAAACTTTCCCATGTTGCATAACTAACTTATTCATAGATGTAACCATAAGGCTGACTCATCGCCCATGCTGGATACGAACCCACGACTTTCAGGTTGCCTGGCTTGCGCATTACCAACCTAACTACCGGGGCAGACTCCATATCCTATGCTCAGCATAATATCATCATCCCCATTGTATTCTGCAGCCATAGAAATGAATCGGCTTGGCAGCCCTTGGTCAAGGATATTGTGCTAACCTTGGGAATAAGAGGTCCTGTTAGATGGTGTGATTTTAACCCTAGCTGTTGGAGTACCTTGCACCGAAGTTTATTTCTTTTCAGCAGCCTCCACCATTGCCTTGTACCTCCCATAATGGTCCCTCATCGTAGAACCGTCATTCCTCATTCCCTCAGCAGTATATCTTTATATTACCTCCTAAATCCTTGCCTTAAGAACCTACATGCAGGCTAAACTCATATTTTATCACCTCCGTCTTCAGAGCACATACGCTGTTCACCCCCCCTCACCTTCTTCAGCAAATCGTTACCTCGTATTAAGTCCTTCATCACTTTCGATCCTTCCTTGTATTTCAAACCGCAGTCCTGATGTCAGGTAATCATCTACATTTTATGCTACGATCCTCCACAAGGGTGTGTGGCAGGGGGTAAAAGGTTATGAGCCGTAAATTTGACTTTAAACTAACACTGAGGATGACACTTTGTGGAATAGTTTTGCTCCTTAATTAAATTACCACGCAATGCCTAATCCGCACTGTTTGTTGAGAGACAACCGACTCAGGCTTAAAAACGTTGTGTCCTATGATGTAAAATATGACACAGCGTGTAACCTATGTCAGTAGTCCCTTCGTAAACAGTGTTGGTTTATTTACTCATGTGAGTTTATTTAATTATGGAGATTATTTACAGCATAGGTTTATTTACTTGTGTTAGTTTATTTACTTATGCAAGTGAGCTTGGCAGAAAAAATTTGTTATCTATTATGAAGTAAGGAGTGTAGCTTTTTGAAAGAATTATAATTTTTTGTGTTCTAGTCGTTCATTGTGCGGAAAAACGAATGTTTCATCGCTCAGTCAGACAGTTGTTTTCCCTTAATTAGTGACTTTTATCTATCCTGCTGATATTTTGTAGGAGGGTGTACAAATATGTTGGCAGGGTGAGTTTCAAATTAGTGTGATTTGAATTTTTATAGAGCTTTAATCTTGCACAAAACGTTCTAGTGTCTAGGATTTCTCGACCAAGCTCTTCGAATAGTTGAGAGATACTAACTGCGTGTTCATAGAAATATGTTGCAAACTCGCCCCTTTTCTTTCCTCTTATTCCGTTGCCGAACTAAATATTTGTTCATTGGATCCCAAATGCATAAATGCATTTCTAGGCGAGGCATTATAATTGTGAAATAGCATTAATCTTATATTTTTCCATTTGATCACTTTCCCACGATTCGTTTGATAAATCTGTCTCTACAGCGCCTCACCACGCATTTCAGGTATGATTTCCCCACGATAGATTTGGAGCAAGATAAATACCCAGATATTTGACCTCACTATTCCGCCTACACTATAATATTTGAGTTTTTTTTTTTAACTTTTCCAGAAGTGTCTTGCGGTGCATACTCAGGTATAACTTTAGCAGTTGGGCCATCTTAAAACTTAATTCTACTACTGCCATAATAAGAAGGGCTACAACCTAATTTGCTTCATCTTTTTAAGACCAAGGTCCTCGTCTGTGTATTTCATTGATATAGTTTTTATCTTTCTTTGCATCTCAACTCAAGAACCCCTCATAAATTCGCTTCTGTTGTGTGTATGTATTCGGAGACGCGCTGTATGACGGCATAGTACATTTCAACGTAGGAAATTAATGGTTCAAACTTGATGAGGACAGGTCCAGTTAAATAAGTACGGTTGACGAGTTTCAGCAGAAGCGTTCTACCACAGATGGACCTTCGCTTAATGGGCCACGTTATTAAATTTGAGGTGTTCAGATGACGTCATTAATTCACTAGCATAGTCCAGCTTACATCTAATATTACTTCGTAAACAGTAGTCATTTTGCTCATAATTCAGTTACTGGAATTGAATTTGACTCATACTTAGTATGCCTATCACGTTTAAACCAAATATTTAATCCTTTCAATCTTTTAATTCATTTTACAGCTGCCAAGCGTCTTCCTGAAGAGTTGAAGAATGGACTTAGCTTTCACAAACAGAGTTTGGGTAGCTCGGAAATAGAATTTTCCACTACCACAGAAATGGGCTTCCCTGTATCATTCCGTATTTACAACCCCTGGATGCTTCGCGCTACTGGAAAGGCGAATTCGAATAAGGAGAGTACCCAAGAAATAACAGCTGAAGTATCGTTCATGTAAGTTTGGCCGCATAATATTCTAAGCATGACTGTACATAAAAGTAAAGCACAAATATGACCACTTAGCGTAATCTCCGGTGTTGCCCGCAACACCCAACTTTTTAATAATGCATTGCGCTAAAAAATGAGTCATTTTGGATTCAACATTATAAATCGAGGAGAATATTGTCTATAAACAGCTGTAGAATTTCTTAGAAGCATCAAGTTATTCAAAGCACTCATAATAACATTTTGAAAAATACCGCTCATTGCACGAGTGGTTAAGCCTTAGAGAGCAGTGAAATTTCATTGGAAAGAAAATATCTACAAGGATTCTGTCAGCGATCACTAACGATTACAGCCCCTTAGAGTCAATGACGGAAATATGAACATTTAGTCTCTTCTCCCCGTCAATTTGGTTCTCATATGAGCATTGACTTGACCTTAATACGGACAGAGCCACACGATAACTTAACAAACAATACAATTTCTTTTATAGATCTCTCCTTCACACATAGAAAGGAATATACCTATAATACTATATACTATAATGTATATAATACTATAGAAAGAAATGGTAGAATACCGAAATTAATGAACGAATGCAAATAGTTGTAGGGAGTTTAAAATATTGTGCACCTGGATAAAAATAAAAGTAATGTCATAGGGCATGATTATATTTATTTTAATATTTCACACATGCATCAAACAAAATTTTTTACTAACAACTAATATTGTAATTAAACCATAAGCTATTTATTAGACACTGTTCAGTGGCAATGCGTTCTTTCAGTAAATCAAAGATGAGTTAATGGTAACTGCGGATTGCTAAGGCCATTCACGTCAGAATTATCGGTATTTTTTACGATAAGAGATGGATTTCCACTGGAATTCAAATCATCAAGTCGACGTATCTGGTGAGATCACTATGTAGTAATTGACTGGTTACGTTCGTACAAGTTCATCTTGGTTTTTATGCCATTTATGCCGTTGTGTGATGTAAAAAAGTCAACTCGTCGCAGAGCATCCCATCGCGTGTTCCTCTCTCGTACAAATGTTGCTTTTTCCGAAATACAGGGGAATGGGTTGATTTTAGACTATATTACTGTCTTTATATCTCTGGTACCCGGGTTCACTTCCCAGCGATGGCCGGAAATTATCTGTATTCGGCATGTATTCCAAGAACGATGACATTATTTTAGTTTACGAAGCAAAATTTCTGTGAGCCTTACCAAGCCGCCGAGTGCCAGAAGGATGTGCCAACGCTTCAGGGTTGGCTCGGTGCCAAGAGTGCTGGTCTCCCACCCCTAGAACTCAGGTTCGAATCCCGTTGGTGGCAGGAATTTTCAGTGTAATAACCAATCTATTTGACTGTTACCTGGAGAGAACTTGAAGTTCACTACTCCGTCCGTCGGATGGGAAGTTAAACGGCTGGCCCCTTGGCGCCTCTGTTGGAGAGCAGACTAGTTCCTGCACCAGATTTCATTCCACCGTTCCTCCGTTTCATTAATTATTCCTACCTCTAACTAATTTAGCAACATGACAGAATCTAATTTCCTTAATGGTGCCAATGACCTTAACTGTCAATCTCCTCCCCCTAACTACTGCTTTTCCTGTAGAGACATCCTCTCGCTCAAGTTCTGTACATTCTGCCCTCAGCCCACGACACGGATCGCTCGAATATTGCGAATATTGACCAAATGAAGGTAAAAATTATGATTTTTGGACGCTAAAGAGGTGTTAAGAGAGACTCGGCGACGATATTAGTTATTCAAAGGGCAGTGCTATTAAGGAAATATGAGAAGGTTCCACAGCTTAGCGTCTCTTTCGACGGGCAGAGTTCTGCACTTGAAGTGATCTCTATACGAGACTCGAATAGGGACGGACACTGCTGTTAAAGCCTTTCCACGGTCGGGATTGTAACACAAAATACCCTTTTAATTGGAGAACATTATTTTAGCCAATATAATCGCGATGTCATCGAGAAGAAAGTATTCTAATTATTTCAAACAGTAATAGTTCCTCATAATATGTTGGGGTCATTAGCTGTTGGGAGGCAAAATTTCATCGGAAATGCGTTGCATACGTTGCTCTTTCGTTGCATCCCTGGTATCGGTGACTCATGGTTCGAGTTTATATGGTATCTGGGGGTTTCTATTTTCTCTTTCCAAGAGCTCGGGTTCATCTTACGGGAGTCCCAGAATTTTTTATGTGTTTACCGATCCCTGCCTGACTGCTGCTTGGAGGGCATTTTAAGATCATCATACCGTCCGCAGTAAGAGTCGTTAAACCTTGGATCCCTTGGCAGCCTTCGTCAAGAGCAGGCTAATACCAACGCCAGGTTTATCTCCATTCTTCTTCTATTCCCTTTATCATTGTTACCTTTTTCTAAAAGCCTTTATTAGTGCATGCTTGGTGATCTTCACCCCCTGCCACACACCCTCGCGGTGGCTTGAAGGCTATCATGTAAATGTAGAAGCCTAAACCTCAGGTCGGTAATGTGCCTTAGCGGAAAAATGCGTGTTCTAATACCGCCTTGGACATGGGTATTATGCTTGTCTAAGCCAATACTTAGGATTAAGTTGAGCTAGACGATGTGATATAGCCTCAGCACTTGAAACCAAATAAAACTTGATGCAGAATTTTACCCCAAAAGATCGTAGCATTTCCCCGCGTATGCTGGTAGAGTAGGCTACTCAGGTACTTCACTGAAACACTTCCTTCATCGCTGCCGACGTTTCAGAGAACGAGTTGTTCTCCATCTTCAGGGCTAAATATGGTCACACAGCCCTCAAGTGTCCCGGCGAAGCAATTTTCACTACCAAATTTTCCCCTCTTCCTAAATATCTACCGATCCTCGATGGCTTTATCGCCTTAGTTGTCGCTCTCAGAAATCTTAAAACTCGTCCTTCATTCAGGTATGGTGAAGAGCTCGATGCCAAATTGAGCATATACACCCCATTTGACGGAGTTGAACATGTTGCCAGCCACCGGAGCAGCCGGCTGTTCACGCCTCCGTCTGCAAAATTCTCCGCCTCACGCAACCAGACTGGGGATGCCGTCAAAGTGTCCATGTGGCCCCTGAACGCCTTCGTTAAGCCCAGGACTGTATACAAGGAAGTTAACCAGCCCTTTACTGTGCAGAGGGACGTCACAAAACTTTCTAACGTCGAAGATGCAGATGACAAAGCTAAGGAAATTCATTTCGAAGACACTACTGGTGTAAGTAAACTTTAAACAAATTCTTATAGCTCTTATTTCCCATTTTTAAATGACGAATTAGGTACTGTTTCTTGTTATTACTACTGAGTGCTATTTATCACTTAAATATGTGTTGTGAAATCATTTTCCGTATACCATTGTTCAGATTGTGGCACAACCTCGATGTCATAAAAATATAAACATTTGATAAAGTTTTAACGTGTCATTCCCACCCTAGGATTGGATTTAGCATATTAATGTTTGCTTGGTATAGGGCGTGAAGCTGGTGAGTTCTTCCTCGAAAAGTTACAAGTTGCAACCTAAAATGAAATTCGACAGAAATTCAGAATTCGGGGTGATAAGTTTATATAAATTAAAATATTGGAAACGCCATTTTCGCTGCTTACGGTAATAGAAAACGCTGTTCGTCCGTTCTCCACGCCCGATATACGTGCCATGTTTTTGCAATTGAAAAATGAGAAAGAAAAGTTGTTCAGTGATTCCATGCGTAAGATTTAGCTGCCCTTTTTACTTTTTCTTCAATATGGCTTATTCTTAAACACGTATATCTCGCAGTTTTTCGCTTCGCATCACCTCTGTTATCGCTAACACTTCTAATATATCTCTGGTACAAAATCCTCCCATGTCTTTTACACCCCTGCTGCTTCTGCTGAGATGAAAGAAAATATTTTAAGCTTCTTTAAACAAATTTTACTGCATCGACTTAGATCTGAACGATCATTGTAAAGTTGGTCTCGACAATAATCTTCGGATCAAAACCTAGGTCAGTGTCATGAAATTTGTTATGATATCACACTGTGAGCTCTATTGTAACATTTCTTATTTATTACTGTTCATAGGGGATGTAAATCCTTGAACATAATAAACATTATTATTATTATTAGAGTGAGGAACCCTACAGCGTCTTTTTTCCGCGTTAGAAAAGCAGGTCCACTGTATTAAGCCTGAGAATGTAATGTATATTTCTTCAACCATTTGATTCGTATTTGATCCCATTGAGATGAATAAGCCATTGAAGCACGTATTCATTGCACTTCTCCGCAGCTCATGTTTTTTTTCGTTACAGTCCTCATTTCTATCATTACGCTCTCACATTTTCGAACAGTTATTTACAAACTCCTACCCGGCGCATATAGCTGATATTAATGGTCTTCATTGTGCTCACTTTCTCCGTCACACTTCGGAAAAACCGTCATAAAATACACTGTTTTCATCCCCATTTTTTGATTGTTTATTACAACTAAAAGGTTACGCTCTCCAATTCTCTCGTGGACATAAAGTAATCCTCCTCTTGAGCGTATTTCGTGATTATTTGCAGTCATTTAAACACCCATTGGTTGGCACGTTTTTGCTTGCGAAAATATAAGTACTCCATAATTCCCATTGGATATTGCCTGCCTCATTTCCAGAATGGAGACCCATCTTGGAAGTCCTTTTTGCCATCCTCCCAAGCACGAGCAAGGAGAGAGCTAAAAAAACTAACCCTGTTTTTTTTATCACAAACGGAGTAAATGGATGTGATGCGAAACGGTCAATTCACTCAACTTCATTGCCTTTCAAAAGCATTTAAATGTCATTTTGAAGGCGCTTTTCATTTAAGTATATTGTATTATTTCTGAGACCGAACGATTAAGCCAAATGATTTCGTTTCTTGAACATGCTACCCTTAACCATAAGGTTTTTCTGAGCTATCCTTTTGACTTCCCCGTTATTTTTCTACTTCTTGTAATGACTTTCCTGATGCATCTCTTAATAGTGTTATCCGCTTTAAATTTAATTACCAATAATTCTTTCATTGTTGAGTAAAACGTGTACGTTCTTTAACAGCCTTATTTTTCTCATCGCAAAGATCTTACCTCTAAGTTCCTTTTTTCCAGTGGAGCTTTCTTAGCTATGTTGAGTGTTCCTTTAATATTTTACTCTCTAGCTTTGTCTCCATGCTCTTCAATTGCTTTCGATCATCCAGATCATCTTAATCTTCCTAAGCTTCCTGATTCGTATCTTGATTAGGTACTAATCCTTAATTTCATTCGGTAGGCCTCATGCCTCATTTCAAGTTCAATGACTCTCTATCATTTCTTTCTCTCAAACCATATTTCTGTCATTTCCTTTCAATTAATTCTTCCCTTTTTCGATAAACTGCTGCATTTCACTTCTGGAGTCTCCTTTTATACAGTATTGAAGTTTTCAATGCATTTGATTGCTATAAAGTAAATACAAATATTTATTTTCTCCAAAACGAGTCAGGATACAAAAGAAAAAACAAACTCTGAACTTTAATATAGTGTAATTGACATCCCAAGTTCTTTCATTACACTACGGACCTGTATATGCTCTCAATGCTATTGGTAAGCCCAGAACAATGCCTGCAACCAATGGCTTCAATTTATTTCTCATATAGCGGAATCGAATCTTTGTTGAAAACTTTAGCTTGAATGAGCCTCGAGATCCTGATAAAATTTAAGCTTGTGTCTACAAGGAATTAAATCCAGGAATAAGCTATATATCTTGAAGTAATGTTAAACAAATCCCTCGTAGAACATGTAATGTCTAAATCCTGGAAGATAGCAAAGGTAACTCCAATTTTTAAAAGCGGCGTTTGAAAGCGGTTATATATCTATAGAGCAATATCACTCTCGTCTTCATCATGTCAAATTATGTAGCAATATGCTAGTCACATCAGTAATGGGACATCGCGATGCTTGGATTTGTTGATAAAAAACCATCATGGGATCAGAAAACGTAGGTCTTGTGAAACGTAACTAGGTCTTTTTACTCATGATATTTTAGTTTCGGGTGAAGGTAACATTCAGGTAGACGTAGTGTTTCTTGAGGTAAGAAACTTTAAGGTTTTCGCAAATTTAGCATCTTATGGGATAGATAACTATATAATGGGCTTTTTAGAAGCCTTAGTAAATGAACGCGTTCAAAAGGTGATATTAAATGGTGTTAGCTCCGGTAAAGTAAATTTTACACTGGATATTGCTCAGGGAAATGTGATAAGCCCGATTTTATTCTTTGTTTGATAAAATGACTTGAATTCCGTAACTGACAGTAAGGTACGCCTTTTTGCCGATGATGTATTCGTGTAATAGGGAAGTTAGGGTTGACAATGACAGGCACCCGTTGGCAAAGGATTTAGAAACAATTGATGATTAATTGATTAGTGTGCTACTTGGCAACTTGAATCGAATTTGAAGACATGCTCTGCACTGAAATTTTGGAGAAATAATAACTACCGCCGAAATACTTATTGCATCAAACAAAATAAAATATAGAACGTAGAGTTTATGAAATATTTAGCATTCGCCATCACAGAAGACATGTCGTGGGGAAACTCATCAAGGAAACAACAGGTGTAACAAACCGTAGATTAGAATTAATTTTTTATTAATTGCTAGTTTTGTTCATAAACTTTTAAATAAGTTAAACGGTAAACGCGATATGAAAGTAGGAGAAAGTTACTACTTTTCCCTTGTCAGGCCTCATCACGAGGAGGTTAGATCAAGGGATTTGAGCATGTTCAAAGGAGATTAGCAAGATTTGTAAAAGTTCGTTGCGAGAATTGCATTGCGTAACGAGTTTAGTAGAAGAACTAGGATGGGAGTCGTTATCAGAACGCAGGTTAACATGTAGGCTAAATTCTCTAAGTTAATTTAAATCTGATATGCTTGCCATTGACATTTGAAATAATTAAGAACGCCCGCATTCTCGGTTAGATTTGATCACAAAAGAAGATTAGGGAGATAGACTGTCGTACCTATAAGTTTATAATTTCATTTTTCTCGTGTTCCGTAAGAGAACAGTGCATAGTGACTATTTATTGTTTATGTGCAAGGTACGGTTTTCAGGAAATGAATTAAACGATTCCTGCCAATAAGTTCACTTGCAACCCAGCTTTATGAGCTTACCATGCTCGGCGAAATCCTATCCAATTCTTAACATATTTGTATCTATGAGCCTTACTTCAACAAATGTAAACAACCGTGCAATTATTTTCACGCGCATTGAGCGAGATGTTTTGCCTATTTTCACACTCAGCCTCGATCTCTCTTCAAGTTCCACTGGAAATGTATGGCTGTGCTCTCATCCGAAACAATCTTACCGTTTTTACTGAGCACTGCATCCAATCATTATGTGACTCTGTACGATCCCGTTTTCATTCATCGCAATGATAGCTCCTTATTGCTTTGAAGTTCATTCAACTTTTTCTTGGTCCGTGTTTCATGTATTATCTTCCACCCCTCTTCCAAGAAGTTATTAGATTTTAAATTTCCTTTCAGTCAAGTTGTCACTTATTTTATGTATTTATATTTGATGTAATCATACAATTACCCGCCACTCTCGTTTCCATAATATAATTTATCTTGATTTCGCCCAAGAGCATCATCCGTTGATAAATTCATACTCTTCTTTCTTCATTTTCAGTTCATCCAATACCATTCCCCCCTATCGTCACCAAGCAACACACCGAATGTATTTTCCGTATTTTGTGTCTTCCTTAAGTCCGTGTACATATGGCATTTTTCTACCATTTGTTTTCTACTTTTAGTTGCTTGCACGCTTAATTTTCCTACTTAAATTCACCCCTGAAAGCACGAAACGTCCGTGCATGCCTCATCCCTACCTTTTTATTGCTGAGGGTTTATTTACTTTCTGCCGTCCAATGCATATTTTATGATACTACGTGTTCAAGAATGGCCTCATTACTTAGTTTTCAAATGAGTATACCTTAGTTTCAGAGTTGTACAAGAAAGAATCTCACTCCACGCCGTTGCTTATCTAGTTACATAGCATACGAGCATACCCTCGCGCACCAACGTAACTAATCATGCCAACAATAATGGTTTTTCTATCCCTAGACCTTTAAAAGTTATCCGTAACTGATCATTATCTAATCTATTGACTAATTAATCCTTTATCTAAAAGAGTAACAAGTATTGTTATTCTTCCTCTACGACTTTTTTTTAATTTATCTAGTTTTTTTCCCAGTAGACTATTTTTCTTTCATCCTGTGCATTCACCATTTCATTAACAGCAACTCATCGGAAACAGATTATGAAAATATTTTTACTAATGAATCGGGTTGATGAGGTGATTGTAGGTCTGAATTCTCTTGCCGAGGACCCGGGTTTGAATCCCGGTTATGGAAGAGATTTTTTTTCGTAAAATAGCTCCACTTGAGTGCTGTGAGGAGAGCACTTCGGTACTCCGTCCGTCAGATGGGACGATATGAAGGATCGGGTTTGTGTGGTGCTTGTAGATAGATACTACCTTTCATTGGATGAGGTGCTCGAGTCGGATGAAGTTACTTTACTTTTTATGAGGGTATTCGACAGCGAAGGTCATTTGAATTCCGTTGAAGTATTCGCGAGAACATTATCAGCCATTTCATCTGAAATTTTAGCATTTTAACTGGTTGAGAGTAAGCTACTACTTGTGGGGAATATGATGTACTTGTGGAGAATATATGTGATGTGAGCTGCGATTCAAATAATGGCCTTTTAGCTATTTTTTTAAACAAATGGCCAGTACATATTGTTTATTGCGTCTAATTTTCTCGTCACAAACTTCCGTATAGAATACAATAGCCTCTTGAATCAGTCTTTTCGCGTTCTTACATCGTGCTCCGCTTTCATCCATTCCTTCAATCATCTGCAGACTTTCATTTATTGTTCCTAAGGATAGAGCTATTTTTTTACACAAAATATTTTTGGCACTGGAAAATGAAGCTGCTTTGGCAGCTTCTTATTCAATTAAGTCATCATTGATAAATTCTTCCTCGCCAACTTTAATGACTTATTCCATCGGAGAACATTGGTTTAATCAGAAGACAAGAGTTGAAACATAAGTGAATAACACAATACGACAGCGAATTCTGACTGGGACTGGGAACCACCTAACACATTAACGTCCAAATGGAGACTACAAAATCAGCTGAATATGCAGTCTAAAGGTGGAATACAAGGCGTGGTTGTTGGGCGCTATTGTTACAATTTCGCTCCAAACTTTGTGCTTCCTAACTGGAGTGAGATTGTAATATCTTTTTATGATAGTTTCAAATGGTAATTTCCAATAAATTTCGGTCGTAATGGGCCCTATAATAGCATACAGTGTTGTTCAGTACTTTATGTTCGTCAACGCTTAGTTTGCAATTAAATTTTAAAGCTAGTATAATGACTTTAAAGAAAACATTTGGCCGTAACTTCGAATGGTCGTAAGTTGGAGAGTGCCCTTACCTTTAAATTAATGTAGGTTATGGTCATCAGCTTCTGTAGTGATATCCGTCACCATTTAAACGACTCTCTCATCCAGCTTCGACTCATATTTTCCTATGTATCTCCAGTAAATCCATAATCAAGTAATACCCAACAGTGATTTCAATATTCTTCTGTTGTATCCGGGTCGGTTATCCAATTGTCTCGCAAACTAAGGAACGGGGTATTACCCCACCTCAGGAGTGGATTTTGTGCCTGCTACAGTGTTAAAGTTACGTTAGATGGTGAGATAAAGTCTCAGACGTTGAACTCCCAATTGAATGCTATCACTGCAATACCTTCTTCAATCTAGGCATCCTTAGAAACATTAAATGCTACAACAGCCCTATCATTTGTACGCTTAAACAGCTGCAGACACTTATGCCAACTGTGGTGCTATTGCTAGAATGCAATTTCAGCTGGTAACACAGGTTAAGGTTTTCACGGACAGTTCTTGGTCCTTCAAGTTATGAATTTTTCGTTTATTATCAACTGATTTTTACGCGCGAAATGTTGACCTACATGACTTAAGTGGAAATTGGAGATTAATTTTGTGCCACGACAGACGTAATGAATGTATCTCGTCCACTTCAGGCGGAGATGTCACCCATGGAGTCCCTCACCCTGAAATACAGTCGCGAGTTGGCCAATTTCCCTCCCGTGGGTGAAATGGCATTCAACCCCCTGAGGCCTCTCTCTGTTTTGGGACACTCACTCATCTGGCCAAGCCTCGCTGCCTCCACAATAGAGCTACAGATGAAGAACTTACAAGAAGTCACCTTGGAGATCGGCATTGGTGAGCGTATTTCTCTCTTCCTTGTAGACAAAAGCATCAAAAGCAACTGAGAATCATTTTAGTCATTAACGACGATTCCATCTACATCTACGTTATACCCTGCGAGCCACCACGAGGGTGTGTGGCAGGGGGTGAAGACCACCAAACATGCACTATTGACATTCAACTAGGATATTTAATGGAGACATGATAATAAGGTCACATGCAATTATATGGTTATTATCTACATAATAAGAAAGGGATTTTGTTTGCTATTACATGCATCATGCACTACAGACTACTTGAACAATATTTCATGTACCTATCACTTTGCTACGCTGCCCATTGTGCTCTCTTATGGTACGCGGGTAAAATTACATTTTAAATCTATCGGTACGACAATCTATCTCTCTAATCCTGTTAATCTGATCAAACCTAGCATAAAACGCAGGAGTTCTTAATATTTATCTAACGTCATCTGTGAAGAAACAGTTTTGAATTTACTTAAAAGGTGTAACCTAAATTTTAATCTGCGTTCTGATAGTAATTCCCATCCTAAATCTTCTATTAAACTCGTAATGGCCGATTCCATGGAGTTACGAGCCAACTAATCTTGGACTGTGGCAGAACCAAGTCTATCTTGAAATTTGATTTCATGTCCCATCACTCAGTTGCACCCAAATAATGTAATAGGTATTTCTATGACTCTCTGAGAAAATGCACCTGAATACCTGGCTGAAAACAGTAACATTCATATAAAAGAAGGCGTTGTAAATATTAACTGTATTGATATTAGCTACCTGATTAAACACTCGAACTTACAGGTGTCAGCATAGGTACTTGACAGACTGCCAGCTTTGTATTTGAAGACAAAATAATTTCATCACCATTATTACATTAAAACATCCTACTCTTATATTTTTTCAAATTATTGTGCTAAACTTCTTCAAAATAAGATCATTTGGGTTGATATTTTCAGTACTCCTGGACTCATACATACTTATCAGAATTATATGTTTACTTAAGATTAATATATGTGTTTAATTGTTTAGATGAAAAGTCAACAAATGGTGTAGTTTTTCAAGTCCATTCACTTTACTTTGTAATATTGCGGGTTATAAGGTGCTTACTAGGAGATTTTATGTTATGGATGATGATTTTATGTTATGTATTATATTTATTGGCCCACAAATGTTCATAGCTCTTAGGTATTGAAGCAAATACTTCATCTTCGTAATAATATTGCTTGATATAGACAATTGGACGTTCATTTTGAAGTGCCTTGAATAGTGTTCCACAACATGGGTGTTCATACGAGTCCTTTTGATAGTCTAACACCATTAGAACAGAAGAAAAGGAGTTCAATACTGGGTTCCCACATAATTGAACAAGGGCTAAAATGGTCACTTAGGCAAAGCAATGGGTCATACCTGTACGGGCTTAGATTATTCAAATGGTTTTTCAGGAAAATAACTACACAAGCTCTTATCTAGGAATTTAAATAGGTCGTAACGAATGGATTTGGTAAGCCATAAGATTGACCTTCAAATTTATCTTCATTGTGTTTTGGTTTTCCCTATTGTTTTGTCAACCATTCCCAAGAGGTGAAGTAGAAATGGTAATACCCAAATGAGTAAATCAATTACTTCAGTTATTAGCAAATTTCAATCCATAATTTCGAGCATTTGAATGTTGTAATTGTAATTGGTTATCAGTTACGTGGTTAGCGGAAGATTTTATTATCCCAATCACTCTCGTTTTTTGCTGCTCTCTATTTAAAAAATATAGGACTCGTTGTTTAATTTCTTGCGAAGAGTAATCCTCAATGTAATTTATACATTAAATTAACTTGTTATTCGGTGATAATTGATGATTTACTCGTCAAGTGTTCGGATGAGAAGTGAAACTTTGGCAGACTGGAAAGAATCATCCTCTGCTAATCTGCTGTGGGAGTTGAAATGAGGAGAAACTAAACAATTTCTCACTTCAACTACCTTTGATTATTCTCCTTTATTCTCTTCATTTTCCGCTCATGTGACACTTGGGCCGGCATTCAAGGATTTTCTTTTTCTATCCACATATTTCTGTTCTTTTTTCAAGCTCTTAAAAATTGTTTCTCATGAATCGCTTTTGACAGTCAGCTCCAACCCTGAGATCTGGAGAATCAGTAGGGACTTGTCTCCCTTGTATTTTACTTTTGGCCCTTTGCTGAGGAAGGGGCAAAGCATATGAAAATATTTCTCGAGTAATTGTGGGGAAAGAAGCAATATTATGTTTTTCTAGGTGGCTCTTATTCCGCGGAGGTGCAAATCTTTCATGGAACCGTCATACTTTTTTATTACAACAAAGACAGCAATTCTTTTTCTGACGCGTTACATCTGGGCTAGTACTTAATACATTCTTCATCCCTCGAGAGAGCAGTTCAGCATCTGTATTGATTCCATCTGCATCAATGTCCATTGACTTTTCTCAACACTTTCGCAACGTGGCAATGTTTTATGAGTAGCAGTGGACGTGAGCCTCATTTAGGAACTTCAAGTCTAGTGCTGCGCTGTGCTCAACAAGTACTGTGTTTTGCTTGGATCAAATGGTATAATATCTTCCTCGTATTTCATCTTGCAGGACGGGCTATAGCTGGGCCTTCGGGGGTCGAGATCCACAGGATTTGGGACGCTGCTGAGCAACATGACAAAGATGGATCAAGTGAATCCGGCAGGGTTTCAGTGAACCCAGAAGAGGGAACCACGTCGTGGGCGATAACAACAAACACGACGGAGTCTCCACCAACGACTCCAGTTACACAAATGCCACTCGAGATGACAACCGAGTCGGAAGGTCCGGAAGCGAACACCAGGATGGCGGAAAAGGAGAGTGGCTCCGAGCAGACGGCCGGAGATGGCGACATCTTTTGGGTGTCCGGCATCAACACCGCCAACCCCGTTGGAGAGTTTAACGCCTCTACCATGGACGTTTTTGGCGCTGCGGACAGCGGCAGTCGCATCAGCTACCTCCTTGAGAAATCCCTCACCGGGATTCAGAGTAAGAATGGTTCAACTCAGATTGTTTCCACTTGGAATTTATAGTGGAACAACATTCAAAAAAGCAAAAAATATGCCTCTCGGTTTCATTCATGTCAGCAACAGATGTTCTCATTCAGAAACCTAGTTATGAATTATCAGCAAGTCATTTATGATCCCAAGTATCTCTGCCTTATAAGAGTCTAAGATTTCCATTGTCTGTTCTCAAGGTTCAGCTTTTTTATCAGTAATAAGTGAGATTGAAGTTATCCTTAGTAGTCGTCGAAAAATTTTTTGGTAGTGCCATTTTCTCTCTTCTATACACCTCATTTTTGAGGAAATGAAGCAGGAACAAAAAGAGAAATAGTTATTAGTTTATAAAATTAAATCAAACAAATGTCAATGTGGAGTTGCATATTAATTTAACTGCTTCCAGCATCCTTTCACGTGCTCAAGGTAATAAGTCTTCAAAGGGACCGCAGAAAAATTAATTGTTGATTTATGTAAACTCTTTCTTAGAGTATCACAATGAGAAGGTAGCACATTACGATGGTATTAATTGAGATGGTATCCTGTACGAAAAAAGAGAATTACCGTAAAGTGGACCATTTTTATAATTTTTTAATATAAAACTACTAGTTAACATTTAAATACCCCTTTGGTATTTCAAATTTAATACCTTAAGACCTAACCAATGTAATACTCATGAGAAAGTACCAACTTTCAAACAATTTGTATTTTTTTAAATTTAAAATAATGGTCCGTTTCACTCAAAAAGGTGGGGTAAAGTGGGTCACTGTTCTATTTGCTACTTAAAATCATTTAGACTAGGTATAAGGTAAACGACCACTAATATTTGTTTTTAAAAAGTTTTAATGAATGAAAAATGTAGCGGATTTTCACTTTCACATTTGTTGACTTTCAAAGAGGGCGGCTTGTCTGACAAGTTTCAGAGGATTTAAATTTTTTGCCCTACGACGAATTGTTATGCGAGGAACACCAAACATCTCCGCATCTTTTATAATTGACATTCTGCCACTCTTGACCTGTTATACTGCACATTTCATATCTTCGGTCTTCGTCACGTAGGTACGGACCACGGTGGTCCACCTTATCCTACAAAAATAAGCATTTCTATTTATAGCCGGATTTTAAAGCCGCTGAAGTTGATACAGCATAAAGAAAGAGTCGGCATAGCATTAAATGTGCGCTAATTCCATTTCTGTAGTCGGCAGGTGATGAAATCTCTCAGCTTGTAAGATAAAATATAAGATTTCCAATTCTTCAATTAGGTGGAATATGGTGTTCCAAATTAACGTAAATTTCAGCTTAAACGTATCTCAGTTGACGATACCACGCTTGTTGGAACACACACCACAGCCCAACGCCTGCTCAAACACTTCTACAAATAGTTCCAGAGCCATCAGTTAGGTGTCAGGAGAAAATATGCACGGGACTGTTTGAATGGTCCACTTTACCCCACTCTACGGTACCTTAATTGAGGTATTAACTTACGGAAAAATTCGATCATGTATCACCTTGGTGTAAATGGACGTTTTAGACATATCTGGTAATGAGAGGATATGCAGATTACCGAACTCTCACACATGCTCTCTCTTTCCATAGGCGGACGTTCATATGTATTGGGAATCGAAGCATCGGCCGGTATCGCACCATCCAAAACATCGATCGGCCTGTACATGGGCTTTTCTCGTGAGACAAGTGGTCGGCTGGCACGAGCCTCAATCTTTATGAAGAATGGCAATGGAGTACGTGTATTTTGATTTTTTATTTGCGATAAGAGCTCTTACGATAAGAGGCGCCAACGTTGCGTCACCCAAAGCATATGTTTCCTAAATTGTCTCTTAGGCCGGGATTACGATGAACGTTTTCTCACCAGACGGAAACGGACGGTGGCGGTCAACGCCAACGTAGCGGCTCAATTGTTGGTTGCATATCACGATCGACGGCAGATTGGAAATACTGCCATTTTCCAATATGGCGGCGCGGCGAACAGTCACCTCTTCGGTTCGAATGGGGGCGTTTACTCGGAACCAAAATCGCAATTTTGTACACGAAATTGTTAGATGGAAACGAAAAAAGAAATTTAGTGAAAAAATTAATCTTCTAACCACAACCATTCACTCATAAATCAAAAATTAAAATAATCAAAACGTGACGCCCACCGAAAATGCTGCTGTGATAACATTGACGTCACTTTCCCCCCGTCCTTGGGAGGGGGAGGGAGTGGAGGGGGATTCTCGGAAGGTCTGCTCGCACAGATGTTGTCGTAACTGCTCCGATTAGCAGTCAGCTGTGTCCCCCTCCTTTGCGATAAGGCGAAGTAGCTTCGCGGGCTCAGTTGTGATTGGACGAAATCGTTATACGTCAGAGGTTGCATCACAGCCACTTTTCCGAAAGGGTTAAAAACATTATTTTTTCGATGCCTGTAACTCGAGAAATAATTGACGGATCAAAAAACGGAAAAATACGGGTCTTTTTATTTTACAAACTCTATCATATTCGGCAATAAAAAAATATGGTAAACGACCCCATTGGCGTAAAATCGTAAGTTTTTACCTTTTTCCAAAAATTTTCTAGCGTGACTAAAATGCTAACATTGTTGCAGGTTGTGTTTTGAAAATTTCATCGAAAAAGGACGATTTTCAGTGGTCGAAAAAAAAGTTTGAAAAGTATGACCCTCATCCGAGCAGTTCCCCCCCACTTGATATTCAAGTCACTCGTGATTGGCTGACGGAAACTAACGCGACGGTAAAGATAGACCTTGACAAGTTTTCCTCAACGTACGTCGGTGGCATGTCAACGTCCGTCCGTCGTGATTAGCTTCATAGCGTTCTCATTCTTCTAGCTTCAGCAACGCCACCGTCCGTTACCGTCACGTCAGAAAACGTTCATGGTAATCCCGGCCTTAGAGAAGGGTGAATAATATTTTCATTTCGGATGCATGACCTCGAACAATTATAGGGAATTACCAGATACGCATTTTACACAGGCCATTTTGTAGGATTTTAGCAATGCACGAAGTATTCAAATGTGTTGTTACAATATACGCTATACATCTCCTACCATCTGCAGTAGTAAAGAAATATGTTGGTCGTGACATAAGCTATAAACAACTGGTCATTCTTGTGACTAAATTATTATAGCTATTATCAATTACAATAGTCTGTGATATACAAATTGGTATACTTTGTCTTTTGGTACAAATTGGTATACTTTGTATTTAAGGGCTGTATGTTAACTATAACTCTTGATTGCAATGGTTCATCAGATAATTATAATTCAGTGATTCACCTTTCCGAGTGAAAATTATAATATAAATCTACAATCAATCGTGGAAATAATTCGAAAATGCCAAAAGCCATTGAATACATTGCTTTGCGTGTAATTTTATTGTCTCTTCGAATAAACATCACATTAAAATCTCACATCATTGAAAAAATGATGGTGAATGCAAGCAAATTGTGTCTTAGTTGGATATGGAACATTTTGTTACCATCTCGAGTAAGACATTTATTTGCATATCAGCGAATAACATCACCATGGCATATTTTGTATGGAGATTCAGCAATTTGAATACCCGAAATGGGTTATTTAACAGCATCATGAGCAGTCGGCTGCATTGCATATTTGTAATTCCCAATTTAAATCTAATCACACCTAATTTTTGCTTCCTCAGTCAGCTGTTGGTATGACCGGAGTTTTGTCGTGGCCGGCTACTCCCCTTGTCAGTTTGGAGCATATTCTGAGGTCTAACCTTAGCTCCAGGGTCTACGTTGATATCTCCAAATCCGACAGTGAGCCCATAAGTATTAAGGTACGTAGGAAACGTATCTAGAGTAATAAAACAAATTACTTAAATATAGCTTATACTTTATCTATACACTAATTTTTATTATATCCGAGATTACATGTGGATAATTATTCAATATTAGTATTATAAATCAAGCTGGTATTCAATTAAATTCATTTCTAGATATGCTGTTATTAATTGTAGCTAATTTTCACGCAATATGAATATTTTCCTCGCTTCACTTTGTGGAAAATATCTATACATAGTGCTAAATCTAAGTTGAAATATTGAGATTTGGTTGTTCATAAATGATGCACATAAACTTTAGAAATTAAAAGTGAGGAAATGAGTACAATGACAAGTAGAAATCTCTGTTATTATTGGAAACCGTAATAATCTTTTTTTGAATTAATTATATATTTTGCTCGTTACTTCCTCAAGTACTCTTACGATTAATGTATTATAATCTCTGTAGTAAAACTTTAGCTACTCTATCAGTAGGATTTCGCAGGTTTTTCACGCCCTAATTCTTGTATGGGACTTCTTCCGGGTAGGTTTTTTCGTAAAGTTATAACTATAGTAACCTTCACGTTTTCCCCACAGCTATAAGCACCTACACGCACTATGCGTTAATTCACTAGTTGCGACGACGTAAAAAACATAGGAAACACAAAAAAAGGAACACTCACAAACGTTTAGATAATGGAAGCTTTCGACAAACGTTGCTGTTTTTCTCAGCCCAAAGGAAAAGCCAGTTTTTCCTTTGGGCTGAGAAAGACAGCAACATTTGTCGAAAGCTCCCATTATCTATACGTTTGTGAGTGTTCCTTTTTTTGTTTCCTGTGTTTTTTTTACGTTCTCGCAACTAGTGACTTTTATAATTGTGTTACACGTTACGAGCTTTCATGAATTTGTTGTATATACATATACAACAAATTCATGCACATATGAACAAATTCATATACATATGCAATGTTTTCATTGATTTTTTCAATTTCTGAATCATATATTTTTATGAATTTCTGCTTCAAATGTTAATTTTGCTTGCTATAACAATCACAATTTTTTGTACATATGTAGACAAGGGGTTATATGGCAGAAGGGGCAGTTTTTTCTCAGTTCTGCCCCAATAAATAAGTATCATTATTATTACCTCGTATCTCATCCCATGTTGATGATTCAATAATTTGTTTTGTTTATAGCTGTTTTGTAATACCAAAACGTGTTTAAACATTTATTTCATCTTAAATTTTATCTACAAAATATTATTCATACTATGTTGAACCATTTTATAGTTTTGTTCTCAGCATTTATAATGATGTAATTGGTTATAATTTACTGTATTACGATGCATTGTATTGCTATTATCAAGTATATTTAAATTATGTTAATTTTATTCTTGTACTCTTACTGTAACCACACATTGTACAGTTGGTAGTCTTAGGGGCATTGAACCCAGAGAAAATAAAATTTATTATTAATATTAAACCTTCGGGAATCGGGTTGGTGGGGACCGAGTTGGTGTGATGGTTAGAGAACTGGCTTCCCATCTGGAGGGCCGGGGTTTGATTCTCGGCAGTGGCGGATTTTTCAGAGACAAACCGGCCCCTACTTGAGTGCCTATTGGAGGGCATTTCAGGTTCAGTCCGTCGGATGGGACGTTAAGCCGTGGTCCCCTAGGCGCCTGTCGAGGCGAGTCTGTCTAGGCGAGGCTGTCTAGGCGAGTGGCTAATGCCGATGCCGGGTTTCTCTCCACCCTTCCTCCATTACCTGATATGCTCCTACCATTACCCAATTACTCACCTATCCTAAACGGCGCAAATTACCTCAGCTGTCGGTGGCCTCTCCTGAATAACGAACTAAACGAACCAACTGGGATTGGTGTGGTGCTATCAGTTTTATCAGATTCTTTTCTGAGGCTGGTGAAAAGGAGAATCTGCCAAAGGGTGAAAGGGATCTGCCATCTATGAAGACATGTGTGTCAGATACAAGAGCTCCCTGTCAAGAAATGGTAAGACCAAGTGGTGGAGGAGGATCGGGTTGGTGCGGTGGCTAGAATACCGGCTTCCAAGAGCCGTTCTTGAACCTCGGGAGTCGCAGATTATTCCAGGTGCACCGATCCCTTCCATATGTTGTGCTGTTTATATACAGAAGAGTGCTGTTTAGAGGAACTTCAACTTCAACACTCTTGTCGTCGCATAGGTCGTTGAACGGTGGACCCTTTGGCATCTTTCGTTAGGAGCAAGCATATGCCAACACCGAGATTGACCACACCCATCCATCATTTCCTAAAATAATCACACCTCATTCCGAACACCCACCTGTTTTTTATATGCAAATAACCATAGTCCTCCGTCGCCTTCTTTTTTTATCAACAACTACTGAATGTTTGACCGCACCCAAAAGATTTTTCTGCTCTAGAACATCGAATGACCGTTCCGGATCTCTTTGAGAATTTTGACACAGAACTGTGTCATTACACTACATATTTTGTTACTTTTCCTATCATTTAGGGTCTTGTGGCAAATCTGTGCACGTCACTCATTTCTTTGTTAAAGCTTGGAAATTTAGGACAAAGTACTATATGGAAAAAATCAATAAACTGTTTGGATACAGGCAAAATAATAATCATAGTGATCATTCATGTAACGGTCAATCACCTTAGAATAATTTAACAAGTTCACGAGCATTTAAGGGCATGTCATCAGCACTGTCTGTTATGCTAAAATCCTTATTTTACCTCGTTCTTCAATTAATGTATCCCCTAAAAGATATTATTGCCTCTAAAAACGTAACTGCTTTTCCCTTTGTAATAGTAGTGGTTTATTGAAGCAAACTTCAGCAGAGATTTCTTATACTTTAAGGTTAGTTGTAAGCAGATATCTGAGTGTTAACATGCTTCAGGAGCTTCGGAGGGAGGAGAGAATACAGTTGTGCGAAAATATTGCTTTGCATGAAAATATTTTAATAATATCCTGCCTCATGGTACCTTATGGAAATTAGGATCGTGTACACCCTAAAATACTCTATCCAGCAGTGTATACGGAAATCCTAACAGATATGTGGCCAAACTTTATTAGACATAACTTTAGATTTAATTGCTAAATGGTATAATCTTTGTCTTCAACTCTAATTTTGCTGTTCTTGTCCATATCCGTAAGTTCTCATCCCAAAGGCATTTGAAATTCGCGTATCATTTGGTACAGATCCTCGGCTATCTCGGGATTGATCAAATTAATAGGTGTGTCAGGCATGTGTAAGACCAACCATTTCCTCTATCAATTTGTCTTTCTGGAATAATTTAGTCACTCTGTTCTTCACAGTATTAGACCGATTCCTCGATTTAAGCATAAATGGAAACTGATGAAAAATTTAGTATGGAATGGGAATTTTAACATAGGCTGTTTAATTGAAATTGAAGTATACCACAGAGCATATGTGGTTTCACATTTTCAAGTTTTAGCGTTCAAAATCGTTAAAACGTTGTTGAACGACCTCTCTTGAGCCGACTTCACGTCTTGGAAATGTTACGACCGCAGCCGTGCTCTCTTGAAAGCTATTGGAAGACTCCCATTCGACCACAATTTTTTTGTCTCGGAATGGTTATTATCGAAGGTGCCGGCACAATTTTTGTGCTCGCACTTTTTTTTTAATTTGCTCTCGGTCTGTTTTTATGAGTCCAAGCAATATTATTTCATGGTAGCTGTATTCTTCTTTTATGAAGTAATACGTAATGTAATATTAGATAAAATATCTCCGGCCTCAAGCTGTTAGCCGTTCTTTCACGGTCGATAACGCAACGTTCAAGTTTTTTTCTGAAAATCGTCGAGCTCTTGCCCTTTAGACTATCGAATTTTGTTGCCTGTATGTGAGCCTGCGCAATCACACTCACAGTACCTTTCCCTATGCAACACGGGCCTGTAAGTTTACGGAGAATTTTTCGCTTGTCACATATTGGTCTAGTAATCGTCTTTCTAGAATTTCAACTTTCCTATAAAGTTCTAAGAGGCCATACAACTTCTATTGAACAATTCATCTTAACAGATAGGTCTGAACGCTCTTTTACTTATCCGAAACAACGTATACCTGATTTTGAACGCGCCTTGTCAAGAGAATTTGGATTGCGTGAAACTAGTATAAGGAAAAAAAATCCTTTGCTTTGCAGCATTACTTTGGCAGTTGAATTCCACATCCACATCTACATAATACCCTGCAAGCCACCACAAAGGTGTGTGGCAGGGGGTGAATTTACACTAAGAAACGCATCACATATTATGCATAAAATAGGATTAGTTATAATATACTAGTCTAAACTTCAATGCTTACAAAAGATATAAATAGCCAAGGAAGCATGCAATATCATGCTGTTAGCTGGTTTAACTTAAAGTTTTTATGCCAACATGCAACTACCTATGCTATCCATAGATACACTCGTATCTATATATTGGATATTGGATGTATTGGATATATTTATCGCTATTTCCATCCCTAATTGTACGAGGATGAATGGGGGCATTTACTCGATCGGAACCGAAATCGCAATTTTGTACACGAAATCGTTAGATGGAAACAAAAAATAAATTTTGGTTAAAAAAAATTATCTTCTAACCAGAGCCATTCACTCATAAATCAAAAATTAACAATAGACAAAGGTGACGCCCACCGAACAAGCTGCTTTGAGACTTACTACGTCATCCACCTCCCGTGTTTGACTGCTTTTAGGGAAAGGGAAGGGAGTGGAGGGGGGAGCGGAAGGTATGCTTGTACAGATCCTGTCGCAGCCTATAATTTCCATTGGAAGAGTCAGCGGTGTGTCACTCATTGCGATAAGGCGAAGTAGCTTCGCGGTCTCAGTTGTCGTGGGACGAAGTAGATGACGTACAAATCCTTTGCACGCCCTCTTTGCCGAAAGGGTTAAAAAATCAGTTTTTCGCCGCTAATAGCCGGAGAACTAATTAACGGATCAAAAAATGGAATAATACGGGTCTTTTTATTTCACATACTATCAGGTTCGGCAATAAAAAATATGGTAAACGACCCCTTTGAGAGCACAGCTATGAGTATTGAAGCAGACATTTTAGTATTGAACGAGGCATTTTTCCTTGGCAGGGAAGCATGGCACGATCGGCACGGAAGGGTGCTCTCCTTCGTGTGAAGATGGACTCCAAGGAGTGCCTGACGCAGGAGCTCAACTTGCAGCCGGAATGCCGGGGCATTTATAGGGAGGCAGGAGCCCTCGATCGCTACAATTTCACTATTTCTTCGCCAGGAGGAGTAAGTATCGCGTAATCAATTAAAAATCAATTTTTCTTCCATGATCGAGGCGATTTACACAAATTACATAATTACTGATATATGTATGCGTGCATACAAAATTATCTTGATGATAAGGAACTTGATAGCAACACAAGAAGTTGGTACGAAACAAAACACCTTCAATATGCGAAGTTTCTCAGTGTTGCCATCAAACTCTCTTTCTTCGAGGTAAATTTGTGTCGGCCGAAAGGTCGATTCTCCACACTGGACTACACGCTACATACATTTAGGATAGATTTATTCGTCCGTTTATATTTCTTCTCCAATTTTTTTCCCCACCTGCTCTTAGTGGGACAAATTACCTCAGTGGTCGGCCACTTCTCCCAAAAATACTACCACCCGTTTCCATGTTCCCAGTCAGTTTTCCCATACCAATCCAGTCGAATAGACCATAACAGTGGTATGGTCTATTCGATGTATATGTATGTTTTTCATTCTACTATATTCAGCGATAAAGATTAAAGGCTGTTGTGCTTATTCTTGATCCAATTTCGTTTTTTTGAAAAGGTATCCGAAATCGTAATTCCAATTCAAAATATTGCACCATAATGTCTACCATCCTCACACTCACTCATTCATCATGGTGTTTCCTTCCAGTTTGCGTTTCTGGTCAATTCAAATATCCTGAATGCACTCAAATATTGGAACTACCCATACGTCACTGAAGTGAGATATGATGACAAGGATGCAACGGACCAGGCGAGCATAATGATGGACGTTTGTAGGACTAATAATTGCGTCACTGGCCTCCTGAAATTACCGAATAACAACGTCCATTTCGATCGCGTCCCAACAAACGCTCGTCTCACATCCAGTCTTCTATTGAGTCCTGCGTCTGGTTCATTTGCTTCAATGCAGGACGTATGTAAGTATGCAATACAACGAATAATTTAAATGCATTTTAGCGTTTTATGCTATATCCTCACGCATAATACCTTCAAAGTATTCGGGTATGTGGGCTTGTTGTATCAGTAGTATTTATCTTTCCTAGTGATTATATTGCTAAGGAATTGATGGCTCGGTATTAATTCAGAAATTGGAGTATCATTTTTTTCAATTTGTGAAGTTGTAAAGAAATTGTGAAATTTAGACTAGAATATAATTATTAATCCTTTTCATGCATGATATGTAATGCTTGTTTTTTGTGAATTCATCCCCTGCCACTCACCTTTACGGTGCCTTGCAGGCAGTAGCGTACCAAGGTTACCTTGGTGTACCTTGGCGCCCGGGGCTAACTAGATGGTAGAAAATCCCCCGCAGAAAAAAAAATTATTTCTTAAACTAAAAAAAATATGTTTTTCAATTTTGGCGCCCCCCTCCCCCTCCTTGGTACGCTACTGCTTGCAGGGCATTATGTAGATGTAGATGCAGATTTTTACTTTTACTGAGATGAAGGTATTTAAATAATGCGTTTAAAAGGAGCAAATCTAGGTAGTTTTAATTATTGTAAATGTGGTAAAGTCTTAATAACATTATTGATGATGCTTGATATTTTAGAAATAAAACATTGTACCTTAGAGAATAATTTACTGCTACATTTACGTTTCCTTGCTATAGCTTGTTTAAAGCTCCAACTTAACAATTTCTTGAAAGTGAATGAGTAAAAATAAATAAACACAATTGTAAATCGGCCAGTATAGAAATTATAATTTATAATTCTAAGTAATATTTAGGCCAACATATTTGTAATAAATTCTTTTTTCTATCATCTGGTTGGTTGGTAATTTAATTTTTTTCATGAGGTTTTATTTAGTTTTTCTATAGATTGAAATTCCCTTTACCCTGCGCATAGTGTTAATTAAGCTGAATTTTACATAATCGGTCATTGATGGATGAATGATTGTTGATATCTTTGCCACCAATTTCTTGGAGGATTGTAAATTTCTTATATCCCTTGCTATAAATTGCTACCATCTCGATCAGAAAATGCGCGAAGAGTGAGTTTTACTTGCTCAGATTCCCGCGAGCGGGTAGGTAAATTTATGTGTCACTTGCTGAGTTTGCGGCGTAATTCATGCTGGTACCGCGGCATGCAAAAACAAAATGAATGGAAGACAGCGCAGTCCACGCCATATAAAGGATCTCTTTCCACATTCCACGTGCTAATGGCTCCGGGGCAACTGCTTCTATCGCTCGCAGCCTCATTAGTTTGGTTAGAATATTATTAATTTAGACGGCGATAGTTCGAATAAAAACCTTCTAATTGTCACAAATGCAAGTGTAATTCGCCATCACTATATATTTCCCGCACATAATTACGTGATGGCTTTATGAACCCTGTGTGAATTCATTCCACTAGTTCTTGATGGAAATATACCTAGTTCTTGCTAAGGGATTGAGCATTAACTGTTGCATTTATTATCATATTAACGGTGTTTGCCAAGCATGTGGACACGGAGTGAATGTATTAGGTTTTCAACTGGCAAATGTACCGAGGCAATAATATTTCCCGGCCCGTGAGACGGTCTGTGATTTTTGGGATGGATATTTGAATCAGAAATAATAATTAACAGCTGTTAACATTAACAATTCAAAGGATGAAAATGGGATGAATTGTATAAAAAAATAGCGATTGTATCACGACGCTACCCGACGTAGAATCCCAGAATCGATGGAATAATGAGGAACGAAACTTGAGCTCGCTGCGGCAGCGTAGTCTGTAGTGAAAGAAGATAGGTGGGTACCTCCGATTTCATCATCTCCATCATATGTCAGCAAACATAAATGACGGAAATTAACCATCTCCGGCATGAATTCGTATGAGTTATCGATATTCATGTATGAATATTATTACCTATTATTATATTATGTTATATTATATGTCGTATTATATTATTACCTCAGGAATGAATGCTAAGATTGGTTTGACGCAGGTCTACGCTCGATTTTCCTGTCAGCAAATCTCTTTATATTCACAGCATTCTTCTCTTCCACATCCTTCTCTACTAGTGGTCCATCTCTCACGATCACCTCTGACAGTATCGCATGCACGAAAATATTCCTTTGACTGTGAGAAGCAAACCAATTTTAGAGCGCGTAATAAAGTGCATACGGAAATACGACATATTTCAAAACGCTTGCCCGTACTGTCACGGGATGTGTGCGCGCAGGACTTAGCCGCTGCCAATTAGGTACCGTTTGTCATGAACCAGACAGTATCCAGAGCGTGCATGTGAGGCATTTTTTTTGGCATTCGTCGAAAAGGGAGAGTGACTCGATTTCCTCCCGCGCTTTCTCGCCGGGAAGGAAAATCATTCGAATGCAGGCAAACGGAGTCATTCGGTGACTTTTCATCGGGCCAACCAGCTGGGGAGTGGACCTTGAGGTGGGGGAGTAAGAGAACGTGTTCAAGGAGGGTGGGTGGTGCGGGGAAGGAATGCAAGCCGTATGCAGGTGCGAGCGGGCAAAGTCGAGCGAAATCGAAGCGTATGTCTTCAAGGGGCACAGCACGGGAGAAAATCCCCGAGATGGGGCGAAACAATTCATGCTTCGTCCAGAAATCTTAGAGGCTTTCCACTCGTTATAACGAGGGTTAATATCCGTCCGTAAGGCGGCAGATAATCGTGCGCTGGAACTGAGCTACGTACAAGGGTACTACGAAGAAAAAAATGTATACCTGCTCTCCGGGGGAAATAATCTTGCCGCGAAACTCGTTTGCATTCCCAGTGGCCGGATATCGCATCACCGTACACTTGTCTTCCTGACGGTCATTGTGTGGGAGGGATTTCGGATTTCCTGCGTTCGTGTTCGCATGCAAATTCTCTAAAAACCTAGATATTATGCGGTCTAACTACCTTTGCACTTTCGTATTAAAAGCAGTTAAGCGTGAAACTTTATGAGCGTGTCATGCATGGCCGATAGACCAAATAAAATCGGCTCTAATAACCGGGTGAGTATGACACCCAAACTACTAATACAAAGGCCGCGGTTGTGATTTAGTTCACGCATGTTATTTGCATAGATATGTTTGGTTTTCGGTTTGGGAATCAAGTATACAGAATATATGAATGTTCAATTCAATTCAAGTGTTACCGTAATAAAGTAGGATGAACTAAAACCTTATATTCATACAATATTACCAATATAGGGTATTCCTTTAGTGATTAATTTTACTTCGAATATTAGTTCATCTATGAAATGACATTGGTTTTCTATTTATGATTTGCATTCAACCATACGCCTGATTCATTTTTTGGAATTAACAAAAGCATGAAAATTCAAACAATTTGATTTTATTTCTCTGTGGGTCATTATTCAATGTCATCAAATCCTTTGCAGTCACAGCTTTAGAGATTATTTTATTGCAATGAATATGAAAATTTCACTAAAACATTAAAACGTCTGATTCATTGTTAAGTACGTCTGATTAATTTTTTGGAATTAACGAAAGCATGAAAATTCAAACAATTTGATTATATTTTTCTTTGGGTCACAATTCAATGTCATCAAATCCTTTGCAGTCACAGCTTTAGAGATTATTTTATTGCAATGAATATGAAAATTTCCCTAAAACATTAAAATAATGTGGTAGCTGTTGTGATAGGTGTTAAAATAATTCGTAACAAAATCGCCCTCCTTTGCTAAATTTAATTGATTTCTTACGTATTTTTCTGGATAATATATGGCCTCATGGAGGATTTTTCAAGGGAATTGCCAAAGAAAAAACATAAGGAAAGACACGGAACGAGGGAAACTAAAGGAAAATTGCATGAGCCAAATAAGGAGGGATTCAGGGAAGCATTAGCACCAAGGTGTAATGAGCTAGCAGCGAAAAGGGAAGAATACCGAGCCGCAGTTAACCGATCCAAGGGTTGAGATACTATGATGACCTGACCATGTCTGGATCGTTGGCCACGAATGACTATCATGACCCTGTCGACTCGGTAAATGCACTCTGGGAACAACCTTAGAAGTGTAAAACAGGGACTGTGTTTTTTTTTATTGAAGGCTAAGAGTCGTATCCTCGGAGGTTAGCGAAATGATTTTCGGCCATTACAGATAAAGCAGTGTATCTCATTAAATTTGTGCGCCTTTGCCGTGCAACGGTCGTCTCATCAACCAACCCCTCTTGTTATTCTCCCTTGGTTTTCTTAGAAGATCGTGACGTTAATAATTTCGACTTTGGGTTTAGAAAAAGGATGCCTTGGAAGACAAACTGAGAGTTCAGAGTGTATTTCCACCATCTTTAATGGGTTTTCTACATCTCACCTACATAATGCCTTGAAAGCCACGCCAAGGGTATATTGAAGGGGTTGGATCAGGCAATCATTGTAAATCAGAGTGAATTAAATTTAAACTTTCTATCATGCAGGAATACAAAAATAAAAGTCAATGAATGCACTAATTACGTGCAAATGAGAGATATAATTCAATCAATCACCTCGTGGAAAATATCGGACATGCATTCAAGAAACACACAAAATGTTACTTTAAATTAAACATTAACATTAATGAACACAAAGCAATACAACGATCATTGAATAATTAGACATTTCAATAAAAAAATAATTTATTAACTTATATTTAAAGGAAACTGTCTCCGGCGTCACTCGGTGAAAAATTTGTCTTTTATGAAGATGGAATACGTAAAATCAATTTTGAAAGCACATGATAGCCGTCCATGGTGGCGGAATTTCAATACGATAGTGTCAAAGCTAAATCAATATTCCTCCAGAACAATATTTTTATTCGATCAAGATTTTTAAGCATTGTAGAGCTCAATTTTATCCACCTTCATTAGTTATATTTTGTAGAGCATGCATGGATTAGTTACGTTAAGATATTTACATGTTTAAAAAAATCACTACATAATACTTTTCTAGTGTATATCAAAATCTACAATAAATATTTTAATTTTAATTTTCCCTCTGTATCTTCGTTGTAACCTAGCATTGTCCCTATTTGTGTGAAATTGTTGTTACAGTCCCAAATGACGAAAGTGCTGTTCCCAAAGGGAACTGCTTGAGGGAACTAAAGCACTTCAAAGTGAAGTGGGAACGAAACGGTTTCAATTTCGTAATGCTAAGTTTTCACGCGGCACGCTGTGAGTTACCATGCACCCTAGTTGTGGCGCGGCGGTCGAAGGAGCGAACAAACGCTCAATATCTTTCGTTTCCATCAAAAGTCATTAGTACAGGTGAACGGGAGCCCACCACTTTCACGTAGCGCTGCCGCAGGCGTGTAAAAGGGGACTGGCGATAATGAACGCTTCTGTGGCTGCGACAAGGCTCATCGGGTACGCGAAAACCTAGGTTGAAAGTGGAAAAAAAGAGGTACATATAAATGGGTCTAGAATAGCGAATCGAAGCACGGTTCTCATAGCGACAGAATGAACTCGTTGAGTCAAATCTCCCGATAAATACCATGACCCTGTTGACTCGATAAATGCACTCTGGGAACAACCTTAGAAGTGTAAAAAAGGGACTCTTTTTTTTTAAATTGAATGCTAAAAGTCGTATCGTCGGAGGTTAGTGGAATGATTTTCGGTCATTATAGACATATTTGGGGGTCGTGGTGGCCTAGTGGGTAGAGCACTGAGCCACTGACCGGAGGGTCCCGGGTTTAAATCCCGGGCAAAATCCTTTCTGGACACCCTCATCTAAATCCACGCGATTCGATTTTCTGCGTGTCAGAACTTCGTAGGAAATGGCATGTGGCCCAGGGGAAGGAACTGGCTCCCCTACCCTGAATGTGTGAATCTCACACGCCATTGGCTGAGTACGGGGTGAGCTCTACTCTCATATATATTAAAACCAATCTTCGGGTTGAATCACTGAGTGAGTGAGTGGCAGACATATTTGGGACCGGAAAAATTGGTCGCTATCGAGAGGTGTCCTCTACTTAAAAGGGCCCAGAATAGGACACGTTGTTCTATGCAGTAACTAAGGCGAATTAAAATTAAATATTATAGCGTGGCAGAAAAGATAAGTCTTCTGAATACCCTAAGAAGAAGACAGGACAACTTGATCTGCCACATCATGAAACATGATGGCGTGAGAAATCTATGATTTATAAAAAGAGTGCTTGGGAAATGTGATGAGAAGACCAAAGAGCGATGTTATTTTTCACTAGTTAGGCCCCACCTTGAGTATGCAGTCAGCGTATGGGATCCGAATGAATTAGGTCTGATTAGAGAACTAGGCAGTGTGCAGCGTAGAGAAGCTAGGTTCGTTAAAAGATGTTACGATAGGTTGAGTAGTGTATCAGAATTAATACAAGAATTAGAGTGGGAATCATTATCAGAGCGTAGGTTAAAGTACAGATTAAATCTATTAGAGAAATTTCAATCGGATAGCTTTACTGAAGATGTTAGGCACATATTAAAAACACCAGCGTATTATGCTAGATTCGACCAGATAAATAAGATTAGAGAGATAGATTGTCGTACAGATAGATTCAAAATGGCATTTTTCCCCCGTACTATAAGAGAACAGAATAGGCAGCATAGGAAAGGGATAGGTAGGGGAAATATTTTAGAGTATTCTGTAGTGCATGATGCATGTATTAACCCCTCAAATACTATAGATACTAACAATCTAGTTGCATGAGACCCTTTAGTTGCTTGCTTGCATGCTAGTAGTGCATGCTTGGTTATCTTCACCCTCTGCCACACATCCTCCCGGTGGCTCGCAGGGTATCGTGTGGATATAGATGTAGATGCAGATGATGAAGACAATCGTCGATGGACAAGTGAAAGGGAAGAATGGCAAAGGAAGGTCTCGTGCAAGATAAATGGAACAAGTGATAAAGAATGTGAAAGACAAGAAATACGTAAACACAAAGAGATTAGGCGATAGAGGAACACAGTGGAGAGCTGCGTCAAACCGATCTGAGGATAATGACTTATGTTGATGATGAGCGTTTTATACACTGCATAGAGGTTTTCATTTTTAAATCTTTGAAAAATAAGTCCCTTTAGCAAAAAATTGTGTAATGAAACAATTATTCATTTTTTATCCATAGAGCGACTTTTAGCATTATCATAATCAAGGCAAGAATCGTAAACGTGGCCCCTGGAAAAGTGATAAGTAGAAGTGTAGTAAGAGGAGAGTGGAAAAAAAAAGGAGTAAGAACTCGTACCGACAAACCACCGACAACACATTGCACCCTAATTCCTAAGAAAAAGCTTTTTCTTAGGCATGTCTTCTTAGGAATTCTTAGGAAAAAGCGTAAAAAAATTCCCTTAGATATGCATATATACTTCAATAAACTTTTCTTTTGTTCAGGGGAAGATAAATTTTTTGTGGACAACTTGAAATATATGTCCGTTAATGGAGGTTATTGAAGGGAAAATTATTCTGCTGTCCGCGTTCGTTATTGAGTGTCCACTATTTGGATGAGTTAGTTCCATCCCATGATTTAGTCTCCAGTTTCTGCTGCAGGGAATTAAAAAGCTGTCCGTTTTTAGGAGACGTCCGCTATTTCGAGGTGTCCGTCAAGGGAGATTTGACTAGAGTGTGTTGCTTGTCAAGCCTTGCAATAGATGGGATCCACAGTCCTCGGACAGTGGCTTTGAATTTCGATGTCACCCCGCGAGTGCCATTCTTGACGGACCGTAATAGCAAGTGTGAGGTATAGATCATCCTAAAAAAAATGTAATTCAGATCAGGTGTTCGGGGTTAACGTTGTGATCTGTGCGTCAACACGGTGATCTAAAGGTTCGCACTTCGAGTGTTATTCTGTGAAATCCATTTCCTCTGACATTTTTCAAATCACTCGATAGCCGTTCATGCCGGCGGAAATAATCGTGAAGAATAAGGTGCGATGTGGTGGAATTTCAATATGACGGTGCCAAAGCAAAGACAATATTCCTCCGGAATAATATTTTCATTCGATCAAGATTCCGAATAAATAACTGACTTAGAAGATATTTTTCTATAGCTAGACGGATATAAGTATTGTAGCGGAAAATTGCGTTTGCAACCTTCGCTTCCTTATAATATTCTCAAAGCAACCGCGAAGGTAGGTGGGGGGTGACTCAACTCTCGGCAGCTCTCGGGGAGAAAAAAAATCTCATTTTTAGCAACTACGGCATTGGTTTCAATGCAAGCTAATCTAAATTCCTCAAGGAAATTCACGGCCTCTCTTGCGATGCAGCCTCCCATCTCAAACTAAAATCATGCCGAACAGTCGGTGTAAAATTCACTATTTACTCAGCATGCGAGGAGATGTCGTAAAAAATATACTTAAGCGATGTAAATTAAGACGTTCGGTCAGTCCATGCCGACAAGCAATTTTGGCCTAAAACCTATTTTACACATCCTTATCATCTTCCTTGTAACATCAATTTAATCCATAACTACTCCTCATTTTATGCGGGAAAAAAATACGTTTTAAATCTCTGTCATCATCATATTTGTTTTCAAGTATGTACCCACGCTAACGGGGGGCTTCAGACCGGGAGGAAATGTGTAAGGATGGGAATGGAGGGGAAAGGAGGAAGGATGGAGAGAAATGTGGTGTGGACATTAGCCTGCTCTAAGCGAAAGGCACCAAGGGACAACGGCTTAGCGTCCCATCCAACGGACGGAGTGCTCTACTCGAATTCCCTCCACAAATCACTCAAGTAGGGTCCAGTGCACGTGAATGATATCTCCCACAGCCGGGATTAGATCCCGGCCCCCCAGATGAGAGGCCATTGCTTTAGCCACTACACCCAACTGACCCCCAAAACATTTGTCTAACTATCTTTCACGCGTTCCAATCCGTAACTAGCGGTGGTGCCGCGTCTGAAGGTGGGACTTTAAACTAACGTTAATTTTTATTATCTAACCAACCATAGTACGCTGGGATTATTAATATATATTTACGGCATTCTCAGCATTGTAGTTCGTCTTATATCCGCCATGACGGCAGAAGCAACATCTCACGTTAAAACATTGCTTGACGCAATTCGCTCTTTCACTTTAACGTGAGAGTCCTTCGTGTTAGAGAATCACTGCTCTTGCGTATTTATTCGCGACCTCGACTATGAATTCTTCCACCTCCCTTTCCAGTAGCTCTTGACTCGATATTCGAAGCGAGCAACGAAAATGAATCGAATGACGCGTGGTGAAAAGAATTTGCCCCTGAGTGACTTCCCGTATATAAATCACGCCGGATAGATGAGGAAACCAATGTTTGTGGCACTGACTGTAACATATGGAATGAGGACAATGAGACGAAGTGGGTAAGGCTGGGATTAGGAGAGTGAAGGTCTATCCCTAATCAGAGTTACAAAAGCCATAAGTTTGCATAAACTTATATTCTTGAATCTCGGTATTTGACGCGAGTGGGTGCAAAACTAAATGCGTGATTGCTTAGCCTACGAACTGATTTTTGCCAAATTTTAGGAGAAGCCGTAGAAGTTTTTCTTTTTAATAAATAGCACAATGTTGTCCTTAAGATGTTTAATGGTGTATTAAAAACCCCAGTGCAATACGATAGGCTCTAAGACTATATTTACACTGATGTGCCTGTCGTTGGGCGTTGGATTTTGCTGTAAATGCGGGCAAAAAACAACTTTCACAATGGATCCATTTCAAGAGAATGGATTCCCACTCATGATCCTATCATTGACCCGTTTTAGGGGTTTGGAATCTTTATTCGAAAACGGGTTTACTTCGCCTCTTCCGTGAGCCTTAGTAGTATTCATTAATACGAGAATTTTTTGCTCAGTTTCGCGAACGCTGCACCCTGTTAAATCACCGTCCTGTTATGTTTTTCATCCCAAGTATTTGCATTTATATATACTGTGGTTGATTAGACCGCACTGATAAACCTAAATGGATATAAAAACAGAGAGGTTTAAATGACCTTATTTCTATGCACGTATATTCATAAAAGGACAATAATAAATTAAATCCAAATTACCGCGAGGATGATTAGGATAGGCCATTTAGATTCCAGCTATTTTTCCATGTTTGCTTGTGATGGGAAATATTTGTATATGCATCATGCGGAACCTGCCCTGCTATATTTTAGGTTAAATTAGGGGGAAATAAGATGAGGATTGCTGGTTGCGGGTATAATGTAGATGTAGCTGTAGATATATATATGAAAGAAATATAACTGAGAACACGCAAATATTTGCTCACGATGTTCAACACCATAATGTGGAAAGAAATACTTTTTCCAATGGCAGGTGGAATATATTTCGTAGAGTAAATGAAGTTTTTCGAATTTTCAAGATAATTGTTATATCACATTCACGTTTTACCCATATATGAATTGCAATTCCAGTTGATAAATAATATTCGATCACCTAAGTTGATCATTTGTTTTTTGCCTTTTCCGTTGTATTTACATAATTTGCCCTGAGCCTAGGCAAAAACCCAGTGCGCCGTGCGGTAGGGGATGATCCAACACCAGACATGCTTTCATGTCTCCAAATGAAAACATATTGTAGTGACTACATTCGGATTTAATTGTCCTTCTTATGAAAACTTTAGTGAAGGGTATGCAGTTACCGCAACTATTTGAAGGTAAATTTCAGTTCCTTGAGAAAGTACTATTCATACGACAAGCTACTGACAGCGTTCCTTCACTCAATTCATCCACAATATGAATAACTTTAAGGATAAAATTCTTACTTTGCAGCTACCTGCAGTTTGGAGCAGAAGAAAATGGTGACTTTTGACGGTGTGAAGTTTGAGCCTCATTTGAGTAATTGTTGGCACCTTATGGCTAAAGACTGCTCTGGAGTATCAAGAGTGGCGGTGTTGGTCCAGAAAATGCACAACGGAACGGTGAGTTTGAAATTAACTGACTAGCCTTGAATTCTTGCATTCGTTCAATTTAAAATTCATCGTCAACGTCACTTTTAAAACGCTAGTCATTTCTTTCACTCGTTGATAACCGACATTTCCGCATAGAAAGCCAAACGGAGTCGATTGAAGAATAATAGTCTGAGTTATTGTTTTCCATTTTACACGTAAAAAGGATATAATTTCTAGTGGTGAGGTATTTTTTCATGTGACAATGCACCCAGATGCTTGAATGCACTTGGATTTATGCGTGTCTACATAAATGCATTTTGTGTTTGCTATCTCAGTGGCCTTTCTATGTTTTCCTCGAATGCATAGAGCTATAGCGTAAGCCTGGAGGAGGTTTAAAGTAAGATAAATTGAAATTTTATTCATTCCACACTCTATGCTTTGCTATTAATGGAAACACGGGGTGAGACTAAACGCCTCATAACTTAATCGCATGATTGTAAATTTTCTCCTTATTCATTCCAAGAACATTCCTCCATAAATTGTCGGTCGCGGAAAATGTGAGTAAAATAATGTCAGCGTTGGGGCAATATTTTATGATCCAGGTCTTAATTAATCATCGCCCTTCGGTGGAAGGACAGCGCCAGAGAGTAGAGAGGAAACCTTTGGTGCATAATGACCGCACACCTCTCCGCGTCTACCCAGTCGATGGCTTTGTGCGTTCATTCCGCGAGAAATCTTCCTCCGGCCCTCTCCATCACCACGATCATCTTCTTTCTTATCTATCATATGACTCACTTAAGCCGTGTGGGGATTTACCAATTATCTGTCCAAATGCTGCCTTCGTAGAGAAGATAACATCTACATCTACATCTACACGATACCCTGCAAGCCACCGCGAGGGTGTGTGGCAGGGGGTGAAGATCACCAAGCATGCACTACTAACATGCAAGCAAGCAACTAAAGGGTCTCATGCAACTAGATTGTTAGTATCTATAGTATGTAAGGGATTAATACATGCATCATGCACTACAGACTACTCTAAAATATTTCCCCCACGTATCCCTTTCCTATGCTGCCTATTCTGTTCTCTTATAGTACGGGGGAAAAATGCCATTTTGAATCTATCTGTACGACAATCTATCTCTCTAATCTTATTTATCTGGTCGAATCTAGCATAATACGCTGGTGTTTTTAATATGTGCCTAACATCTTCAGTAAAGCTATCCGATTGAAATTTCTTCAATGGATTTAAACTGAACGTTAACCTACGCTCTGATAATGATTCCCACCCTAATTCTTGTATTAATTCTGATACACTACTCAACCTATCGTAAAACCTTTTGACGAACCTAGCTGCTCTACGCTGCACACTGTCTAGTTCTCTCATCAAACCTAATTCATTAGGATCCCATACACTGGCTGCATACTCAAGGTGGGGCCTAACTGGTGAAAAGTAGCATCGCTCTTTTGTCTTCTCATCACATTTCCCAAGTATTCTTTTTATAAATCCTAGCTTTCTCTTCGCTCGGCCGCATATTTCCCTTATGTGTCTTCCCCACGATAAATCTTTAGTGATTGTTACACCTAAAACATCTCTAAGGACGCCCGAATTCATACGCATTCGAGTTTATTCATCTATTGTTGCTATGGCAATGTAGGGAGCAACGAGAGTATCTTCCCGCATCGCCATATTGGAATCCGCAGCAGAAATTACTACCAATATCCCTCTTCACTTTTTTAAGGTACAAAATCATATTCGTGTTGCGTGTCAATTACAAAGTAGAGTTTAGTAGAATATAACATTAGAGAAACACTGATTTGATAAAATTGTACGAATCGGTTAAATGAATTTTATTATTCCTTCTAATGAGGGGTTACTTTCATTGCCTCAATTGTCACCGATGTATGTTTTAGCCATCGAGCATTTTAGGTACTGTCGTAGCCTAATGCAACATAACTATTTCTTAATGCCTAATAAATAATCGTAGCCTAATAGTCGTAGCCTAATGCAACATAACTATTTCCTAATGTCTAATAAATAAAGTCGACCACAGTTTCAATATTTCCTAGCAGAGGATTAGGGTGCATCTATAATCAAAACATTACTGTCGGATAAACTGTCAAGTGGTTACTGTCGTAAAATTTCAAATTTAGTCAATGGAGAAATGTACGGGCACAATTTCAGTAGTTATTCTAAAGAGGCGGTGAATCTGTTAAGGGGGATCGGGTTGGTGTGGTGGCTAGAGTACTGGCCTCCCATCCCGAGGGCCCGGGTTCGATTCGAGTGGCGGATTTTTCAGTGGAAAACCGGTCCCCACTTGAGTGCCTAGTGGAGGGCATTTCAAGTACAGTACTCCGTCCGTCGGATGGGACGTTAAGCCGTGGTCCCCTTGGCGCCTTTCGTTAAGAGTAGGCTAATGCCGACGCCGGGTTTCTCTCCACCCTTCCTCCGTTCCCTGAAAAGTCCTACCATTACCCAATTATCTACTTATCCTATTTGGTGCAAATGACCTCAGCTGTCGGTCGCCTCCCCTAAATAACCAACTAACTAACCGAATCTGTTAAGTCAGTCTCGCCGTTATGGGAAGGTGAGCAGATGAGTATTGTCAGAATTCAACCGCAGTGGAGGATGGGACGGGGGAAACCAAGCGTCGAAATTAGACTATTTTTGACGAAAGTGGTCCGTGGTTGAACGTCCCTTTCGTCGGACGGAGTATTGAACTACGAAATGGTCTCCACACAGATCTCAAGTGGGGACCAATCTATCACCGATAAATCTCAACAACGACCCAAAACGAATCAGGCTTGGAGTAAAACTCTGATTCGTTTTGGCATATCAGTATATATATGCAGGGTATAATCTATCAATCCAAAATTCTCTCCAAAATGATGTTATATTTGGACAAAAGACTCTTCTTTGATTTTCCGTGTAGGCATTGGCAGTAACTTATGATAGATTTGACTAGATAAATAAAATTAGGGAGATAGATTGTCGTGCCGATAGATTCAAAATGTCATTTTCCCCCTTACAATAAGAGAACACATAGCCAGCATATGAAATGGATAAGTAGGTGAAATATTGTAGGAATAAGCTGCATTGGATGGTGCATGTATTAAAATTAATAACCCATGCATGATAGACAAATACCAGTGGCGTGCATTGGGGGTAAGCTAGATAAGCTGCGCTTGCCCAGGCAGCAATGAAAAAATATACATATCGTCTTCACTCAAACATACATAGGGTCTTCTTCGTTATTTTTCGTTTAGAGAGATTATTCTGACGTTATACGCCGCATTCAATACAGGCCAGTGCGTCTTGTCATCCACTTTGCCGCAAGTTTTCGCCGTGGGCACGGTCGTCTACAGCTGCCCGGGGCCGTGGGTAAGCTCGGCGGACGGAGATCCCCCAAGCACTCTCTCTCTATCTCTCGCACTCAATGATAATGCAATGCGATAATGCCTGCGGCTCGGCCGGGAGGTAGAGGGGGACAGCGACGCGAGCGCCGCCAGCACCGTGTGCCATAGCATGGGAAAAACGGAGCGGTAGGCTACGACACTAAGCGCTTACGAATTTTAATGCAAATTATTTCTGTCGTCAAAATCCAATATTCTCGACTAATACCAAGCCTATAACGTTGAGTATGGTATCAATGGATAGGATTTTTACGGACTTCTGGCATAGCATTCTCAGCTTACTTTAGAACACATTGTTTGTAATTTAGGTTTCATATATCTTTTCGGTGAATGCGCGAAGAAAAAGGAAGGCCCCATAGGGATACGTTGTAGATAGACAATGAGGAAAAGAGGATTATTGTCGACAGGAGACGTATTTTTTATCGTGTAAATTAATGACTAATCAGAGGTATTGTAAATATGTTCATATAAATAAACTGTCTTTGCTTTTTTATACACACACTTCCCAACTACTTCATTTCAACAACCCAACGGAATATTAGATCATTTTTTAGGGAAAGGTAGTATGTTCGAAAGTTTCGCACAGTTTTAAAAGAAAATAACACAAATTTAATGTTCTAAATACAAAACAGTGAATAAATTACGATTTCGGAATATTGGAAATACCAAGTTTAAAGTTCAAACACAAAGAAATCATGAGAAATTTCGACATTTTTGCGTGTTCCCGCATACAAAAACTCGTTGGCTGACTGGGAGTTCTGATCTCGTGAAACTATTTTGTTAGCTATGCCTCCTATTTATGACAAACTCAATATTATATCTAACGCCATAGTGAAACATGAACGGTCATAGGGACACATTCGCTCGTTTGCTCAACTTCGGCAATACCCGCATTGAAGTACGTCTTCATTTCCTCGCTACTGCAGAGTGGCGTAATGGAACAGTGGCCTAGAACAGAGTGATCATGTAGAGATTTATCGGCATAATGCGCCTTTTTGTCATTAAAGAGCTTCCATTTTGAGGAGGAAAGATTGAATCATCCCCGTATAAGGGTATTTACACTGCAATTTTAAATAGTATCAGTAAATATGACCCAACTTGACGACATCATCTCGTCAATTCTACTTTCAGAGGAAGAAGAAAACGCATTAAAAACGACTTGATAATACCTATTAGCACAATTTTGGAAAACAAGATAAGAGACGAAATAGGCGCAATTTTTGTGGCGCTACTTCCAGACGAGGCATCAGATATCAGTAATAAATCCCAGCCATCCACAACACTAAGATACTTCCACGATAACGCCTCGGAATTGCAGTAACGATTAATTTCGTTCACTGATGTGAGTGCAGATGGGTCTGCCAATGCGTTATTTGTTCATGCAAAGCATATAATACTTATAGACAAAGAAAAACTCGTTGCTCCGACATACGATGGGGCAGCTGTCATGTCTGGAGAATTGAACGGCCTGAACAGGGGTGAATCCATGGGGGAGGGAGTGCTGTGGTCGGTCGCCATCCCAAAAAATAATTTCAATAATAAATATCGGTAGATTTTTCAATAATACATATCGATAGGTTTTTTCATTGGAAATTTCATTGTAAGGAGGACGAGACAGGTGAATGCTTTTTTGTCTATTTATATTCTCGCATTTGTTTGCAAATCAGTGGGTGACCCCTCTGAAGTAACAATCGAATACATTGCGTGAAATGTATAATGGCATTTCCCTCAATGTAATGTATTTTATAACACCGCTTATCATTTATCTTATAGAATATTATTTATCTTATTACATTTATATGCTTTTCTGCGTCCTGTATTTAACCTTAAGTTAAAAAGTATTTACGTATTCTTGACATACCTTTCCGAAAAAAAATTTGTGAACATTAAAAGTTCTATAAAACGTACTATCATGTTTCAATATATTGATTACGATGGATTTTACCGATTCATTTATTTCATGGTATTTTATATTTCTAAAGGCAAGCCATGGAAATGACACTTCAAATTACTCATAAGCTCTCAAACCCAGGGCGGTGTCCTTTTATCTATCGTATTCCGAGATCGTGCTGGTAGGTGAGCCGTATCTTAAAAATCAGCGAATTCGCACATTTCCTGCACATGGAATAAATATCACTAGATCTTTTACGCAGACATGTTTTCCTTTTGGAATAGTTCAAGTTAGATAGCCGATAGTTTCTCCGCGAGAAAATTTTCGATGAGAAAATATTTTGGGTATGCTTCTTTTAGATACTTGATGAACATGCTGAAAAGTGATTTTTATGTGCATCGTAGGTGATTAACCAAAGAAATTGTCCACATTTAATGTACAATCCAGTAAGTTAAATAGAATGCCATTCTCGGTAATAGTTATCCAGATTTTAATTGAGGTTACGCTAGTCACGTGGGGGATGCATAACTTACCTAATGTGCGAGCGCTTACCCGAGAATAATTGACGCCGCACGCCACTGGTAAATACAGATAAAAATACTAGGGTAAATACCATTATAACCATTAACACTTGATTACTATGTAGATACTAACCATGTAGCTGCATGTGGCCCTATTATATAACATGTTTCCATGCAATAACCTTGTTGCATGCCAGTAGTGCATGGTTGGTGATACCTCTGCCACGCACCCTAGCGATGGTATTGCGTAGATGTAGGGGAGAGCGGGGTGGCACCGATCAGCGGTAGCCCCGATTAAATTTCTTTTGACCTTATAGTTGTGAATACATGCTGTCCGACCAATAGTTTTCACTCATGGCTGTCTTTGTAACTACCATGCGAAAGCAGAAGAAGGTTTCGCCATTGTGCTTGTGCTAGTGACACGTTTTCTATTTTCTCTCAGTTTCTTGTTACATTTTGATTACTTCAATGCAATATGAGTGCCATAATTATTTCTAACTCATTTAATTTTTATACCTGACTAGTAGTAGTTCATATGTTTGCCTACAATACAATATGTCACTCATATATATACCACAAACATTTAAGTTTCTGGGTTATGATTTGTGTTTTGATGTCAACGGGGTTGTGGCGATAACGCGTGTGGGGAAGGGCCGATCACTTGATTGGTGCTCAGTTCCTGATAGAAATTTGTGTTTTTAAATGTTCATTTTGCATGAAAAAACGTAATTTCATTAATTTTCTGTTTTCAGTTTTTTTTTCTTTTTTCAGGGTTGTTTATTAAAGAAAGAAATGTCAATTTAACGTCAAATACTTCTTTTTTATATGAAATACATTTAAGGAAATTCAAATAATCTTTATTTAAATAAGTTTGGCAATTTTCCACAAACAAATCTTTACTTCGACCGGTTTCGATGTGATGCATCATCATCAGGTCACACAGGTATCACATCGAAACCGGTCGAAGTAAAGATTTGTTTGTGGAAAATTGCCAAACTTATTTAATTATGCTATTCCACCATATAACGCCTGAAACGTCTCTTTTTATTCAAATAATCTTGTGTTCACTTTCAGTAATAAGTTGTTTATGTCAAACATTTAATATTTTCAATAACCCTTTTAATAGCACAATAAAAGCCATGATCGCCGTTACCCCGTGGGTGGGGAAACACCAATCAAAGTTCTTTTTTCATGTACAAATTTTTACAAAAACTTTTTACACAGCTGAAATTTTCAAAATCTATATGTTATTGTTAAATATTTAACCTAAAAGTTCCCAATTAATGCATGTTTTTAAAACGGAATTTTGTTTTTTCCCTGAATTTCCTGCTTAAGTGATCGGGGCTCCCCCACTCTCCCCTCCATGAAAATGTTGGGACGGACAAAATACCTCTCATCTCGTGACTATTTATCGCATCTTCGAACAAGGGTCGACTCAGAGAGACGGCGTCTCCCTCCCCCGTCGCCGCATCGCGAGGTTATTGGATCTGGCGACTCTCAACTCACAATGAGTATAGCTTCGCTTTCCGTTCTTTTTTGGGACCCTCTTAGACGTTCAGCCGTAATAAGAAAACCTCGAACAAAAACAACCAAGGGATGGAAAGCGAAAAACATGGGTCTCGCTAATTTATTGGCAGCGGCCTATTCATGAGCGCGGAAAGCAAGAGTGGGCATAAAGATGGTAGGCTGGAGTAGGTGCAGAATGTGATACCTTGGTGAAAGGTGGGTGTAGCACCCGCGATTAGTTGATTGCATTAGCGGAGCAGGCGTTTGTTTTCGGGCGGGAACTAAAGTCGTTGGCGCTAATTGCGGACGTTGAGGAAACTCCATAAAAAGTCAAATGCGGAGTGCAGTGCTGTGTAGCGCCCAGGCGTAGACAATAAGAGGTCGAAAGGGACCGGCAGCTTTTGAAGTGTGGATATGGATAGGGGGGGGGGGTGCAGAGATTACGTTGTGCGGAAAGGAAGACAAGCGAGAAGGTTGCTGGAAATGGTACGGGTAGGAAGTTTATTGAGGAAATGGGGAGGAGACGGGACGAAAGGGTGGGATGGCTGATGAGCGGTAAGGGTGTTTTTGAAGGACGTGGCGGATGCAAGGAGAGTGAGGAGGGAGGAGGACAATGGCTTGACTGGGTGCAATGATTCGATTTACAAAGTGTACGGAGCTGCAGGAGAAATACGTGAAAAATGGGAATATGCCACACAATGGAGTGTATTTCATGTCCACCCTCGCCAACCTAAATAGTGAAATCACAATTAATGAAAAGAGTAATAAAATTATCAAGGAACCCATTAACCGAAGTGGGTGCGGAAAATAATGGGGATACGACTCCAATACGAGGAATCAATTGCATTCTTATTCGTATTGTGCATGTTAAATTTAAGAGAATCCGTATCTTTGGGATTTCCTGGTTTTCAAAAACGGGGAAGCTTGGCAATTCGCGATTGTATCCTTGGTGCCAACTATTTCAACGAGGTTATGTGTTTATGAGGGAATAATAGCGCCTCAATCAACGAAGCAGAAGGAAAATCCGTGAAAATAGTAGCCTCCAGTAGTAATGCACACGGCTCTTGAAATCACCAATTTGAAAGATAATTTATTCCAGCCGCTTACGAGATCTCTAATTAAGGTTGCGGCGAGACGATAACCAAACCTTATTCTTCTACAGTCAGACTGCATAGTTTTCCGTTTATTTTCCTGATTGAAAAGGGACTGACGAATAATTATCTTTCTTTTCTAAAGGTTATCTTGGGATTAAAGAAGCTATGCATTCAGTATTAAGGGAAAATAGTTGGGCGGAGAGCGCCAGTAGTTTCCGGCAATGAAATATTTTTGACCACTCCATAAAATCTGTTAAAATATATCGATACATCCGAGCCATAGATATTCTTTCAAAGGGAAATACCATGCATGTACATTCTTGTTAAGTACGATTTTGTTGTGTAGTTCCATCCCCGTTTTAATCAAGAAGAATATGAAAATTTCCAATGCTTTGACCCCGCCATCACAAGACGTAAAATATTTGTTTTTAAATCCATCAGAGCTTAATTGTATTTCTTACCAACATCGGATGAATTACAAGCGAATGTGACATAAAATTATCGCATATTTGAATCGTATCGAGGCTTATGAAGATAATTTGTAATAACTTTCGCACGACTGTAACATGAATTTAACTTTCGAATGATAAATAAAGGTCTATAACTATGATGCAGGCCATTTGGTTTTCCGTATTATTACTGCTGCTGCATAATATTGGCTGGTTAGTAGAATTACAAATTCCTAGATCTGCATTTGAAGGCCGCAAAGTATTATTCGTGTATAGTTCACCCCACATTGTTCGTCAGAAAAATTTGGCCTCAAAATACTCGAAAGTTTTGTGATTATGTATTATCTTATTATGAGTCTTATGAATGAGTATATATTTTGAGTCTTATCGATAAATTTTTCGCCAGTTACCTTTTTTCGATACATGCAGACTTGTTACTTGTTCAAAAGTTCCATGTTGTGTTTATCCCGCCTGAGAGGGGAAATGAAAGACGGCATGTCGTGCAACCGATTGTAACGGCGTTCATACGTCAAAATTTGTCCCGTTCCATTACCCGAGCCGGTGGAACAAAAGACGGTTATGATCCGTGCGCTCTCTGACAAGCAATGATTACTAACCCAAGGTTTTCTCTCGGCATATCTCATTCAATAGGTGTTATGACAAATCAAAAAGGAAAAGGTGTTGAGTCGATTGGTGGGCATGAGATGCGACAGTGTGGTCAGGAAATGCGAACGGCATGATGAGCAAATGTCAGAGGGCATCCATTTTCGCTCGCTGCCGCAATTGAGGAAAGGCAAGTTGCAGAGGCAACTCCCTCGGCTCCCTCTTCTTGGCGTTCTCGATCTAATTTTAGAATGATTTCTCTCATTGCGGGACCTGCACTCCGACCGAAAACAACCACGATGAGCGAGACGCATGAAAAAGCAACTCGGTTTCTCGAACGCCTGCCCCGGATGGGATGAAAGTTCATTTCAGTTTATGTAACACCAGTTTTTGTTACGGCAGTCCTCGCTTAGTGAGTTTTACTATGCACGTGTCTATGGGATCTCCATCCGATCAGAATAATTATATCATTTAGCCGGAATCTTCGCTTTATTGAAGAAGTATGGATTGAAATATTCGGCTATACACTATTGAAATATTACTAACGGGAATTCTGTGGTTGATGATTTTTCACCCAGTAACACTTTTTTTTCTAAGAAATTCTTGTAACCAGGGAATCATGCCGCAAACGTAGAACTTAGAATAGAATCTCAAACTATTTGATTTGAATCGATACTAAATGCTAGATGCACAAATAATACGCAAAACAGTCTTTTAAATATAATTTACACGAGTATTCTACCAAAAAAATTTTTTGCCAGTGATGGGTGGGATACTGAGTAGAAGTAACCGAGTTACGGTAGCGATTCCTTTTTTGATACTTTTTACTTGTAATCGTTTCAATAAAATTTGTAACTGCTATGTACTCGTAATCTACTCCTGGGTTATTGAAAGTTACTGATAATTTCTTGTTTTCTATCTCTCATGTTATGTTCCAATTTGGCAAATGCTCTCCTGTCTTTGAAGGTCAATGGCTCTGGCACTATTGATAGGGGAGCCGGAAGTTGTTTCAGTATTTCGTAAATTACAGCATTTTTTTGTGATCCAGGAGGTTAGAGTGAACTGAAGGACGCATTGGCACGCTAGCCTATGGGTGGCAATGAAACCATTATAGGGGTTCCTGGGTACTGTTACCGAAATAAGTGGCAAGAAAGGAATAAAAAATACTAAGCTAATGGATTAATCTTCCAAAGGCTATCTAAATGGTGAAGTATTAATGCATGGGGATCGGGTTGGTGTGGTCGCAAGAGTACTGGCTTTCCATCCCGAGGGCCTGGATTCGATTCCCGGCTGTGGCGGATTTTTAGTGGCAAACCGGTCCCTACTTGAGTGCCTATTGGAAGGCATTTCAGGTTCAGTACTCCGTCCGCCGGATGGGACGTTAAGCAGTGGTCCCCTTGGCGCCTGTTGTTAAGAGCAGGCTAATGACGACGCCGGGTTTCACTCTGAAGTCATGTGCACCGAATATTAGAATGTAAGATGCAAAATTTGCAACGAAGCTAAGGTTCCTTATCTTAGCAATGGCCATGAACATCACGCAAGTCATTAAATGTAATATATTAAAACGTAGTAAGTAACAGGGTTCCGTGTTTAATGAATTGTTAACACTCCTTAGATATGAACATTTGTCAGTAAAAAATATGGCCTATTATTTCAGCTGTCACAAGATTACCCATTACATTGATTCTATTGCTCAAGCAAGGAATTATAGGTAATATGCGTTTAAATGTTTGTATTAAATACAGCTACATCTACGTGATACCCTGCAAGCCCATATAAAGGTGTGTGACAGCTGGTGAATTCACACCAAGCATGCATTACATACCATGCATAAAAAGATTAGTAATAATATTCTGGTCTAAACTTCACATTTTAAAAAAGAAAAAAATACAGTGCTAAATAATAACTAACTGCAAAAAAAGAAGATGCAATGGATCCTATCGCATTGACCTCTTTGGCATATTTCAATTTTTTATTAACTGTAATCTACTTGTAGCTGTAACTAGTTACTTAAAAAATGTAATCGGCACTTGTAACTGATTACAAATTTTGAAAAGTAATTGTAACTTAGCCCAGTTAATTTTTCATTGTACTCTTCCCACCTCTGGTTGTTACATAGGCCTGACCCACGATTTCTAACTGCTTGGAGTCATATCTTGGTATCCTACCTAAGTATCGATAAATTTAACTCGTCTCTCAGCCGTCATATCCACCCTTGCTTCCTTGTCAATTAGAATTCTTATTTCCTTCCTCCCTCTGCAGCAATCACTTAGTACTCAACCCCTTCTCAAACAGAAAAAGTATATCCCCGCTAAATAAGTCCTTCATCATTTTTGTTCCCTCCTTAATATTTCTCTTACGCCCTTCATTCGTTTTCCTGTACACCATGCTAACCTCCTTCATTTCCCTCCAAACCCATGCTCTTGATATACCTGCTAAATGATCTCCCTTGATTTAAGTTTGCAGGACATATGTACACGAAATGCGTAAATTTCTTAACACTCATATTCCATTTGGTCCAGAGATTTGGCTGATTTGGTGTTTTCAATACCATCTAGCAATAGCGAGGACCAGGGTTTGTATCCCGGCAGCAGTAGGGACTCTATAGGAAAATACCAGTCCATACTTGACGGTTGTGATGAGTGACACTTCAAGCTAAACACTCCGTCCGTGGAAAGGGACGTTAAACAGTTGATGCCACCCTCTTGTAATCTTTATTTATAATTCACCTACATCAACCACCATCGTACCTTTATGACTGCAAATGACAGCTTTTGGTGGCCCTCCTAACAACTGGAAAACACTCCATTTTATATTCCACGGTAAAATTCCTATCTGTATACCATTCTTTAAAATTACAAATTCTTGAAAAACGAAGACGGACACTTGTCGAGGAAAACCTGTCCAAGGTTTGGACAATCATATCTCAATTTCGCTATCCTAAGAAGTGGCCATTTTTACAGGTGCTGGAGGTGAATCTGGATAATTACCGGGTGCTCCGTCTGCTTCCCGGCCCAAGGGCGGAATTGAATGGGCGCCCCGTGGAAATCGACGAGAACAAAATGGCCGAGGTCAGCGACCTTGCCAACATCACTCTCATGGTCATCACAAAAGGCGTGGACCAAGCCATTGGGGTCAAAATCCCCACCCACGGACTTGACATCGTTTACGCAGACTCCGGCGCTCTCATCGCGGTAGGTCGCTGGTCACTCGGATTACCGCTCCAAGATGGGTGACGCGCTCTACATGCATGCGCCGGGAACATTTAAAAGATGCCGGAGCGGTTGGAGTCGATACAGAAACGGCTCGCGGACCAGCTCCCTATCTCTCTCTCCAAATTTGGCGGGAGGGCTTCTTTATCGGTCCCAACCTGGGGGGCGGTTCACAAGAGTCGAAAGACATTCGGCTCCTATGGAGAGTTGTGGCTCACCGGGGAGAACGATTCGCGACCCATCGTTCACCGCCGGTGACATGGAAGGGTTAATCATAAGCTAGAATAACATGCGTTCTCACCTCGCATTCCGCACGAAAAAGATCAACAAGTCGTCTGCTACTATCGCAGCTACGATAGCCGTCCACCGCGATCGCAGCGTCTGATTGCCAGCAAATGTGTGGCGACCGATTATAAACGAAATGATCCGACTCCGTCGCCGTGACCGACCGTCGTGCCATCAATGTAGCATAGATTGCACTACGTACTATGACTTTTTTTCCATACATAGTTATAGTTTTATCATTGTATTATCAAATTCGACTTTACAGAATCGCCTCCCTGGAGAGCGAAGGCAGAGTAGATTTTCGGAGAACGAGATTTAAACTCGGCCTAATCATTCTGAATCGACCCTCGCGCTCGGTATTTCTTGGTTCGACACGCATTCAATTTTCCAGGGCACGCTCGCAAGGAATGCTCCTAGTCACGAGAACAAATGTCACCTACGAAGTAAACCTAATATGTTTGATGAGGAACTTGTCTACGGCTTTATAAGTACGGAAGGAATAAAGCCCCCGAGGCCGAAATCTTTAAGGGGACGCATAGAGTAGTGGGAATATGGAAAAGTGGGGGAAGATAAATTAATAAAAGCGCGAGAAAATGAAAGAAAAATCAAATCACGTGATATGATTTTTTTCCTTCGTCCCTAAATTAACCCCTAAATTTTCCAAGTTATGGAAAATACTGGCTGTATTGACAATGATCCATGAGGTTATTTCGGAATCCACTCTGGAATTTTCCCGAGCAGAAATACGATGCTCTTTTGTTTGCTTTTTAGTTCATTATCTTCGGGGAACAAAAAAAATCTCTCAAGAGAGGCCTCTTGAACTTCAACTCCATTCATCGCGACACTGATCAATTTTCCCTTTTTTCTACATTTTTGCCTGCATGCGTTTTTGCAATATGTCCTCGGTGTTGAAAGCTATTATATATGCATTGGCAAATGCATTTTCTAGTAGAAATAAAAAAGGATAATCATTTCACTGCTTCTCAAGATTCTCGTCTAAGTTTGCTTAGAATCCATTGTTTAAGATTTGCTCTAAATGCTACAGATTACACTGATACAAGGTTAATAATTAAATTTCATCAATAATTTAACACACCCTTCTGTCCCAGAAATTGCTTTGCATATCCTTTGCAACATAATCGATCAATCAATTCTCTGGTTGTCCTTTCCACTCAAATATTTGTCACTAATTCGGGGGTCGTGGTGGCCTAGTGGGTAGAGCACTGAGTCCTTTCTGGACACCCCCATCTAAAATCCTGGCGAAACGATTTTCTGCGTGTCAGAACTTCGTAGGAAATCGCAGGTGGCCCAGGGAAAGGAATGTGTGAATTTCACACGCCATTGGCTTAGTACGGGGTGAGCTCTATTCTCACCTATCAAAACCAACCTTCGGGTTGAATCACTGAGTGAGTGAATTTATCACCTATTTTATCAGGCTCTCATTTGTTATTCCATTGTGGCCAAATAATCGTAACTATACGTTTGCTATATTCGCTAAAACCTGTAAAATATACAATCAATGGTTCATGTCCTTACTAAGTTAATTCCTCACCTTATTCGCAACGTTTAAGCACCGCTGATAATTAGCGTATATCCGCAGCAACTAACCACTATTTATCTTTCTTATGGCTGGATCAATTTTGACTCATATCAATTACGGAAGTACAAAAACACGTTTAATAAATCATCATTTCTTATACCGGTAGAAACGTATGCAGATATCCATTTATTACCGATGACCAGTCTTCCAATTTTCGTTATATTTTTCACCTATCCGTATATCCCACCACATTTATAAATTATAAATAAATCAATATTCCTGTAGTGTGAACCATTGTTTATTTCATGACAGGACTTTTGTTGCTTAAACGTTGCTCGTTTACCGGCTGAATAATGCTTCAGTCTCCAGGTACAAATTATGCTGGTTAAAACGGCGTGGTCAAAAAGATCTGTTTTAAGTTCCCCTTATTTGTTGGTCGTAATTGGCAGCCGATTTCCGAATTTTTATTGTTATTGGCACGTAACTAAACAGTAGATTGTGCTCACATGTTTAGCCTGGAAAGATTAAGTCACCGTGGGTTTGAATTCTGCCCGGGTGAGATCACTACACGGTCGTGGAGATGTTTGGTCGTCTTAACTCACTCTGATACCGATAAAAAAAATAGTTCGCATTTGAGCTGGAGGATATAACGTGAAAGTAAAGAATTGTGTGTGATGAATTCTATATCTGATACGGTTGTACAGATCTCTGGCAAATCGCATATTTTTTAAGCATGGTCAACAATTTGCCAATTAACTCGTTTTTTTCTTCTCAAGTAATTGTCGCTCCAGCATTCGGGGTCCCTTTAATTTGATACGGCTTGCTCCCGACCAAACGCATGAGTACGAAACGTATCCTTATTGTTTTCAGGCGGATTCTAGTCTCAAGGGACGAATGTGCGGACTCTGCGGCGACTACGATGGACAAGAGGTGGAGGAGTTGAAAAAGGCTGACGCTGTCGTCACGACTTCCGTCAAGGAATTCGTTGCGTCCTACGAGCTGAAGACCGGAAACCAGTGTGATAAGAACTAGATTGAACCCTTATCGCTCAAAGCAGTGTAATTCGTGAAATTTGCGATGAAATAAAGGAATGGCGTAGTGAATGAGAGGAAATCGTGTCATTAAAATGAAAGTTTGAGACGAGAGTGCCGGAAAATTTTGTTTCGATACGGTGAATAAATGTAATTTGTGCAGGAATATTTTTAGAAATCATTTTAAATTGAGAATGAAATGCTTTGCACTCGATTGTGAGAATTCGATCGTTGAGGCTTTTCTTCCGCCCTCTCAAACCCATCACTCGTTTCTAATACATATGTAGGCATCAACAGATTTTATGCCAGTGGTTTCTTATCTAAGTGCCTGTAGGAATGCCACCGATGTGATATTTAGCCATGAGTGAAAAATGCCACCAACCCTTGGGAAAAAGTACTATTTCCTCGGTACCAATTGTTCGTAATTTTAGTCTAAAATCCTTATTTAACAAGATATGTTCTCTCACCTTCTCAACCAATACCTCTCCATGAGACTGAAAAATAAATCATAAATATTAGATACTATTGCTTGAATGCACGATGACCATCACCATTTTTTTACGATGGGCTTAAAAACTTTAAATGTGTCCTTCTCTATTATAATCATAATCTATTATATGAGCTTATTCATTACTTGAAATGAAACTTCAGTTTCGTTTTACGCAGCTCTCCGCTCTATTATTTTATTGGCTGACGTCTCCATTCTCACCTGAGTCTTTGCTCTTACTTCCTGCAAGTGCTTACGACTTAGCGAGAGGATTTCCGTATTTTTGGAAACTTCAAAAATTTTTGGAGGTAATCTGTGACTAGCAGGGAAAACACCTTGTAGTTGTAAAGGAGGAATCATTTTAAAAATCGAATTAGAGAAGGAAGAGCTGGTGAAAGACTTCAGTTCCGTCCCCTGCCCTCCATTTCGGTCAAAAATGCGCTTAGTAGTGCAAAAATAAGTTTATCAAACTAAGAATCTGTGATTGTCTCCATCAATGAACGATATCGGTGATTAAATCTTTTTTACTAATCGGTCGGAATGCTTTTTTCCGCCTGTTTGCAGTTCTATACTACTTCTCAAATGTAAGGTTTTTTCCTTGCATTGCGGTCAACCGCGGCATTATTGTCTGTCTCACAACTCGGAGTGCGCGGCTTCGAATACCACACCAAGCATGGGTTTGCCTTGGTATTAGGTTAAAAGTGCAGTTAGGTGGGATAGTTCGAAGATGCATTAGCAGTTGAAGCACCTTGATAACTAAATCTCTAGCTAATTGTATTATGCTATTTTTGAATCTCACTACATTTTGTGTTTGCGAATTCTTTTTACCAAATTTCTTCCACCCTTCATATTATTCCTTTAGACTCAAAGGCCCTTCGATTGAAGTTGGAGTCAAATTCACATTTATGCTCACTCCACGGTTGCCAACTTAGGGAATTTTGAGGGAATGAAACTACTAAGCGGGATATGGCTCGTGTACATGTATTTTTCACTTTTGGACATGCGAATAATTATTAGAGCTTTATCAACAATTATGATACCTGAAGAGATTGATGCAAGGGAAAAAGCAGTTTGCGAGCGTGGAATATTTCTAGAGCTTTTATAATAACCAACCTTCTCATGTCGGAAAATTTCTTTCGTTGAGAGCTCGCGACACTCATGCGGCTTTGCCAAATAAGCGTGAAATAGCTCTTAGCAGTGCATAAAGCAATCAGCGGCAGGCTTCAAGATGCACTCTGCGGTGCCATAAAGGACGTGTAACTTACTGAGAAACTCAGTTATTTTTGTAAATCTTCAAGAGTCAGACATCCTCTTCTTTTCAAGGCCAATGACACAGCAGGGTCAAAAGGATTACAAGCGGCGGGATCTTCACCCAAATACCGAAGGTGACCTCGGAATTTCCTGGAGGGAAATTTCACGCAGAACCTTTCAAAAGGGAAAATATATCATAGGAAGATAGCGTAGTAAAATTTTCTCGTTGGCTTAAAAGCAGCACTTGACGCACTGATTTCTATTGTCGGGAGAAATTCCGTTTATTGCCGACTACTATGCTGCGAAAACGAATCGGGGAATTTTTAATGGTTCCAACATTCTTGAGATTATTTACAGCATTGTGCATTTTTATGTCTAACCAAACAATACTATGGAAAATTATAATAGTAAATCTCTCCAAAGTGATTGTCGGCGATAGCTCAGAACTGGATATTAAATGGATTTTAAGTGTATCCTGTTGCATTAAAACTTGCATGGTTGAGTAGGCTTACGAACCATTATCGTCAAATGTTGAAAATATAATCCTTTCCGGGGATCAAGTTGGTGCGGTGGCTAGAGTAGTGGCCTTCCAACGCAAGGGTCGGGGTTCGATCCCCGGCAGTGGCGGATTTTACAGTGGAAAATCAGTTCCTACTTGAGTGCCTAGTGGAGTGCATATCAGGTTCAGTACTCAGTCCGTCGCATGGGACGTTAAGTCGTGGTCCCCTTGGCGCATGTCGTTAAAAGTAGGCTAATGCCGACGCCGGGTTTCTCTCCACCCTTCCTCCATTACCTAATGATAATGTTCCTACCATTGCCCAATTACCCATATATCCTATATGGCGCAAATCGCCTCAGCTGTCGGTCGCCTCACCTGTATAACTAACTAAATAAACCTTCCCTCAATTATGAACTATTCATAATTAGTTTCGTTCAAATGATCGGTACGCGGTTAAAATTTCCGAAAAAGTAGGCGGATCTATTCTATGTACAGTCATGGGATCTCACCTGAACGTCACTTACGCTCAAAAGGTAACTGGTTACAACTCTAACAATAGTGTATTATATTATCCTTGAATCATTTATAGCGCAAGGCCGAAGAGCACGAAAAATTTTATCTCAAATAATTACGGGGTTACTACATAGGTAACTTGCCGGTCGGGTAACCCTCAGGTCGCCGGTTAGAATCCCGCCCAGGGCATGGATTTTGTGCATCTATTTGGTGAAATTTTATGCTAGGTATTTATTTGGCTGAAATTTTATGGTAGGGGACCGACGACCAATATCATTCGTGCCGTTTATAACAGGTGGGTAATTGGTTATTGAAGGAATTTTCCAGGGAACGAAAAAAAAGTCAAGAGAAGCACTGCGAAGGCATTTTCCGATTTAACTTAAGCCATAAAAGGCAAGCCAATGTGTAAAATATTAGACCAAAAGGCCTAATCATTTACGTCCCAACCGATGAACGGAGTACTACACTTGAAGTGATATCAAAACCGCACTCCAGTATAGGTACCGGTACACCAATGACATCTCTACCACTAACGGAATAATCTCGGTCCGTTGGAATGGGAAGCTGTACCATAGTCACCACAGCAGCCCGAGAGCATTTCCTGCTCAATGCTCCGTCCGTCGTAGGGGACGCTAAGCCGCTAACCTCGTGGCTATTTTCGATAAGAATAGGCTAATGTCGACGCCACGTTGCATTCCAGACTCACTCCTCCTCTTTACTCGGAAAAAATTCCTCTTTCTCCCAAGCACTCACCCATTCTAAATGCTGCAGACGGCTTTAAAACACGGCCATCACCTTCGATTAACTACAACTGTAAGACCATTTCTATGACAAGGGGAATTAACTACGGGAGAGCGTATTATCCATATCGTCCATGGAATTACCCCTCAGCCTAAAATACGATCCGCAAGATTTAGTAACCACCAAGGCGGACAATCACACATTATCTCTACCTTCGACAAGGAAATGGTGACGAGATCACTTACCTAAACACACAGGACTTGAATCCTTAAAGGACTGCGTCTATTCTTCGACCTAATTCAAGGGGGCATTGGAAAACTTTAGCACTTTCGCCCTATCAATTTGTATTCCATCGGAAAGAATAAATCATTGTGTTCAATTAAGGGTAATATATGTCTTAGATTATCGACTAACAACGCGGCGATTCCCGAGGCAAACATACGATGACCAGATAAGATCCCGAGCTCACAATTAACGAAGCTCAATAACACGGAGTTTATAGTGTGATGCTCCGATAATAGCCACACCTTTATAAAAAAACTGAAGAAAAAAAACTTCAGCAGATGCCGGTGATATTCCAATGCCCAACGCATATTTGCATTTTAATTAAGTGCTTCCGACCATATGAAGGCCATCGCATAACGTTCCCTGCACGAGTTTCACCCAGTGACGGATCAAGTTTCGAGGGTGGGAGGTGGTGGTCCTATGGAGATGGCTATTGGGGCCACATCACGGCACCTCTCCTCCACGGACCTCACTTTGAGTGAACAACACGCGCTGTCATCTCAAGAACTTGTTTCGTCTCCTCATTCCACTGGTCAATAGCTAAACCTAATAGGAAACATTGTGGAGACTTGCATTAAATCCATAAATACGATAAAGTTTGCAATCCCTTCTATTTATCCTGTTTATTGTGCGTTTACGTACCGGTTTGAGTGGTCATTGAAAAAATGTCAAGCATTTCTCCAGCAAATTCGACTCGCACTAGCATGCGCATTTTTAACTGTAATTCACAATGGGGGATTTTAGTCGGAACCTAAATCGCTATTATGTGCACGGAATCGTTATATGGAAACGGACAATGAATTTCTGTGAAAAAATTAATCTTCTATAAGTCAAAAATTGAAACAAGCGAAACCGAGCGAGCTGCGTTAAGGATATCTTCGTCATCCACCTCCCGTCCTTTCATTCTTTTAAGGAAAGGGAGGGAAGAGAGTTGGGGGTGGAGGGTCTACTCCAACAGATGCATATCCTGTTGCAACCACTTCCATTGGCCGAGTCAGCTGTGTGTCCCCCATTGTGATAAGATAAAGGGGCTTCGCGGTCTCAGTTCTCATTGGACGAAGTCAATCACGTACAAATCCTTTGCACGCCCAGTTTTCCAAAAGGGTTAAAAACATAAGTTTTTCACCGCTAATAATTCGATAGCTAATTTACGGACAAAAAACGGAAAAATACGGGTCTTTTTATTTTACATATTCTATTTGATTCGAAAATAAAAAAATATGGTAAACCATGGCTGAAACTAAAGGGACCAATGGATTTACTGTTAAATAATGAGAGTATTTACATTTTCCATAGTAAATTAATACACGACGCTTGTCATTGTGAAGTATGATGCTTGAAGAATGCGAGGTGGAAATAGCGTAGTGTTATGCAACGGATTGCACAGAAAACATCACATGTGAATTCTGAAAATTCAGGCGATATCGTGTGGAATCTAAATATACTTAGGAATAATAAAAATGTGCAATTTCCGCAAATAAAATGTTTATACGACATAGGTATCGCTTTTCACTGCATCTTCAGGTACATACAACGTTTGCAACGACATATACATGGAGTTTGGTGAGGGGGGCGGTGGTGAAGGGGATTCGCATTTCTCCTTTTTCTCTCCACCCCCTCACCAAACCCACTATAGATGTCGTTGCATACTTTGTATTTTACCTGAAGATGCTGTAAAAACCGGGGTTTGGGTCGTATTAAATAGTTTATTCGTGGAAGATGCACATTTTTATTATTTCAAAGTACATCACTCATGCATGGACAACTGTACAAAAAACAGACTCTGTTCTATTTTCACGCATTAATCACATGCACATATTCTTCGATCTGACGCTGCTTTAAACTATTAAGCAACATTGATTCGTGTAAAAATACCTTAAAAACGTGTATGCAAATATTTCAGCTAATACCATGGTGAATAGCCGGCCCATGCAATTGTGGAGAGAATTTATGACTTGTCATGCACCAAATCGTTCATAACCTTATAGAATGAGGAAAGAGGGAAATTTTTAAATATGCTAATTTTCCCTTGCCCCGTTTGAAGATCAAGTTCTTTCGTGACCCATGCACTGAAAATGCATCCCAACCCGTCTGAACGGCTTCACGATTTTTTCACGGACGGCAACTTTTTATACAACAAGTCCGGGATATTAGTAGCCTGAGACAATGATTTGAAGCTTAGAGTATGAGAAAAGCTAAAGAGTCTGTTATTTATTTAAATAAGGGCTATTCTTTCCTTATTAAAAAGGTACTGAAGGAAATAAATGGAAATGAATAATTAGAGCTGAATTGAAAATAGGTGTGGCATGGAACTATCTCACAGGCATTAGGCGTTCGTTCGTAGAAGTTCATTGGTTAATTCTATTTTGGTGCACAAAAAATTGATCCAGAATCGTTATCAACGTCAGTAGTTGCAATAATTTCGCGCCGGTCAGGTAACTTTATCCGTTCGCGGGTTCGAATCCCACCTCGAATATAAAGTTTATGCTTTTCTCAGGGTGAAACGTTGGAATAGGGTAGGCAAGTTGCTGCAACACAGCCTTAGCTGTTGGAGCTCCTATAAATATAATTCTGCTATTATGCACTATAATTTTTGTAAATCTTTGAACAGGCCCTATCTACAGCTCCCTATCTTCTTCAAAAATACTTTTCGTACGTCACTATAAAGTACACTTACTCACTCGACGTTCAATCCTTGGTATGATGTTTCCGTCTTATAATTATCTCTATGTGGTCTAAAACCCCTACTTTTATCCGCCGTCTTCTCAAACCATCATAGATACACTCCTATAGCTTCCTTAATCTTTCTTCAGCCAATCGCCGTTGCTTTTATCCATGCTCAAAACTCTGTAGCTTGTTTTGCTAACTGCCCAAATTGCTCTTCCCATTCCCACCTGTGCCGTAGAAGCGCAATGACAATGGAAGCTGGGTGATCTTCACCTTATTGGCTCTCTTGCTGGTTTTATCGCTTTTGTTGTCCCTCTCTCTCCACGATATTGATTTCCTTGTGGTAAAAAAATCTTCGAATTATATGAAAGCTAACATATGCGTCACATTATGATAGACTTATGAATGCATTTTCAATCCTGAAGAGCCTTGCGAAATCAAATAGATAGTCGTACTTCACCGTGCCGGATGAAATTATTTAGAGAGAAGACCCTTCTTTGTGTTTGAATTTGAATGAATGGGAACAGAGAAAATGAAAATATGCAATGAATATGGAATAGGCATCTATTTGCATTAACCCCTTCCGGGCTAAGCAAGGTCAAATAATAGCTATAATTCGTCTTTATTTAGGTCAATATTGAGACTAAATAGTAAAAATGGAACGTTTTTGGATAATAGTACAGAAAACAGACTATGGTGCAAATATTCTCCGTGATGGCCCATTTAGCTTGTTCAGTAACTTACAATACATGAATGCTCGTTAACTCCTGAAATTCTTGTTATTCCACTTTCTTAAATTCTCTTTCACTGCATTCGACTTCCAGCATTCAATTTGTTAGCCTGTCTTTGGTATTCTCGTCACCGCTATAAAATCTTAGATATATTTCCCATGAGAAAATCATTCGGTTTTATGTTTTTTGATATCATCTCTTCGGTTTTTGTATTGCATGATTACTTCCCTTTCCCCCTTATTTCAGCGATTTTGCTCAATTCCATAGCAGCATCTCATAGTATTTCAAGCATTCTGCACCTTTCTTAGCCTTGAGAAAAGCCATTTATTCCTTCTCCATTCACAATGTATAGGATGCGTTTTTATTTCATGAATTATCACCTGGAGTCTTTCGATTTCCCTATCCCTCAGTTGCAATCATGCTCTTTTAAACCTATTTCACTTCTCGCAATGCATTTATATCTTCATTGTTCCACTTACATTTACTTCCTCGAACCTCCACTTCTCTCAATTATTTTTAGTTCTCTGTTTGATTTCCAGTCCATTCTATGGACTTCTATTTTCAATCATTTTTACGTGTAACTCATTCAGTTCTCAGATTTCTTGACACTTAATGGCTATTATCTATGGGATTAGTTTATCCTGAGCCTTGTGTTCTTCTCTTGAACGAATATCAATAATAAATACTATTTTTACAGTTATTCTCATCAGTTTATGCGCAATTCTTTTTGCTACGCTCTCTCCAGCGCTACGTAGAAAACAAGCGGTTATACCATCGCATTACTTCACCAACTTCCTCTGCAAATACGCAGCAGAATCAGTCATTTTTCTACATCATTTCCTTGAGAAGGCTGAAGAATAAATTTATGTTTCAATTAAAGGTTTATAGATGACACTTCTGTTTATGTTGGCTCATTAATCCCTTCTATTACCTTCCCACCCTTTGAAAACCCAAATTAAATTACTAAATGTACCCTGGTTGGATACTAGTAAGTATCCAACCAGGGTACATTGATTCCATACTTGAATCCATCTTTTATACTTTTAATACGTCCATCCATGAGCCCTTTAAATACAGCAATTAAAGCGGGTGGCATTAGTAAATATTATGGGCCTATGGACTGAGTGAAATGATAGTTAATTGCTCACCATCTCCTTACCTTCTCCTCGTGGATAAGTCACGCATCCAGAATGTTGTGGGAAGTATTTCAAACGGTGCGCAATCTGCAAAGGGTACGTTTGTTTTACATTCATAAATTTACCTTAGACTCCGATCCTAAGAATATGGTGCAACGAGGATTATTTTCTAATATTTACTGATGAATGATGATGGTGGGCAGAAAAATTTATTCTTATACAATAATGGAACTGCTGTGTGTGATTTATTGGGCTACTGACCGGAGATCCCGGGTTGAAATCCAGAGATGCCTCTTTTTATACCTCCAACTGTTTCAAAGCTATGCGATTTCCTGGGAACTATATCCTTCCTTGAAGTCATAGGCTGTACACGAGATGGAACTAAATCCACCCATCTAATGTGACGTGTGAATTTCACGCGCCGTTGGGTTTAATACTTGATGATCCCTACCTTCACCATTCAGACCGACCTTCAGGTTGAATGCTGTGTTCGCGGCTATTAAAAAAAATATTTTTTGCCCATGGTTCTTTGAGAAAGTTGGAAGGCTCATGCTTGCGCCGCTTCATTCGCTGAAAACGGAATAAGAAATGTATTTTCTTTGCCGTCTGTGGTTTCCCAGAAAGGTTTTATGCCCAGGAAATTACACTATTAATCAAGATTTGGTTTATATGGACGTAGGTTCTCCCAAATTTAAGCATGGGACATCGTTTTCAACATAGCTTCTCAACAAGAATTGATTTTCCAATGAATTTGTTTGTGATTATAAGAATTAAACAAGCATTTTATTGATTAATATTGTCGTTGTACCCTGTATAAATCCTTTGCACTTCTATCCATATTTTGTTTCGGACTGTTTTGGTGTGCTTTCTTCTTTCCGTTTCTTTGTCGTAAATGGAGTGGAAAGATGATTGTTACTGATTGTCATCTTTGTATTCATTGAACTCCTATGCATTACCTTATGCAATGTGGACAGCACATGCCGTCCACTTGTATCCACCGCAAACCTTCAAGAAATTCCACCGCGGTAAAACCGTCAGTCTTAAGTGTGAATCGCCAAATGGTAATGAAAAATGATAAGTAATAAAATCATCAACACTTCAACACTTCTCTAAGGAAGGATATACACATTTTCCGATATGCTGCAATTGAAGTATATTAAATTTCAATTAGTCATCAAAGTTATTCACTCATCAAATGACTGAAAAAAAAGAAAGAAAAAAATTGGTTCTTCTCATATAAAACGTTCCGCCTATCAGAAAAAATAAAATAATGTGACTCAATCTTTAATCTCAAATAACTATAGCAAAACAAGACACCTTTAAATGCCGTACCCAATTCTTGAACAGTTGGATCTACATCCACATAATACCCTGCAAGCCACCATAAAGATGTGTGGCAGGGGGGAATTCTCACCAAACATGCACTACGTATCATGCATAAAAAATGTCTTCCTTCGTTACGCCCATTCCTGCTAAATACCAAGGGAGAGGAATTTGTTAAAAGTCTATTGCGGAAATTATGAATTCGTTTTTTACAAATAAATCGAGGGCCATTCTTTTAGAGCAAAGAAAATATGAAGAAATTTGCAAGGACTTTATTTTGTGGCCCTATTTTTGAGAGAAAGCGAACTAGTATGAAGACAAAAGGAGTTCGAACCGCACCAACATAGCTAAGGCACTTTTTCCACTTTTTCATAGCACATCCAGTGTGCCAAGACAATTGGATTAAAAAAAAACAAAATGGATGTATAAACCCGGCAAAAATTTCTCCTTTGGTCGCAGAAAAAACAATTTCATTATGTGAAAAATTTAAGGAAGAGTAGCATTTAGACAGTTGAGATCATTATGCCTAACTTCCCTCACAACTCATCTTATCCTTTAGTCAAAACTTTTATGAGAATTAAATGATTGATAAGGTATCTTGTTTACACTCTTATGTACACCCTCTGATGAAAGCATAGTAATATTTGTAAATTTCACTACGACACATAGTTTCTTCAACTGCACTCGCGTGGAATGAAAAATGGTGGAAAAGTTGGTATGCTATATAGTTACTTACAAAAGGAATGTTTACTCATTAACAGCGAATGATTGGACTAACATCCAACTACACAATATTGAGATGGTTTGAAATGTACCATGCAGGTGAGCAATATAAAAGGCTATAAAAGTTAATCAGCTGTCGAAATTCAGAGAATCAACTTAATTTGCTGGATAATTGTTTTGAAAATGGTAACGAAAGTAAATATCATACGTAACTGTTTTTAGCGACTCGTTTTCCATTGTACGCAAAATCAAGTCTTTAGTTGATGGAGATTAAAAATGGCGTATAATGGTAGTAAACTTCTACCAAATATCACAGAGGCAAACATAATATTTATATTATTAAAGGAATCTGGGAATAATTTGCTTAGCATTTAAAAATCAGCAGGAGTATAGTTATAAAATTATGAACAGCTTGTTCTTTGCAATTGGAAAGGATAGTTTTATTAGCATTTTGTAGAAGCTACAAGGACACTGGATTCAAAGTAAGACTCTGATGATGTTTTTAGAGTTTTAGCAACGTTAAGTGTCGTTTAAAGTCTATATCATGTGAAAAAATTACAATTAGGTATAATCTGCCTGGTCATTCTTATATAAACATACAAGAATGACCAGGCAGAAATTATCAATAGCTATGGAGAAAGGTAGAAAGAGGACTCTTGTGACAGGAGAGGGTTGACCGGGAAGTTGATGAGAAATAAATAAATTTTGAGAAAAGAAGGGGAGGAACTAAAGGGAAACAATTCTCGAAGGGATATGTCAATGGAGAAATCATCATAACAGTGTCGGAAAGCTAGTTAACGTTCAATTTGGGTCTTTTATCTGACCGTTAAAAGTTCAACCACTCACCATATGAGTAACTTATTAATGTAATTAATAATTATGAACCCTTACTTTATTAGTATAATTTCAAATTGGTACGGGAACATGTATATAAAAATCAATCCTCCCTCAAGCAGATTGGGTGAGTGACGTTTTTCTTAACTGGACGGAAACAGAAATATTGTGAACGGCTGAGTGAGTTTGCTACAGAATATTTAGATCACCCTATATGTTGGTTGAAAATATTTAAGCAGCTTGTGAACGTGACACATTCATATAGTGAGAAACGGAAATTAGTGGCAATAATGCCAATTCCTTTTTTCTATGTGAATAATGTTTTGATTAATAATGGCAGATATTAATGGCACTGAATGTAGAAACATCACTGCATTTGCCAGTCTCGGTGGCGTCAGGAAGTCCTCGCCTGCTCGTCAGTCTCGGGTTCGAATCTCGCCTGGGAAAGGTTTTCACCACCCAGGGCTTGGCTACGTTTGTTATTGGTTAAGGTGCCCGGTGTAAAAGGCCATTTCTGCTGTTTTCAGGCCCTTGAAAATAAATAAATTGAGAACCTCAGATTAGAGAAACTCACGCAATCCCAGTAGCCCACTTCCGAATTGAAATTAAAGTCGTAAGTACCCTAAGAGACCGATTCTAATTACGCATTTGGAAGTGGATGATACACGTTGGAGGCAATCGTTACAGTCTTGAAAGTCAAAGGGTTATTGAAGACTGTTGGTGGTGGAGGAGAATGGAAGGATAAAAGAGCATGTAAGAAGGAAAACATTAAGAATTTACGAGGAACGTAGTACTTGGCACATGAAATAATAGTCGGAAGGAATCCCAGACGTCCCAACTGCAAGAGGCGAAGAGGTCAGATAGAAACCGTCCGAAGCCGACCGTTAACTCAAGGGCTTCATGGAATGAAACGAAAGTAGCCCAATTCAGTAAAGGTTGATCCCAATCAGAGCTGCTCTCCCTGATTAACGTCATGCGAACATCCGATGCTCGCCGGGGATATGGTGACGTTTCCGCGAGCATCAAGAACTTCACGGGGGATGGACGAGTTGGACTAATTTCCAACGGCAATTGAATGATGCAAAAAGAACTTGAAACATTTTTCATTCTTAGAAAACAGCCCCTTCCCCGTCACAATGGATTTACCTGTTTGTGTGGAGGGTGAGGTGGGCGGGCGCGGGGGAGTGTGGGAGGGGAAGAAAACGAAGACAATGCCTCCGTCCCCTGGATGGCCAGACGCAAACCACCCCCGACATTCCCTCCCGCCTCCCCCCCGTCATTTGTCCGCTTCCCGGCATTCCCTTCGGGGGGAGCTCCTCCCAGCGTCCCCCTCGCCCGAGTTCCTCATCCTCCCGTTCCAGGATTGCGGCCCACTCGCGCCGAGCCCACCAGCCCATGAATGCTCTCTCTCTCTCCTCCCACTACCTCGTCTTGGATGAAGATTTGTGCACTGCGACGAAAAATGGAGCAGGGCGTCCTCGACGACGCCGCCTCCGTTTACTCACGGCTGAGGGGAGGATGGCTCCAATCACTGGATCCAGCTCTCACCTTCATTGGCGTGCTTTAGGGCCATATTCCATTTCACAATTACAAAAGCCCTTGGGAGAAGGAGGGCATTTCAAGTCCAGTGCTCCGTCCGTCGGATGGGACGTAAAGCCCTGGCCCCCTTGGCGCCTTTCGTTAAGAGCAGGCTAATGCCGACGCCGGGTTTCTCTCCACCCTTCCTCCGTTTCCTGAAAACTCCTACCATTACCCAATTACCCACCTATCCTAAATGGCGCAAATAACCTCAGCTGTCGGTCGCCTCCCCTGAATAACCAACCAATCTTGGGATAAACATGCGGTGGAACACATTGGATTGGCTCAAATGGATGGGAAAGTTCACGTACGATTGACACGGCTTACATTTGAGTAGATCCCAAGACTTTGAGTGTTATTGATATTGATCGATCAGCCAATTGATATAGCTCGATTAACCGAATGATATAGCTCCATCAACCAATCAGATTTCAGTCTGGGCCGCGATGAACGAGTTTTTTTTAAATTTCCCAAAATTCCCAGAAAAGGTTACTATTGCCGCTCGTTTCAGACCGCGTCGCTATAGAATAGAATTCTAGAAATATAGCTTAGCATTTTTGACGTGGTTCGGTAAACTTTGGCTTCATTTCTCTAATTAAAATCATATGACCTAATATGAAAATCTTAGTGAGCCTGTAGGATAGGAAAGAATGTGATGTGCCTCTTTAATTATTTGACATTCACAGTATATTTTGGGTTCGTCTCTGTCCATGGCGCCGCTGTCTATTGGTTTACTTTTTGGCGAAAAAATATTGGCTTTAATCTCGAGATTGCAACCCTGCAACAGTATGGACCATCTTTGTGATCCTGCTCGATTGATAGAAATTCGATTGCGTGGTGTAGTATGGCCCTTAGAGTGGAGAAGAGATTTGTAAAAATCTAACATTCGTCTCCTTTGCCACCATGGACTGGAGATGAGTTTCCGAATTCCGCCGGAACGCAACTTTCTTCGAGTCCCCGCTCCGAGAATATGCGGAAAATAAATCTCAGTTCCGTTAGAAATTGATCGAGTTAAAAGTAGATTTTCCCGCCGGTTTATCGCAGCATCGTGGAACTACTTTCCCGGTCACCCGTGGCAACATCTTCGGCATGCTGCAGAATGTTGAGAAAAATATGATGAAACTAATACCAAAAACCTAGTTTTTCGTTGCAAAAAGGTTTGCAATTCGGAATAAGGAGTTTGCAATAATTCAATGGCAACAATTTGGAAACATTGATATCAATAAACAATATCTTAAACCCATAAATACTATAGATACTAACAATCAAGTTGCATGAGACACTATAGTTGCTTGTTTGCATGTTAGTAGTGAATGCTTGGTGATCTTCACCCCCTGCCACACACCCTCGCGGTGGCTTGCAGGGTATCGTGTAGATGTAGATGTATCTATACAATTACTCTCAATGAGGTGCGAGCCGACCCGAGATGGTGCATGCCATTAGATGCCGGAACATCGGGGAATTATATTCATGTTTGCATAACAATGTTGGAGGAAAATTTATGTTTACAAATACGGCAAAGCAAGTGTTCCGCGCGAGAGTAATCACGTTCCAACCGGGTTGTTTTTGCGTCCGGTCTCGATCCATCCGCGGTCTCGGATTACGCGAGGGAAAGTAACGCTCCCGAATCCATGGATCCCGCCTTCTATTCCCCTTCATCTTATCTCTGCGGTCGGCGATATAGCTCTGGGGCCCTGATGATCCCCGCCGTGTCAATCCCTTCCTTCCCCACCATAGGATAGGGGAGAGGCTCCGGGCTGTGCTTTTGGTGGCTGGGAGGCCACGCGCGACGGGCATGGAATTCCAGGCCGTCAGACCGTGGAGGAGATGGCCAGAGGCCTGGGAACTTCAAAACACTCTAGAAGGGGGGGAAAAAACCGGCCGACTCGCTCCACGTGCTTTTTTTTCGCAGTAGCAGCGACTCTTTCGTGAATACCTCCGACGGAACAGCCTTGGTGGATACGAATATAGGCCTCCAGAAGAGAAGTCGGCAGTCGTCGTGAGTACATTCCGTTATCAAACTGGTTCCTGATGGAAGGCATTGAGGCCGCCGCACGGCACAGCCTCGCCTTCCTCATACCGGAGTTCCTCCTTCCAACGGCCCCTCCCGCCCTCCCCGCCCACGGGAGACACCCAGGGGTATCCTCGGGGCACCAGGGGGACGCGGACACCCCGCTGACCCCCAGTCACCTCTCACCCCTCCCAACGCTCCTTTTACGCCCCGCGGTATTTTGATTTTTATGCTGATGGCCGATTTTTTTTACGACTGCGAAGGCTTGCGAATGTGCTTAAGAGGTGTTAATGTGTTTTGAGCGCGACCATAAGGAGAGGGTGGAGGTTGGGGTTATTAATGCGGGGTCGGCTCAGCGTGGAAGGCGGCGATTGATACTGATGCCCGTCTCGTGTTGTGTTGAGCGTTGGGTTTCCACAATGAGACTCCATTCAATGGGGGAACAATAGGGCGGTCCCGCTTCATTGGCCGGCGGGGAACAAAAAAGTCACGGGAATATTCACGGCTGAATCATGGTTGGTAGTGGCAGGGATAACCTGTGTTCATCATCATTGCAATCGGGTAACGGGAAGGCGTGCAATTTCCGTGCTTCTAGTTCAGTGCATTTCAGAGTTATTATCCAATTTCCGGCCATCCGCGATGATGAAGGTTATGATTGGTGGTTAGAGGCATGAACGACCATCCCGAGGGCCCGAGTTCGAATCCGGGGAGCGGTAGAGCTTTTATATCGGCATACTGGTCCCTATTTGAGTGTTTTGTGTGCAGAAGTTCAAGTTCAGTTCTCCATCTTTCGTATGAGACGTTAAACTATAGACCCCTTGGCATTAGCCTGCCTTTATTTCAGAGCAGGCTGATAATGATACAAGGGCCTCCGTCATGGATCTTCATGAGGCGTGCGCTAGCGTTATCGTTATTTTTTGATTTATTTAACTTATGCCAGAGAGAATGTGATCTCCATTCTTCATTTTTCGCGCAGCCTTCAAATCGCTTATCACAATCAGTAGAGCGTATTTTATAGACGGTTATTATTAACCTTGCGCTACTTTAGGGATAAGCGTTATCGATAAAGATTGCGATAACGCAAAAGATTCATCCGTGATTCCACACCAGGTACTTTCACCCTCCTTCCCTTCTCTTAATAATTCTTTCTTCTACCCAATTACCTACCCTTACTGGCGCGAGTGTATTAAACTGTGAGTCGCCTCCTTCCGGATAAGTACTGCTCACGAAAAAGGGGTAGTATTTACCATCCCCGAATCTGGATTCCCAAAAAAATTTCCAATACTTGATAAAGTGCGAAATTGAAGAAAAAAATATCCACAAAGCCGAAAGGGACGGGGAAAACAAGGGGGGATGGGGGAAGGAAGGAGTATATACAAAGTAAGGGATCTCTCAGTCACTCGTACAAAATCAAGCATGCAAAGAAATTTTAATGGAAGCAAATGACAACTCGCACACTAACTCATTAGTGTTACAAAAAATCGTTACACACAAAATTAAGGGAATCAAGGTAAAAATAAAAATGAACAGTGACTCGCAAAATCACTCACTCATTCAGGTTTGACTAAATATAGTTACCTCCGTGAGATCAATCACGCACGCAAGCAAGGTTTACGAGGATTTCTCCAACGCCTGTGACTCGTCATACACACAGTGTAAATATAAAAATGGGGGATGTTTGATGAGAATAAAAAAATAAATAAAGAAAATAAAATTGATAATTACTTTCAAGCACTCATTCACGTTGGTTTTCAGACGATAGGTATACAGTCACACTCGTGATTCTCATTCATACAAGCAGAGTTCAGGGACTTTTTACTCAATCACGCACTCGGGTTTGTACATTCACAGAGTATAGCCACCCTCGTAAATCACATAGTTTTACTCGTTTGGCCTAAAATATTCATATCCTATGCTCGATATTATTTAAGAAAAAGGAAGAACGGGAAGTAGTCGTGAGACCTACACATTGCGGACTTTTCCGGTGAAACTCTTTTTGCTCGGCTTGCTCCCTCGTACCTCGTACCTTATTGGGGTAATATGCAGTGATTCTGAATGCAGTGATATTTTTTTTCATTGTCAGCGCTTCAAGGCTATTTTTAGCATGCAAAATGCTGTGTAAATGGTAAATACATGGGTAAAATAGTGCGAGCCTTCAAGAATGTTAAGGGGATAACTTTACTGTGTTGGCTTCAACAGCAACAAAAAGACCGGGTCGGAATTGGGTAGTTAATTTTTAAATTCCTTATTCATCATTTATAGTGGGAAAGCAGAAAATCTCAGGTCAAAACTGACAGCTCAGAATGCTTTCTCATAGAGATTTGAATGGTGCTTTGTCCAGAGTACGGTTCACCCATTCCGAAAGCCATGGTTCATATCCCAGGATTTTAGATTATTTAGTGAATCACAATTACCATGGTGAGTTCCGTGTGAATAGCACTTCAGGTGCAGCATACTGTCCGTTAAATGAGACGTTAAACTGATGCTCTCTCGGCGCTCTTTTTAATTGTAACTTGATCTCTACTCCAAGCTTCTTATCACCCTTCCTCTCTACCGTGAAAAATTCCTACTTCAATCCATTTGTCACGTATATTTCATGATACATGTGACCCTAGCTATCAATCGCCTTCTCCCAGTAAGTGTAGAATTGAGAAATGCTTCGGTAAATGCGCCCGTCATTTTCCGGGACGCTGCTGTTTATTTCTTGGTGAAATCCATGCAAACTTGAAATATATAGAAAGTTGCTGTACTAAAATATGAATTGTGAAAGTGACAATAGCTGAGAATCTTCGATAGCGCATGCCGTTTACTCCCGAAACGAAGGGGAAATTTACAGGACATTTTTTATTTCCCTTATTTCTGGGTGAAATTCATACACAGTTGAAATAAGTAGAAAATATTTTCTGCCAACATGTGAACTGCGAAAGTGAAAATAGCTGAGAATAGCTGAAAATCTTCGAGAGCGCATGCCTTTACTCCAGGAAATTTACAAATAAAATGAATGAAAAACAAAAAAAAATTACAATGATAGGTAATTTACAAGACATTTTTTATTTCTCTTACCTCATGAATTGGGGTACGTCTTTTCGTTCGATAGCCAAGTTTAGACTATTATTTCACCGAATGGGTACTTTCTGGGTAGATTCAGAGGAAATTTGATAATCCGCACTTGGGAGTTGCATGCTGTAGCCGGAGGAAAATTATTAAGATCAATGCCGCCTTCAGTTTCATTTTACGTAATCCTTCGTTGGGACAAGCAGGTGAAACAAACTCTTTTAAGGTCTACTTTCGTCTTTCAGTAATCGTTTTTGCAGAATAGCTATGAAAACCGATAATAAACTAAAAATAATGCTTTTAGAAAGCTTTAGTTGCTGCCCTCTGGAATAAAATATCGGTAATATATGACGGTTATGTAATGCATGCAAGCCGAAATTGGGAGAAACATTCTTGCTTCGTTTGAACTGATAAAACTATGCTGCGAGGTGAATCCTTTCCAAAATTTAAGCAGTAAAATTTAAAATGAATGAAATAGGTCTAATTCAATATTTTATAACTGATGCTTGGCGTCCCCGATCTAAGAATTCACCACAGCACGCCTGGATGAATAAGAAGACTCGCTTCCAACCTGGCCCGAGAGTGTGTGTAGTAAAACATGCTCTCATTAGAATATTCAAAGTTCAACTTGGTGTACTCAGGTGCACCTTCTAGAGGATGTTAAATCCTCTAGAAGGAGCAAATACTTATTTCTGAACGAATGAAACCTAATATGTAGAAGACTCAACACGCCAAGACCGAACTCCTCTACTGGTTTGGCCAGGTTTTGACAATGTACCTCAGTACATACTTCGGCTTCTCCCTTAATCTATGTCTATCTTTATGCTGGCATATTTCATCCCCTTCCTAGTACTCTACAAAGCATATTTTCTTTTTCATCCTCGTCCTCGCATCAGCATCCTACCCTCGATAGCGAACTTCACCATTCCATTACCTCTATGTCCCTTTTACACCCACTCGGCCCTTTGAGTTCTACCAGCAGTCATCTTTTCTCCCCGACCTTGTCCAACACTTTTTCATCTGTTCTCCTTTCCATCCATCGTGTTTTTTTCATTCTCTTCCACATAATTTACATCCATAAAGCTTTCAATATTTTCTTGTCATCTTTTCTATAGGGTCCTTGCGTGAGATCAAAAAACAAAGCCTCGCTCCAAAACTAGCTTCCGCACTATATATTTGTGTGTATATGCATACACTATAATATTTGTCCACGTTTTCCGAATACCCTGAAAGCAGCTTGAGGGTGAGTGGCATGTGGAGAATCATCACAGAATATTGCATTACGTACATGCTCCAATAGTTACCATTCTACGCTATCATAAATTACTTTGAATATCATCTGGGACACACTACAACGATCCCTTTTTCGCTGTATCCTAGGAAATTGAAAAAAAACTAGGCACATGGGTTGCAAATTTTTATGGGTCATGCAGATGCACCAAAGTCTGCACTGTCTATCCAATTATCTTTCAGGTAGCTTCGATTATTTCTGCTGTCTCTTATTATACAAGGAAAAATGACCTAAACTACATAATATTATCTCTATATTCTATCCTGCATAGTACAGTGAGGTGTTTAATGCAACATTATATCGTTCGGTAGAAGCTTCCTTCTAACTTCCGTTCTTAACTTTCTGTATTAATTCAGACTGTATTTCATTCCCTGATGGTGATTACCATCTTAACTCTCCTAACACTGTGGACACGGTGCTAAACCTGCCTTTTTGCACGCTTAGCTATTCTCCACTGCAAAGTCTTAATCCGTAATCAAATCAACATCATCTCGATCCCATATCCTTGCGCTGGTCTACTCGCAGTCTACCCGGGCATACTCGCTAAAGGTAACATCGCAGTTTTCATTGGTTGGGTTTCACAATCCCCGCGATAAGTTTTTGGTTAGTTTAACAACGAAGTATTTTACAGATTCGGCGCCAGCACTTTCCGTATTCATTTGCGAAGCGATGTCAAACAACGTACCGCGTCGTCCATTGCAATTGACGGAGTGGGATAAAAATCCCCGGGCCGCCTCACGGGCGCGGAAAGATCGCGACAGCGGAATGTATTTGCGGGGCGGGGAGGTTTGGTCGGGGGAGACGTCAACGCCCGCCGCGCCGCCGGCCGGCTCCTCGTCAATACACGCGCGCCTCCTCGCCTGACCCGCGGCCACACGACGCTGCCTGTTGCCCCCGCCCGTCCCCGACGCTACGCCCCGCGTCACGCCCCCGCCCCACGCCGCCCCCGACCCTCCTCACCCACCCCTCTCCCCTAAGCCCATTCCGTCCCCCACCTTCTCGCCCCCTCCCACTTCGTCTCCCTCCCAAACTGAAGCAGGAGTCCCTCGCGAAGCATCGAGTTCAAACCGAAGGTCAGTGAGGTAAGGGCTCAACGAGAACTGCGTAAGCCCCACGGCGTGTAAAATCTACGCATCCGGCCACAGTTGGTGTAGGTATAGGAATTGGTTTGAGTTTGTTGGCAGGAGTACTAGCCTCCCATCTCAAGAGCCTGGGTTCGAATACCTGGTAGTGGTATATTTTTCAATTCTGTGTCGGTCCCTTCTTGAGCACTGTGTGGAGAGCAGTTCGTGTGCTGAACTCCGTCCGTCGGATTGGACGTTGAACTGTGGACCCATTGTTGCTTACCTTCAAAAATTTGCCGACACCAGGTTTCACTCCACATTTCCCTCTTTCCTGAAAATGTCCTATCGAATTGTCCTTAATGGTGCAAACGATTCAAAATATCGGCCACCTCCCACAAAAAACTACCACTTCTGTAACTGCTACTGCGGATATTTTGTTACCACAATGCATAACAGTGTGAATAACCGCAAATCTCGATGGTGGGGTGTTTTTTTTTTTGCCGGTAGAGTGCCTTCTGTAAGGATCAAGATGTATGCAACCTTGGTGAACGCACCAGTAGACGTGGGTTTTAGGATCGGCTTTGTAATGACAGACTAAAGTTAACCATAAGTTTGTGTGAAAGTTAGGTCAATGCCGTGGTTACAGACAGGTTATGATTCTGCAAAGCTCATCGAACGGTTAATTAGTTGATGGGATCAGTAACTGTAAAATGGTGCATACAAAACGTCTCTCATGCCACAGAAAATTTAGCCTAACAATATAAAACCGGAATTAAAAGTTATATCTTAGTTACTACGTAAGGGGCGCAATTAGTTACTATAGCAAATCAAACAACTATTGGATGCAGTAATATTGGGTTGATGTGCTGGCAAAAGTATGTTTCTTGGCTTCTCATCCCGAGGTCCCGGGATCTAATCCCATCATCTAATTAACCTCTGCCACTCAATAATATTTGCTTTCAATTTCAAAGTAATCATTATTTCAATACAATCCAGGAATAGGATTTTTTTACATGCTCCGCATATTTGCCATCGTCGAGGGAATTGGATGGAGGAAATCGAGTTGGTATGGTGGCAGTGGGTGGAAAGAGTCTTTCTAGTCCTAGCAACCTGGTTTGAATCCCGGCCGTGGAAGATTTTTACAGTGACATGCTGATACCTACTAAAGTGCGGTGTGGAGAGCACTTTAATTTGATATATTTCCTTAAGAGTATAGTAATACCGACGCTGAGTATCTCTTCACACCCTAATTTTACATCCCTGCTCATCCATAATACCCACCTATCTTAAATGCCACAAATAACTTTAGTTTTCGGTCAACTCCCTGTAATCTAGTCTCTAATAGCAGATACTTGCTTATAAAAATAAGTTTTTAAGGTGCCTCAACTGCTTAGGTTAAGTCACCACTTGTAGTCTAATAATCTAAGACGATAACAATATCCTTAATGACAGAGAAAATGACAACGTATATTCCACTAGTAGATTTATTTACGGTACAACTAGTTTCAGCTTCAAGCGCTGAAACTAGTTGTACCGTAAATAAATCTGCTAGTGGAATATACTTTGTCATTTTCTCTGTCATTATGGATTTCCACATTGTTAAACCTGAATCCTTCGAACTCACAATATCCTTAACCTATGAGGACTTCGATTCCGCAGTTTCTGGGTTTAGAAGCCAGCAGTTTATCAATGTTACCACAGCGATCGGTTTCTTTCCTAGGTTGATCAGGTACCCAGGAAATCAATCGCATTGAATTTATCTGGACGTGTCAAGTCATTTTCCGGAATCGAACCCGTATCCTTTGATCTATGACAGAACGCTCAACCCTCTAGACTACCTCACCGGGTGTTAAATGGAAATTAAACCAGAAAGAGTATCAAAATGGACCACCACTTCCTGCAGCGATAGACTGTAGAACGTTTTGAATCAGAAAAAATGAGTGCCCAGCCTGCCTCTTAATTATTCTTGGGCGCATTTACGTTAAAGCAGCAATGAATCTTGAAAGATCAATGACAACAAATGCAAGAGAAAGAGATGGGCTGAGGAACTGACATAGGCAATTTGAGATCAGTGAAGGACTTTGCTAAATTTGATACAAAATAACTACAGCGAGAAAGTAATTTATGTAAAAAATTTGAAGTAACATGGATGTGAAAATTGAGCACAATTAGGAATGAGTGAGATTATCCCCTATTTTATAAATAGCTTTCTAGCTCATCTTTTGTATTTATTAGCATTTCCGTCCAATCCATTCTCACGCTAAGCATCTAACACTTTATTTATTTATTTTTTTCTTTTTGATTGGGTTCCACGAAACACATTAAACTTTTAATTAAGGTCGTAACTAAAAAGGGGCGATTAAAAGACGCATAAATCTCCTCAAAAACTGAATATTCAGAAGCAAAAAACCAGATTCATCCACCATTTGGAAGCTATTCATCTACATCTACACGATACCCTGCAAGCCACCGCGAGGGTGTGTGGCAGGGGCCACACACCCTTCCGCGGATATCAAGCTGGCGTAGAGGCTGGAGTGGTTTCATCCCACCTTGAGGGCGCGGGTTTGGATCCTGGGTCAGGCAGTTATTTTAAGTACTAAAACCATCATTATTGGAGTTGTGTACCGAGGACATATTGATGCTTTTGATCTCTCCGTAGGATGTGGTGCTAAACAGCGTGCCTGTTGCTGGCTTCTTGTAGCATGTTCATGCCGATGCCTCTTTCTTGTTCATTTCGTAAAGGAAAGGTTTCTTCATCAATTGGTTATCATAAAGGTCACATGCACTTAGAGACAGTCCTTTCCTTTATTTCAAATTGTGGCGGAAAAAATGTAATCTTATTTAAAATTTCAAAACTGTCTTAAATCCTTGTTTATCTTTATCTCATTTATGTATTTCGTGCTAAATAAGTACCTGAATAATAGTTCTTTTGTATTGTCACATTTATAAATGGGGTAATTAGAATATCATTTTCTTTCGGAATATTTTTGTGCTTAAGAGTCTTTTGCTACTGGAGTAATATGCTTTTTAAGACTAATGGAATACACTTTTGTCTACTAAAAACAATCTACGGCAGCATGGCAGATGTTGCTTGGCAGGGCGATAAATTTAATTCTGATTTGAGCTTAGGTGCTGATCCTTTCCCTATTACTGCAATGCAACTCCTTGTTCATCAGGCTAGTTTGATGGTTTTCGAGACACATTTTAGGGATAATCACTCATAAATTTAGCTTTTTATTTATTGATTTTCACGCCATCTATCACAATTTGTCTTTTTCCTTATTCCTAAATGTGTTTATAGACCTGAAATTTCCGAGATTACAATCCAAAATCTTATTTGTTCCCTTAAAAGTATACAAGAATCATTTTAGATTTCAATTGATTGTAGCCTGCGTAATATTTCTTTCCGGGACATATTGTGTTAAAAGGACTATTGACGATGTCAGTAGATTTATTCACTCAACTAAGTAAAATATGTTCTCAACGCTCAACAACCTCAGCCTTTTAGCATTGCATTTGTTTTTTTTTACAAAAATACCTTTCGTTTCCTCAACATATGTCTTATAGAAATAACTTCCAATTATCCTTTTCGTTGATGGTGTAATTTATGAGCGTAATTCATAGCCGTTCATCCTTAAATTCTTTCCGAAACAATTCAAGTTCTGTTCATGTTATAAATATGCCTTTTTGTTGGTTGGTTGGTTGGTTATTTAGGGGAGGCGACCGACAGCTGAGGTCATTTGCGACATATAGGAAAGGTGGGTAATGGGGTAATGGTAGGAGTTTTTAGGGAACGGAGGAAGGGTGGAGAGAAACCCGGCGTCGGCATTAGCCTACTCTTAACGAAAGGCGCCAAGGGGACCACGGCTTAACGTCCCATCCGACGGACGGAGTACTGTACTTGAAATGCCCTCCACTAGTCCGCCACTGCCGGGAATCGAACCCGGGCCCTCGGGATGGGAGGCCAGTACTCTAGCCACCACACCAACCCGATCCCCGCCTTTTTGTTTTCACTACTCTGTTTTACTTAGTTCCACTCAAATTTTTCTTTCCTTCAACTTCATCCCTCAAATTGATTTATGGCTGCTTTTGTCCTCAATGGAAGCTGATTTTGTAATTATTTTTGGTATATCATAAGAAAATATATGTAATAATATTTACGCTACCCTTTATTAGGTGGCTCCACTACTTTGCTATCAATGCTTGGGTGATTTTCTCGAAAGGGTGTCACAGAAATCATTGTTTTTTTTCAGTCTGGGAAGTAGAGAATCAACCATTTACGCCACATTAAGATCTTAATCGTCAATAATCTCTCCATGTTTATATCTAACTGTCGATGACTGAGTATAGCATAAGTAATGTGAGATTCTTGATACATGTAATGTGAAATAAGTGTTATGTTTCAAAAATAGTTTGATTTCACGTTTCAGCATAAGCCTCCCATTTGTTTATCATCGTATAGGCACTAAATAATTTAATTGCGAATTGATACCGAAAATATACTCCTTTTTATCCTCTTTGAACAGCGTTTTATGCACATACTATAGCGTTTCGAAATGCTGTCATCAACTGTTCCATCCCGTAGAAGACCTAAAAACCTGCAGACTCGGAGTCCGATACTTAAAAACTTAAATCAACATTTTTTTATCAATCTTTACTCATTTTACTAATAGTTATAATTATCATTTTCTTATTTAGAATAGCTGATAGTAGCAAAGAAGCCCCGAAAAAATATCAGAAAGTGAAATTAATTTGTGTTCTTCGCTAACATGCATAGTTCTGAATTATGTTTATTCATAACACTTAAAACGGTGTTAGTAAAAAAAAGGTACTTCTACCCGCATGCATTTAAGGTTGTTTATGGTATGTTATTTAGTTACCTTTTTGCAGTACGAGATCTGATTCTCAAAATAAGGTGTAAATAGTTAAATTTAATGCAAAATAAAGTTAGCCTTTTCCTTTGACGCGCAATATTCCAGGGGGGAAATTAGCACCAAAATATGGCCACAAATACAGAATAGTAACAATGGCTTAAGAAAGTTACTATATGGTTTTGATCCAAGAGCATTGCAACCTTAGCCTTTTGTCTCGATAAGAATATTCCATATGGATTCCTTATTCAATAATTTTCATGATATGGATCAATTTATTCAGGATTCTCGTCAGGGGTGTCGTAATCTTTATCATACATGCCTTTAATAATTTCCTGCCGGCTTTCAGGCCTTTAGTGAGGCAGGTTACGTTGATTTAAATGAGGTAACATGAAGATTCACAGACTCACTTTTGCAGTTAGAATGGCGTGGTGGGCCAGAGGGTTGTGCTACTTACCGGAGGTCCCGGGTTTAAATCCGGAAGAGGCCTCTGCAGACACGACCAGCTGAACCAAATCCGAATGTTTTTCTGGGTACCAGATCCTTCCTGGAACCCACAAACGGCACAAGGAAAGGAAGTGGCCTTCCTACCCAGATTAATGCGAATTTTGCTAACTGTTTCGCTCGGTTCTCGGCGACCCCAAAACCAACCAACCTCACCACAAGTCTGACTTTCGAGCTGAACTCTGTGGTTTGGGTTTGGTGTCCACATGACTAAAATGTAAAGTGATATGCAGAATATATGCGGACATGTTAAGTCATAAATCTGTTTTTCCGTGCCAAAAATAAGCATCGCTGAAAAAAACATGCCAATGTAAGCAACCTTCGCAAAAGTTGACAATTTTTCTGAGGGGTAGGGGAAATTGAGCATTATTTCAATCTTGGAGCAGAGACCTATGGATCTGCCCACCAGCCACCAATGAAGAAACTAATGATAACAGATGACAAAAAACATAAGTGCGTAGGTATCTATTTATTTACCCACAATTTTCCACAATGGAAAAGAACTTACATCCTATACTTGCTAAGCCTCAGATTCTAGACTCAATTTATTTTATTTATTTGTTTGAAAATTCCCATATGATAATGACTAGAATGACTCACAAAATATCTACTACGTTTTTATATGACTCTATGTAAAAGATATGGCGATCCTCTTTGTGATTTTGACTATAGAGCATGTATTATAGTACTTGAGCTATGGGATAAAACGATTATTTTGGTCTGGGCACAAAGATGTAAAGCTCGAAAGTGAAATTCTGAGGCTTTGGCAGGAAATGAATGGAAGGAATATAAGGAGTCATTTGAAAATTGTTGATCACGAAAAGAAGTAGTGTCAGGTGATAATATGATGGAAAACATGAACATGGGATAACTACATCTCCAGATCAATTACTTTTACTGCTCTGGCTGGAAAAACCGCGATCCGTAATCTAAATGGTGCTTCTGTTGGCTCAGGATGATTTGATAAAATCTCTCTTACTGTCAGTCTCTCCTTACCCTTCCCGTACCATTTACTCCCCACGAACATTCCTGTATGATGTGTAGTTATGGCGTCCGAGAGTGCATTAAACCCAAGAATGAAAGCAAAAATCAAAATCATAACTCCTATATATTTGAATCAAGGGAATAATAAAGTTTACATCGCATCTAATTTTTTCTGTTCATCGCCCACCATAGATAAAATATTTAATTAGCCTATTTGCTATAGCGTATCAGCCAATTCACCCTGGAAAAAATTCATTGGGTAAAACTCTAGAAAACCATCTTCATTTTGTTATAAATTCCTTTTATATGTATTCTCAATGCTGGGATGTTATCGGCATTGTGGAGCTTTGACCAGCATGGAAACTTCATCAGTAGAGAGAATAGAGTTCAATACTCCGTCCGTTGGATAGGGCGTATTGGGATCCTTATGAAATAGGCTTAAAAAACGAACTGAGGCGTGGGCAGCAAAGATCGGCATGATTAGTAAAGGGACGACATGATTATTATGCTAGCGTTACCAGTCTCTTAGATGATTTAAATGAGAGTCATTGTCAGGTTGAATATTAGACTTAATCTCTTAACTAAACTCTTAGACAATATTTTCATTTCTTTCATTTCTGATTAAGTTAAAAACATTTTGTGAACTGCGACTCACTCTGGTAGACTGGACCACGATCATAAAATTAGAGAAATTGATTGCCGATTCTATGGGTTCAAAATGTCATTCTTTCCTCGCACAATTAGGTATATGAATAGTTGTAACTATATATAAAAGTATACATAAAAAAGTTTATCAATGGATAGCGCAGGTAGTCTTTTGGTATAAGGACTTTAAGTTAACCCAATCAGCAGCATGTATGAGCATTCTTGCTTTGCTATTTTAATCTTTTTTAAATTGTTAATTTTATACTAGAATATAGTTACTAACACTTTTACGCGTGATATATAATGCATGTTTGGTGTGAACTCACCCCCCACCACACACCTTTATGGTGGCCTGCAGGGCATTATGTAGATGGCAAAATGCGGCTAATGCTGTCGCCGGGTTCTCTTCACACTTTTTCCATTCAATGGAAAATTTATTATTATACTCATTTACCCACCATTGCCAAATTGGCGTAAATGACCTTAGTTGTCGGTCACCTGCACGATTAGCTACTATTGTTGACAATATCCTGGGAAATGTAAATTGATTCAATATCAGGGCATTTCCGAAGTTATCGAATGTAGGCAACTTCTTTATACCTAATGTAGTTGATAGGAGAGTAAAAAACAAATCATATTCCGGGTATTTAATTACATTGCAGGCACGTTTTAATTGCGTTATTTAGAATCTATTCTAGAAATTCTCGAGAAAATACTAGTATATGTCAGTAAGTGAGAGGATAGAAAGAGGAAATCAGTAAAGAGATGAAAATGGAGATTTTGTTTTCGAAAAGCTTGCTTGTCGTGGCGTAATTCATTCACCAATGAGTTGGTAAGAGGAGTATTAATGCATAGTGATCCCTTTGCTCGTAGGCCGAACCTCAGTTAGGCAGTCCGCCAAAAACTTCTTTCACCACCTCATAGAAGCTGTGTGAAAGGTGTCTGAAAATTAGCTAAAGGAGAGAAAAATAATAAAATTATCCAGAAGTGAGCCCCTGAGAAGAACTGCTATGTTAGATGACTTCAAGTTCAAAACTCTGTCCGTCGGTTGGGACGTTAAACCGTTGATCCTTTTGTTTAGAGGAGCCTAATTTTGAGGATGTGTGTAGCTCCAATCCCTTTAAAATCCCTGCCTATATGAAATTACCCACCGAACCTAAATGGCATAAATGACCTTAGCTGCCGGTCGCCTTCCTAGAGTAACAACAACAACTCTCTACGATGGAATACATTATGCTAGAGTGATCACTTTACGTACATTGAGAGCGTTTTGGATGAGGAAAGGTTTAATAACCAGATGGCGTGGAGAACTGCGCTAGCCTAGGAAATAATTACATAGATGAGGGAATTGACGAGGGGTACACGGAGTAAAAAGCTTGAAGAGAAGGAAAGTGAAAACTTTAATATGTATCATAGCCATGTGTAATTCTGAAAACTGGTCTTTAACGAAAGAATATGGACCTAAATTGGAGGACCAGAAGATTTGAGTTTGGAGGCGGGTAGAGAAAATAAGCCGAGTAGAATAGAAGACGGAGAAAAAAGTGTTAGATATGATAGGGGCAGGGAGAAAATTGGTGGGGAAAATTCTGATGAGACAGAGTAAGTGGACAGAGGATGTATTAAAAGGTAATTGGATGATGAAGGCCACGATAGATGAGAGAATGTTGTGTAAGAGAGGGAGGATGAAAGGAATAGGTATTTTGAGAGCCGTGAAGGTGGATGAAAAGGATGACTAGCCCATGAGGGAAATGTTACGCAGGACAATGGCACGGAAAGAAGCTACAACATGTTCTCAAATACGTCAATCATTTGTATTATCCAAAGACCTTTTTAAATTGGTCGAAACAGGTCGATAGCAATCGTTAGTCTACCTCAAATCATCGATCAACTTACCTCTTCAAGTTCAACGGCCTGTGCTCTCTCTGGAGAGGCATAGTTAAACGCATATTAACTCTACTCTTCGTACGTCTGAATTAGCGTTGCGCTGTACCGTCAGCCATAGCTACAATGCATCCCAAGACGCTAGGTGAAAACGTTGACATTAATCACTCGACCAATTGATTTTCAACGTGTTAGGAAAAAGTGACTGCATGAAAGCGTTAGTTTTGGCTCGAACCCCCAAAGTTGAGACGCGATTTCGTTGAAAGTTGAAAAAAATCAGACTCTGGTGGTAACGTAGCTGCAACTGCATAGCACATTGCAAGCTACCACATGGTGTATAGCATGGAAAAACTCCACATCAGACATGCACTACCGCCACGTATTATTCCATATTATTTTCATCAATGCGTCAATTTTAATAAGAGTTCATGGGAGGTAAAATAATACTCTAATAGGTAGGCGTAAAGTAGGTGGACTACATCTACAAGCCCCTACCCTTGCAAGCCACCATAATGGTGTGTGGCAGAGGGAGAACTCACACCAAACATGCATTACATATCATTCTTAAAAAAGATTAGTAGCTAAATTCTAGTAAAAACATCACAATTAAAAATATTGAAATAGCAAAGCAAGCGTACACAAAAATGCTGTTAGTTGGTTTAGCTAAAAGTCCTTATATCAACACGCAACCACCTATGCTATCCATTGATACACTTGTATTTATCCTATTGAATATATTTACAGTTATTCATATCCTTCATGTGCGACGAAAGAAACACATTTTAAATATGTCGGTTAGGCATTCAATTTCTCTAATCTTTATGTTCATGGTCCAGTCTACCATAGTAAGTTGGTTTTTATGTACTATTTTTAACGTATCCAGTGAATATTTTGTCTTGGAATTTCATTTAGAGGCTAATTATAAGTTTCAATCTACGGTCTGATAAAGATTGCCATTTTAATTCACTTAATAGACTGGTTACGCAAATATAATTATCATCCTATTCCTTTAAAAATCTTGCTGATCTTCGCTGCACACACTTCAGTAGATAATTTAAACCTGCATTGTTGGATTCCCATATACTGGCAGCGTATTCCAAATGAGTTCTAACAAGAGATAAGTAACTAATTTCTCGTGCGTGATCGTCATTTGCCTAGTACCCTTTGATGAATCCCAGTCTACGATTCGCTTGACCGACAATTTTACTCATGTGATTACCCCACGAAAGGTCATGAGTCAGTCTTATTCTAAGGTATTTAATGGATTTCACGATTTCTAATTTGTTCTTTTTAATGTAGAAAGTGTTAGGAGGAGAACTATTCTTTATCCGAAAATTCGTAACTACGATTTTTTTGTAAATTTAATGTCAACTGCAAAGTACCATGGCGGTGTTAAAATCCTTCTGGGTGATCATTTAAAGGTTCTTTATCACTTGGGCTGTGAATTTCCCTTTACACTGCTGCGTCATCGGCAAATAGACAAAGCTTACTTTTAACCACTTTGTTGATATCATTTATGTCCAGAAGGAACAGCAGAGGACCTATGACACTATCCTGTGGAATACCAGACATGATTTCAGTTGCCGGAGAGGTACCACTGTCCAAAACAACCCTTTGCGCGCAATCATGTAGAAAGTCTGTAATCCATGATATAAAATTAATTTATAATTCATAAGATTCCAAATTCACAAGTAATTTGACATGGGAGAACTTGTCAAAAGATTTCTACAAATCGATAAATATAGCATCCACTGGAATATTTTTTCTCCAGTGGCAAAAATATCGTGAGTAAAGAGTGCAAGTTTTGTTTCACATGATCTGCACTCCCGAAAGCTATACTGATTATTGGTCAATAAATCCTGGTTATCCAGATTCCCCTTGGATAATCTGACAATATCTGTTCTAAGGCATTGCATGTGATGGATGTGAGAGATATAGGTCGGTAGTAGATGGTTGCTTCTTATAGCCACTTTTAAAAATGGGTGTTATATTGGCAATTTTCAATCCTTCGCTGTGACTTGTTCGGTCAGGGGTTTATTATATATTAGTTCCAGGTAGGGTGATATTTCAGAATTTAACTCTCTATACACGTGGGAATTTAATCAGGGCCATGGGATCTGTTGTATTTTATTCCTTTAAGTATATTTTCTACAACATTACAGGATAATTTCAATTGGTGGAATTAGCCACTGGAAGAGCTCAGGTAGGACGATAGTTGAATCCTCTGAAGGTGAGTTAAAAACGGTGTGAAAGAAGGAGTTTAATTAGTTGAGTTCATCGAGAGTGCTTGTTTATGTTTCTTCCTTAATATGTTTATATTAATTGACAGCAGACTTAATGCCTTAAACCACCTTCACGTGCGACCAAAAGACTTGGATTTTCCTATAATTGTTTCCCAAGTGTTTTTCTTTAGTTCTGTAAATACACTTCTAAGGACTCCCTTTAAAGTGTATTTTGATATTTTATTATTTTCAATGATCACGTTATGCCCATCAATGGATATCTTTTTAGCATATTTTTTTCATTTTTTCATGGCGTGCTCACTATTGTCTCAGATATTTTCTCGCTTCTGCATTGTACCACCATGTTCAGTGCCTTCTTTTTTGAAATTGCGAAGGATATATTTATTGACCTCCGATCGCATAGTATGCAGGAACAACTTCCAAGAGCCCTCCATACGTAAGATTTTGGAATAAATTCTAAAATTGTAAAGAAATCTCTTAAATAACCTTTATAGATTACAGTCTGCTATTTTTTAAATGTAAATCTTTATTATTGTTAAAAAGTCTTGTCTAAAAGTGAAGGGAATTTCGCCGTAAATACTCTGTTGCCACTTTTTTCCCCGATGCAGGCACCCTGCCAGGGGGGGCTTCTGGTGCTTCAGCCACCCCCGAAATTTTTTCCCAATAATTTTGTTGCTCTATTTTAGCAGTGAACTTTACCAGTAAGAATAGATAAGTATAGGCACTGCAAAAGTAAAAGAGAAGAGACTTGTAGCATGTCGGCACTGAATGGGCAAGGCTGATTTGTTTCAAGTTACGCAAGACTTAGCCCCCCCCGAAACAAATTTCTGGCTACGTTCCTGCCCCGAAGGTCTCAATTTTAGTCACTTCTTGTGTGGCATATTGGTTGTCATTGAGTCAAGAATGTTGTCCCCTCTTTAAGGGGATGAAGCTAATTGTTGTAGCTTAGATTATGGTTGAGAACATATCTAACATATCTATCATATACACAGATGTCCTTGCCCGTACTCCAGATTGAAAACAGTTAGCTCTCCGGTATGTTGAGGGAGCATTGAAATCTCCACCTATTACTATATTGCAATCGTAGTTATAGGACTTGATAGCGTTTATCAATCTTCCCAGTTCTAATTCAGAGTCAGAATCGGTATTGGGTGGCCTATAGTATACGCAAACAAATACTGATTTCGATTTAGGGCATCTTAATAAACACCAAATATATTCCATGTTGTTGTCATAAATAGTTCGGCTTTGTAGAGGATTGTGTTCTAGATTGAAATTTAATCACCGTCGCCATTTTCGTCTTGTCAGTGTTTTCTATATATTTTAAAAGTTTTGGGAAATACTTCCGAGTTCGGGATATCATCTGTCAGCCTACATTCTGTTTCTATGATAGCACCTGTATCAGTGATGTGATTGAGATGAAACCTTGTACTAGTGCATCTGAAATTAAATGTTAACTCTAATACTTCATGTTAAAAGAAAACTTGCATGCTTACTGCGAATTATAAATAAATGAATTTCAAAGAATGCCTGGCCAATTAATATAAATTATGTGCCTGCGTAAGACCATTAAATATGCATTTACCTAACGAAAAAATATCTAACACGTCACTCTAATTAAGTTGCATTGTATGTGTTTGTGCATGTCTGATCATAATTCACCCCATACCACACCTACGAGTTGGCTTACTTGGTACCCCATAGTTAAAAAAAGGTGAAAGAAAATATCATCGGGAAAATGCAAATTCACGTACATCACTTCGATTTTTTTATCGTCTCATTACTGATGCGGGGCAGGCACTGCACGAATTAATTGCATCAGTAATGGTGGTAAAGTACTTGGAGTTACTTCGCTCAATAAGCGAAACAACCTCGAAAACATTTATACTTGTAACTTGAAAATTAAGTATCTCGCCAAGAAATTAGAAAGAAGGTGAAAGTTAATTGAGGAGGGTGGATGTGGTGGCTTGAGTATTGGCTTCTCACTTCAAGAGCCGCTATTTGTATCCCGGCAGTGGTAGAGAATTTTCAGCCGTCAGCTGGTCCTCACTTGAGTGCATGGGAACACTTAAAGCTTAGTATGTACCTTGTCCATTGGGACAAGGACATTGAAACTTGGCCCCCTTGGCGCCTTCCGCCTGGTGCTTTTCGCTGATGCCGCGTTTCGCTTCACCCTATCTTGTTCACTCAAAATTTCCTCTTTCACCAATCACACACCTATTCAAGGACTTAAGCTGACAGACGCCTACCTTGAAGTACTTACACCACTTCACAACTATACTCTCTTTCCAATATCTCCGCCGGAATTCCCGACAATCTTCCTGTCAGCCTCGTTAGTAGCGGGGTTTATTCCTTGCCTGTTGATCCCGAGGTCCCGGTTTTGAATCCCGTCCGCGTAACATTGTCACATTGCAGAACGTAAAGTTTTGTGTTCCCTTGAGTTGTTTTCTAGGAATCCGTAGTCTTTAATTTTTTTGGTTTATATGTTATTAATTTAGATCAAATCCCCTGCAGATGCATAATACGGACAGGTTTACTGAAGATGTTCAAAGAATATTTAAAACACCATGGTGATTTAACCAGCGTACTATGGCAGGTTGGATCACAGAGATAAAATTAGAGATAGATAGTAAGACGGAAAGGTTCATTTTTCCACGCAAAATGGTCAGTAATAGATAGTAGTGAAGATTAACGGGGATATTTGAATAGGTATTGTAGATTTTGATATAAGAATTAGAATGTAGTTATTTCTTTTATCGACATGTACATGCAGCATATAGCTACTAATCTTTTTCAAGCATGATATATATTGCATTTTTATGTAAATTCACCCCCTGTCACACACCTTTAAAGTATCTTGCAGTTTATTATACAGATGTACAGGTTCTAGCACTACTAACTCATGCATGCTGTGGGAAACATGGGTTTATAATTTAATATGATTTCTTACATGTGTGTATGAAGTAGTAGCACTGCATCTCTTAGTTGCATGTAAGCAGTGCATGTTTGATAATCTTCACCCCCTGCCACACACCCTCGCGGTGGCTCGCAGGGTATTACTTAGACGTAATATATATATATATAGATGTGAGTATTAATCATCATTATTGCGTTTGTATTACATTGCTATATATTAACTAACAATTTTGTGTCATGTACAGCTAACATTTCACGTGTCACGTTACTGAATGTTTAATATTTTCCTCGGGGTGGAGGAATTGCCACTCTAGGTTTCATGTGAATAGTGTAGAAGAGGAGTATTTTGAGATGCCTGCATGGTAGTAAGTAATTTTTCGGAATAATACTGCATGCCTAGTGATGATTGCTGCCATGTATACCTATACCCTTGCGGTAGATTACAGGATATTACACAGGTGTAGATGTTATTATTTATATTATTATTCCCGGAAGTTTTTCAGCCTATACCCAATGATACATCAACCCTAAAATGGCGCAGATGACCTTTGCATTCGATCACTCCCGGATCAAATTCTGCTACTCGCAAACAACGTTATATCACTTCCGACTTGCTATGGGGTTGGTGTTGAGAAGAAGTCTGATATTTATGAACGCAGCAGCCTGGTAGACGCCGGTAAACAGCTCGGTTACTCCCGAGTGAAGGGGGTGTTTTTCGGTTGGACGGAGTGGCGAGGGGCATGCCCAAACGGGCCTTGCGCCGGGCCGGAAATGCACCAGCCCCAACCGTCGCGCCCCGAGGCGATCGAAGGAGATCGGACAGCTCCTCGTCCCTCCATTAACCCGAGCCTCGCTCACCGTAATTTCCTCTAATCCCCGGGTTCCTCGGGCATTCCCTGAAAAGACTTCTGAGGGGCGTCTATAAAAACTCTCGACCGTCGAGAGGCGAGCCTCCCGAAGGCGAGACCATGAAAAGTTGGGGAGGACGGAGGCGGGAATTGACTCTCGAGGAGCAGATCAAAATTGCGGTTGGAATTGCTCCGTTGACCAGGCGGGGAACAATGGCATCGGGGGTCCCTGTGGACCAAGAAACTGTCTCCCGGAAGGGACGTGGATGGGTGCCACGGTTAAAGAGATAACTCGGTCGCAGGGCAGCAGATAACCCACCGCTCGCGCCCTACCGAGGAAGGAAATGATTGCCCCGACTGGGATGGCATCCGCGCTCCGTCATTGTTTCCATACCCATTCGAAATCTTTTTTTGGTCCCTCCCATTGTCTTTCCCTCGCAATAACGTCTTCGCCTTCGTCTGATATAACGCGCAGCGCTGAGCAAGGGAGTGGCGAGAATAATTTGTATGGGACGCCTCCAGGTTTAATTAACATTTTACAAGAGCAAGAGTCACGTGACTCACACTCTGCAACCGCTGCCGCAGAAATGTCACAAAAACTCTTTCGCGAAAGAAATGCTTCCTCGGAACGTTTGGCGGTCCAGTCATCGGTTCACAGAAATATTTATGGACGGGGTGGAAAAAAATAAAAAAAGAGAGAGGCAGGAGAAGCTATATCACCACAAAGGAATCATCGTCATAAAGGAACTTGTTGAGATTAGCTTCTCGTTGTATCCAGAATGTTCGCTCTTCCAAGTATACCTGCTCGTCTATTGTCGGCCACTCCACAACCATTAGTGGAGACGCCGATGCCTGGGAGAGGGATGGGGGGCGGGGGAAGGGAGGAAGGGGGAGGAGAGTAGGGGTTTGAGGCCTGTGGTCAAGGATTATCAATTGCCAGGGACCATTTTATTTGTTGACGGCCCATCCCAGCATCCTTCACGAAAGATGAAGTCTCTCGGCACGAATTGTTATGCATGCGGGGACTCGACCGTCGAACAAGTAAATGATTGCGGGCATGAGATCGAAGCTGGATCACGTGTGAACCAACACTTAATTTCAAGCCAGCCAAGGTTGCCGGGTAGGTAATCGCCAGGACGCAGGGTCGAATCCAGCCTGGGGCAACAAGGTGGTATTTCTATTAGGTGAAATTTAATGCTAGATGGTGCGGTGGAACCTACAGTGGTAGTAGTGCACCTACTACTGCTGTGGTAGAGATTTTTCATCGGTATACCCGTCTCCACTTGAATACTGTTGGGAGCTCTACGAGTTCAGTGCCCCATCCGTCGGGTGGGACATTAAACCGTGGACCCCTTGGCGCCTTTCGTTAAGAGCATGCTAATGCCATTGCCAGGCTTCACTCCTCCATTTCCTAGAAAATTCCTACCCATTTCTAGTTACCAAGCTATCCTTATTGGCGCAAATGACTTGAGCCGTTGGCCGTCCCCCCGACTACCTAACCGCTAACCTAACCGACTAATTAACCTGCCTAACCCCTACTATATCCCGCATGATACACTGTACTATTCAGTAGTAATGTAAACATTTGTGATTTTACGTAATGAACATTTTGATGATAACTCGCCCCCTGATATGCCCCCTCGAAGTGTTCTCCATGAAGTAGTATCATTGTCAGACCTGGAAATCATAGACCATTGGTTGAAATTCAAACTTAATTTCTTGACGAAGTTCCAAGGCAATATTTTCACTGACGACGTTAAAAATATTTTGCTAGCTCCAACTTATTGTGGTATACTGGACCATGTTCATAAAAATAGAGAAATTGATTGCCGAACTGATAGATTCAAAATTCCCTTCTTTCTTCTTACAATTAGGGATATGAATAGCTCTAAATATATCCATTAGTATAAACACAAGTGTATCAATGGTTAGGTAGGCATAGGTAGTTGCGTTTTGGTATAAGGACCTTAAGCTAACCCAGGTAACGGCTTATCAATGCTTGCCGTGCAATTTATTCTTTTTTAAATTGTGAAGTTAAGACTAGAATATTATTACGTATTCTTTTCATATAATATATGTAATGCATGTTTGGTGTGAATTCACCACCTGCCACACACCTATATGGTGGCTTTCAGGGTATTATGTAGATGCAGTAGCAATACATCTCATTGTTGCATGTAAATAGTGCATGTTTGGTGCTCTTCATCCCCTGCCACACACCCTCGCGATAGCTCGCAGAGTATTACTTTGACGTAGACGTACTTATTACCCTGCGAATCTGTTTTCCTATCCCCCTTTGACCTACCATATTACCACCTACCTTGACCTACCATAGGCATCTATTGCCAAGAGGTCCAAAAAGGCTATTTTTTATTGAAGTATGTTTGAGGCATCACCCGGAGTTGTACTAGACTCCGTAGGGTAGTCACGCGTCGATTATGGGTTGGGGATTTAGAAGAAAGGATTTAATTTTTTTATGAATGATTGTATTCACATAAATTTATGACAATGACATAAAACATCTGCGTACCACAAACATGTATATATTTATAATATTTTACATTCTCACTAGGAAACCCAGTGTGGCAAATAAATACAAATGTACTATTACGTTAAATATACATCTGCAATCATACATGATTGCTTAATTTTTTCGTTGTACCCAAATCTATTCGAAGTAATTGATCTTATCATCCTTTATCCATAAAATGGGAACCACATCAGAGCGTCCACCAATTCAGAGAAAATTTACGGATAATTTGGACTAGGGTATCATTTTATTATCTTTAGATCAACATATGTAGTACATTCATTTAACAGTAATCAGTTTTCTTTTAAGCTTCTCCAAAGGTCTGAGCCCGAATGGGCCATTAGCTTTTCATAGAATTATTTACTTTGTAACTTAATACATTAATTTCACGGGTTGGATATTGTTTCATTTACAATCTCGAGGATTGCCAACAAGATAATATTTAACCTATTTAAAAATTCATTTCCATTTATAAGTGCATCAAGTGTACCCAAACGGGTATTCAGTCGTTTGAAGTTCATATGTCAGTAATATCAACAGTCGGCATTACTTACTCCGCTAGAGACACATGACACAATATCTTACATTTCTAGGTGTTAGCAGTCTCCGATATTGTTTTTTTTCTTTGCGACGCAAAATAAGTAAACGTAAAATAAAGATTGATATTACTTATACTTTACAAATAACTGTGCATGTCTTTAATACAATTTGAAGATATATCTCAAGCTCACGAAGTAAATTACGTATCACTCACACGTATCATCACAGGGCTTTGTCTATTTTTCCCAACAAAATATTAATTTGAGTGCATTAATGGAGTCGTGGAATCTTCGTTACATTAATTTATAAAATGCATGATATCAGTTGATTATTAAAATTGAAGTGCCTCAGCACTTCCAGCACTTGAGGTAATCAGATGACCTTCATACATTTTTATATATAAAGTGATATAATGAATGACTAGAGCTTCCAGTGTTAAATTCTACATCTCGAGTATACTTAACACATGGACGAAATTCCAAAACATCGTCATGACTGCATTTATCTACTTATTGTCATGTAGTGCAATTCAAATTACCATTAATATCTCAAGTATTCAAATTCTATAATAATAATATTTATATTCCTTACCTTTGGACAAGTAATTCATCAAGAGCAAGCAACGTGATACATAGAGTTGGTGTTTCAATTCACTGTCTGTTTATATGCAGCTAGAATACATCACAAATTATTCTAATTATTTATTATCATTGGTTTCAAGGGTTAAGAAACTCGGAACGACCCTGTTTTAAAGATCTGAGGGATTCTTAAATCGAACGTTTCTTAGGCAAAAGAGTGCCGCTAAAACTTTTCATCTCAAGAAGCAATGGCGAAATTTGACGAAGCCACGTTTTGTCTAAAACATGAAACGGCACATCTTCCGTCCCTGACCATTTTAGTTCCTTGTATCCTTGTTCCAAATAATTTTTCGGCAAAGGTTTTCGGGAGAGCGACACAAATTGTGAACATGCAACTGGGAAAATAGCATCCCGATGCAACGAGAGAAAACTCTTACCCAGGTAAGTTAAGACCACGGGCGCCGAGTTGCAACGATGCCTACGTTGTGAGTTTGCCATCGAAAGCCAATTTACATAGTCACCAGTTTTGCTTTTGAGAGTGTGACCGAACTACATTTTTAATTCTCCGTCGTCATTCGGTCACTCCGGCATGATCGCCAGTTGCGCCCTAACACGTGGTGCGCGTAGCCTCAAGGCAAAACTCATCCTGCGGTGAATACGCTAGTGCATTCACTCAGCCGCGAAGGGCACATGTTCTTGCGTCCATGCCGCAGTCGGCAGTGAGATCTCCGTCGGCTGTGATCGCGTGTTTCCGGGAACAGTCGCCCGATTTGAAAAAAAGGCGAGCGCCCGCGTCTAGCAGAGCAGATGGCTGCGTCGCTGTCGCTCCTCTCGGGTTGGCCCCTTCAACCAAGTCACGTGGCTTGTCATAACCGTTCGCCTCCCTGTGATTCTCGAAGTCATTCCCGAGGGCAGTTACCACGGAATGAAACGTCCTCACGCATGGGTGAAAAAAATAGGATCCATTTCCCTCGGAATGCCAAGTACTAAGTGCCCCGACGGAAAAAACAGTCCCGGCGATAAATAAACAAACCAATCTTCGAAGGTGATATACAAAGTTGACACGCTGGCGTCAAACATTATTTCGCGCGGGCTGACACCTAATATTTCAAAACTGTCGAGTGGAATAATTTCGCGAACATGTAACGCCGCAGTGACATTAAGATGGACCTATAAATTATATTGACGAACTATTATTTTGAACGAGAGGTTCTATAAAGGCGCTCGTAGTTAAAAGCCGTTTCCCAATTTAAACATTAAGTGCCTAAATGCTCTCCTCCAGATGAGAGAGACACTGTGGAGAGTGTCCGAATTCATTACGCAACAATTAATTCACCGAGATGTCGTATATTATTCCCATTAGCGAAGGGAACAACAAATAATTGTCTTTGAATTCGCAGTGATAATTACTACGGCTTATTATCTATTTGAAGAGAATTGTAACACTATTTGCCTAGCGAATGAGAAAACTATGAACTAACGATATAAAAAATGTGAATTACACAATAAAATACGTCCGTCAAATATGGATGTTGTTGTTTAATCCACTTAAATGTTACATATATCTCCCTCATTTTTGCTACCAGTCAAACTTTCAGTCATCGAGGTGTATTGGTGAAACTTCAAAGGCTAATGGAATATGGTTGATCGCTAATGCCTAATGAATTCGGACAGCTTTAATGAGGTGCTATGAAATGAGACTCAGGCCTCGAGGGCTCGAGAATCACTTCCATGGGATCCTTGACTCAAAAGGGAAGGAGCAGGTTTGGGAGAAAGAGGGAATATGGCTGCAGAAAAAAAATCTCATTCCTTTTCCGGTAGCCAGCTCTCAGTGTAATTATTCATCCAACCCACACCCCCAAAAAGGTGATAAAACGCAAGAGAAGAAAAAGACACTTCTCTCAACCAATGCTCGGAAACCTCTTACTGCAATCAAGTTATTTTAGATCTAAATGTTTAATGCCTAAGTTCATCAAACGGAACTTTAAAAACTCACAGCGAATTCAGGAAAAAAAATCCTGAAAACAGGTTCAGAGCCATGCATTCCTCGGGCTGGTAGTTCCGGAGAAAAATAAAATATGTTAAAGCAGTGTATGACGATAATTTATTTTCACCTCGGCGGAAATTCACAGCCTAACTCTGAATCAAAGTATAGCGCGTGTGTGGTTAATGTCAATTTACATTCACGGATATATATTTTAAAGAAATGCCATTATGAATGTTCAGAAAATGGAGTTGATGCACTCGGGATTTTTCAGCGGCATGTGAAGTAGATGTTTTCAAGAATCTTAGGTTATTGAGATAGCCTAAAATAAGATTTAAACTCCTTTTGAAGCTTAGTTTTCAAGTTCCTGAAGAAATAATTTCATCATGGACAAACGCATCTGTGAAAAATTAAGTTGATTTTTTCACGTGACCTTTGTATTTAGCAAATGATAACATTCCTTTTTAATTTAATTTGTGCAATTGTTGCCTTCATATCCTAAAAGGCTTTCTTCCTCCCTCTTTTTCATAGCCCAAAAAACAGAATAGCCAAAAATTAGCCGTCAGTGGAAACCCAAAGCAATTGTTTGCCAGAAAACACTTCTTTATATGCTGAAGATGTCCAAATACTTTACCAATAACTTTACTGCCTCAGTGGTTGAGGTTTTTATTTGAGAGGAATAAAAATATCGATTTTATGAGATGAATGGGTCTTGAGATAACTGCGAAGACAAATCCATGTCAGATTAAGCGTGGACGAATATTTCGCGATCACATCGCAATAATATCGAAAACGCACGTCAATATAAGGTAATCAAAACCTTAAACTATTGGTTATCCTCGGGAAATTTTTCAAATAAATCTTGATAATACCTCACTCTGATGGTGCTAAATACCGAAGATAATACACTTTTGGAAATATAGGCATTAAGTTTCTGCGATTAGTCAATTATATTGTGTTCGTGAGAATCACGCACAATTTTTCAGTAAAATTGGCAGCAGCCATAGTACTTAGCGCAAAGAAAATTCACCAAGATGAAACTTTATGGCCAAGGAAATTTATCACTCGGTATCCTCCAATTGTGGAAACCCTATGATGGAATATTTTAAGTGTTCTTTCGTCATAAAAGCTCATGTTTTTCTGCCCAGCAGTTCATTTTCCGTCCCTCTAAGTAAATTTTAGGACCCATCATCATTCGTAATTATATACGGCGTTCTTACGTTCTAATGACCCTCGTGGTGTTTTCTTGAGTGCTGGAGTCATCAGCGCAATGGGCGGAAGATTACAGGAGGGTGAGATGAAGCAACGGGGTAAGGAAAGCATTGATATCGGCGTTTGACTCCGTCTCATCTCATCTCAAGGAACGCGGTGGCCCAGATATCCATGAAACGGACGGTGTATGATGCACTAGTGCTCTTCTCGTGAGAATTTAAAAATCGGAGGACCACTGATTACCCTGTACTCGACCCATTCAGTCGAATGCAACACTTTTGTCATAATGCTACTCGCTTTCGCAATCCCTTACACAACTCAATGGTAGCATCTTCCGCATTAAAACAATAGCATATTCGTATTTCAATACTACCACGCGTAACTAGTTGGAGCTGTTTTATTACGAAATAACAAAAGACAGCTTAGTATTTCCGCATTTAATTTATGTCTTGTTACCTACGTTTTGTTGTAGTACAACAGAGTGTGTGTGTGAGGATGTACATGATATTGCATATCAACGAAAGCTAGGTAGTGAGAAGTAGGTACTACTTTTAATGTCGAATGACTCAGCTACCCTTCCTTATTTCAAACGGCCAGTTGATCTCTGTGGACCATGGAATGGGATTCAATACATTGGCGGCAGATTATGATTATCAGTTTATAGTATTTATATTTGTCGCCTGGGCTTGAAACAAGCGGAAAATGCGGACGTAAGTCTTCATACCCAATAAATCATGAGTTCGTAAACGTACGCTGCGGTAACGTAAAATTTAGTTTCCCATGTACATTACAGCTTTATTCAGACTTTCACATAGAAAAGTAGACCCCAAGTGTATTTTTTCTACTCCAGATCCAACACTCAATAGATAAATAAAAGAGTGGATGAAAGATCGCTAAGGAACTCGGATGAGTTAGTTCCCGTTATCCAATTCAATTTGATCACAAGGATATACATGTAAGGCGTTTCAGAGTGAAGAAATTTAGTGCATCGGGATAAATCATGACTTAGTAGCTTAATAATAGCCTGTGAGAATCAATTATAATTGGTTTGATTACATCAATGTACATTGTGATAGTCGATTGAATAGGGGGCGGGTGTACACTAGGAGACCGTGACCGCTTGCTTCGAGCAAGTCTGAGCCATTACTTCCTTAACATTTAATTTGTGAAAAGTAAACGTTGTGGTCAGTGTGGAAGATTGATATTTTACCTTCAATGTTTACTCACATTCGCTTCTTTTTATCCCCTAAAACAAGGATAATGAGGAGCTATGTGCGTTCCCGAAGGAGAATAATTGTGGCTAATGATCGCAGCGAGCAGTGCCGTAAAGTAAGCTCATAAAACTGCGCTCAGAAAACATGTGCCCTTCAGCAAGTGTTACACAAGCTCTTGCAACCGTGGAACGATGTACTTCAACACACGACTCGCTCCTTTTCCCACTCCATAAACAAAACGGATCATTAAAACGAGCTGTCTGCTTTCGCGAAATGTATCTAAAATTTTGAAAGCATCAGTCATTGTGGCTCGCCGAGAGCTTATGTCATGCATAACGTGAAGTTAATCGGTTTGTTTTAAACGAGCGGACCTCTTTCATGTAGTTTGGCCACCGTGTTTTCAAATATCTCAAGTGCTGGTATTCGAAAGCCTCACGGATAACTGGCGAAGCATGCCTTACCCCTATTCTTACCAAAACCAATTAATTATCCGCAGCAGAATTGATTTCTGCATTGAATTAATACTCAACTGTCTCGTCCGCAACCGTATCATACAAACATCACAGCTAAATAAGTACGCATGTTACGACATTAGTCGCAAGTAATTAGGCTGGAACAACTCGCAAACTCTTTACTCCAAGTATAGCGGAAAATTAATAGCCGCACAGGGAAATTTAAGTGAAATTCATCTCATATTACTTAAATATTTAAGCCAGATATCACCTTTTTATATTATTTTTTGTAATTATAACAGCACATATGATTCATGTCACCCTTAAAGCCATTTTTTATCCGTAGTAAAAGTGAAGTTTGCCACAGATTTGAAAAGGTATGTCCTTTGAAGTCTTGACCCGTCATCTTAGTCTCAATCGATGCAGTCGGGACACCATCAAAGAAAGCATTTCAGTGGCATAAATTATTTAAGCCTACTTCTCTACACTATTAGTCTTTCCGTAGGAAACTTAAAACTGCAACAGGAAATTTTCGTGTGATCTCCCTTTCGCATACCCATTTCATAGCGATGTAAAAGAAATACAAATCAGGAATAACTTTTCGCAAATTGCTTTTCAATACGCTCCGAAAATACCCAAGATATCCTTGTTGGCACTTTAGGCTATAAAAATAAAATATTACTGTGCTTTAAGTGGTGTAAATGTAATCTGTGAGTGGAACATGTTTCAAAATGTGATATCCAATTCTAAGGCCTTCCTTGATTGAGTGCTGTACTGACACTCGAAATTGGCGACGTTAAGACATTATTCCAGTATTAACGCTTCCTTCGTTCCTTCCTAGCATTAACCTTATTATTCGATATTATTTCCGATTGATCCACAATTTCACCCTAAGTAACACCTAGGCAATCATATATTTGCATTATAATCGTTTAAACAAGCCTTTCTCTTCACTATTATTGCGAGAAACCAATGGGAAAACTTATTTTTAGTCCAAGGAGTACGGAAAGACTATATCATGCATCTAAAGGAGGGAAGCTACTAGTAGTCTTTTCCATATCAATCCGTGTAGAAAGGAATAAAATTCTAATGAAGGAAATAAGATAACAGTTCCTATCACGAAAAATTAAATTGAGCAGGAGGAGCATCACATTTGTAGAAATTGCCACTAAACGATTCGGGGAAATGCCTTCATCGACAAAATTGATACAAGATTTAGTCATTTGATTGGGCTGAGCTTTTCACATGGTTGGTTTACTTGGCAAACAGTTCTTTTCGATAATAATCACTCCAACGACTAATACAGTCTGCAGTCAAGGTCACCAAGGTTTTTCGAACAGCATGTCTTTTAGTATGTTCTAATGATAAATTAACTGTCATAATTTTGGTAGAACCACGGCCTGAATCATAACACTTAATCCATTAGAATTTTTTATTTTTTCAAGCTAAAAGGCTCGGCACACATTTTCATTTTCCGCATAGCTTCAAAAAATGTATTTTCTCAATGCCCATCCTCCATGAAATTTTCGTTCATCAACAATAAGCGTTGCATGAATATTTAGCACACTTTTCTGGATTAAGTTCTTCAGTCAGGAACGAGTTCCCATTCAAGAAGTCTTCTCGTTGCGTAAGCCTTCCCATGCCTATCAATATGTTAATATTATATATCCATTTAAAAAAATTCCGATTTTGATACATCCAACGGACTACTGGCTACATTACAAAAAGAAATGCATTATTTATATAAAACGCATTAATATTTCAGTGCTTTACTGAGGCATTGCCATTTGCGTTAAAAATGCGAAGCAGCAATTTAATTGGACAATTATATCTTTAACCACGATCAAATTCCATCTTCCATGGTTTGAGCAATAACGTTAAGCAGATTTTTTATTTTGAAAATTTTTTAGGCCCTTTCGACCATTTGGGTTATAAGACCTACATTTTAAGACTCTCCGGGTATGTTACCCCGTCAGACACAATTTCTCTTACAATTAGCGATATTGATGTTCTGAGTTAACAACAAATTATATACAAAATGACATCATGATTATTTTCTAGGGCTAAATATCTACTAGTCTTGATACTTGGCTCTCAGAAGCCTCGGCAGTGATAATAAATGCTCAAAATTCAATCCGTCGTGATTGTTCGATCTCTTCCTCTGTTGACTCGAGGACTCATTCTTTAAAAAAAATGACGATCATCTTTTTAAAAACAGTAATACACCTGCGAAAACAAGTAAAAACTGTTGACTTAAGAATTGACTATTTGATGCATCACAGATACGCTAGCATCGGTCCCATGACGGGCTTTCCTCGCTATTGAATGATTGAATTTGATTAATCAAAGCAATAAATGTTAAAATCTGAGTCGCCGGATGGTTCAGATTACAAAATGGCCTATCACAGGTTAACGGGATGGTATGACCTAAATTTGACGACTCGAAATTTCGTAAATGAATGCTCTTATTAATGAATGCCGAGTGTTTCACACGCCTCACTTGTTCTATAAATGGCCGTCAATGTCACAGTTACGCAATCACAGTGAAAAAACCTTATCTTCATAGCAATTCCACAATAACGTATCAACATTAGATTCTGCAATGGATGCTCGTTCATTAGACCTTGTTAATTTGACGATCGTTCTCATCACACGTTTTGTGGAAAATAGACTTGGAAGACATGAAATATTCATTACATAGAGACCGATTATCGTACGGAAAGACAAGAATGAAGCTTCTTCATACAAAGGATATGAACACGAATCGTATTTGTGCCTCTAGTGGCCATCCAGGAGTCATATGGAGGCATTTACTCTACATACTCACAGAGCAAACTACATAACAGACCGCAAATAAAGTGCGATCAACATTAAAATCACGAAACAGACACATATTACCCTCGCCCTTAGAGGAACATGCCCGTATAGCAAACACCCACAGTTAACCAAATTGAAAGTGAAAATGTGGTCCATTTATTCCCAAATATCAGATCATTCGCAGCGAAGCCTCCTTCAAAGCAGCTTTTCAACCACATAATTCAGGGCACCATCAATTTACATCCATTTAATCACGCGAAGGAACATAGAAAGATGGCAGCGGTTCTTTAATCTAAGTCACCGATGCATGCTTTTATCAAAGCACGTTTTAATAATAAATGCCAATTCACAGTTTATGTGGTACAGCTTCGAACAGTTTTCTCCTCACTCGTTCACCCTAGATGGCCCTCCAACTGCGTCTGCCGTCCATAGGCATAATTACGAAATAATTAAGCAGGGCTGAGTTTCACCCAATTCTTGCTGCTGTCACTGGAAATGGGACGGATAAGTATCGGATAAATGTCGGAATAGCTCCAAATCAATCAACCTCTGTCACCGAACCACCGCTTATTACAGAATAGTGGCTGGGAATTGGAGGATCCACCAAACATTACTCTATGTTATCTATTTCTGAGCCGTTCCGGTTCTGAAAAGCAATAACCCGAGTATGAAGGTAACGCAGTGGAAAACAATGAATCAATATAAAAATTGAATGCTTCCTTGAGCCTATAGGGAATCACATTACTTTAGCGAAAGCTACTGAGCAAAGAAAAATTTAAACCTTACGCTGAGCAATAAGTCAGGTCGTCCGCGTAGAGAGAGCTACGATTCCCATCCCTGCCATAAGTGATCGCTTTAGAAACAAGTTTGGACGGCAGAGCAGTGACAAGAAGAGGACGGCAAGTCAGAATCGACCGTCTAGCGTGAAAATATCATCCAAACCATCGCTCCCCGTACCGAACTGAAAACTGTGACAGTTTTTATTTTCGTCGGGCTCCTAACAACTTAGATTACGGGCAGCACCATAGCTAGTGATTTGCTCCTGAAACACCTCAAGGGAGGGAAAACTGCGATAGCCAGCCCTCCTCGGCTGCACCACTTCAAACGTCATCACTCGGCCACCAGCAGCCGGCCGTGGAGTTCCACGAAGTCGTTTTGAGAAGCGGTGGCCAACAGTCAGCGGCGATCCGGGCACCGAGCCGCCCCAGTGTGCGCGCCAGCACACCAGTCGCTGTGGTGCGGGGTACTGTTGGCACAGATTCGACTCAGCTGTGCACCCGGAAGCCGTACTCGTCCTCGGCGCCCTTCAGCTCGCTCTCCAAGCACTGCGATATGCTTCTCCGAGCGCTGCGCTCGGAGAACAGCGAGTAGAGGTTGCTCCGTTGCTTAGGCTTGTTGGCTGCCAGCGTGGACTCCGACTCCCGGAGGTTGTCCGAGCCGGATTGCGGGGGCATAGTGGTGGGGGCGGAGGCATGGGATGTGGGAGGGGACGAGGAGGCGGCTGGGGGCAATGCTGGCATTTCCCCCCCGGCGGGCTTGACTTCTCGTCGAGGGACTGGCCCCGACTTGTCTTTCCAACGGAATATTCCCGAGGGTCTCTTGGGTAGGGGCGGTGGTGGGGTGGCCTCTTCCTTGGGCGACGTCAGCTCGTACAGGATCTCCTCGTAGACGTGGTAGTCGCCGGGGGGCATTTGGAGGGGGCGGGGCGGCCCCTCGATGGCCCTGGGGCCGCTGCCGTTCCTCTCCTGGCCGCCAACCGCCCCACCGGCTTCGCGGAGGACGGGCTGAGGCTCAGCTGGGGCAGGAGCCGGGGGTGATCCCGGGGACGGACGGCGAGGCAGGGTGTCGCGGGGAGGTCTGGAGACGGCGACGGTGGCGGCGGCGGCGGTGGCTCCGCTGGGCTGCCCCTGCTGGGTCTGCAAGTCTTCGATGATCTCCAGCATGCATTTGGCGACCTCGGAGAACCTTGTGGACTGCTGAGCTGTGGTTAGCTGTCGGCGAGGCGTGGGGCTCGCACAGCTGCTGTCGCTGCCCGAAGATGACTCAGGCGGCACTCGCTTTTCTGTGGAGAAACAAGCAACTATTAAGGCATCAGTTCAGAGGGGAACAACCCCACGTCATTCAAGACGTGGCGTTACTGTCTATACCCCTACAAGGGAATAGACTGATCATAAGGACAATTCCACCTGGACCACGGATGCAAGCTAATTAGATGGACAACATTCACATATCAATATTTGAAAGAGATAATGTTCACAACTTAAAAATATACATTTTCTCAGCACCTATTCTATAGCACTAATATGCAGGGTTTTGTTGTTTTGAAATAGAGAGGTGTATCGGAAAGGATTTTTTCCAGTTTCCAAAAATAAAATTAAAAATTCTGTATCATGTCAGGTTTTTCCACAGATCACGAAATTGCGAAAATTAAAAAAAAACGTAATTTTTTATTGACATTGGTATATGACAACGTTTTTAACAAGTGAAAATGTCCTATGGAGGGACGGAATGAATGTGTAAGGAATAGATAAACATTATTACATATTTAAAAGCAAACTATCCAGCATCTGCCTCTGCGCTCCCCTTGAAACTTCCTCTCCTTGGATTGACTTAGGTGTTTGTCTGCACAGTTTTCTTTCGACATCGAACAGCAGTCGGCCATCATATGTACCATTCACTTTCCTTGGTATCTCTTTTTGAACATTTTTATATTTTAATGGAAGATATTATCATGTTCTTCCATGCAATTACCAGGATTGTCAAGAAAGCAATTTAGATAAGCATGAAGAAAGTAAACTTTGACGCTGATCCTTCAACCAAGTGGTTTATAGGATTCCAACCTCCTTTTACTAAAATGTTGTGATTTGCAGCCTTCTTGTTACCTAAAAAGTTTTGCACCACATTTCTGAGTGCATTTCACTCTCTCAATTTTCACTCCTCTGCATAATCTACATAATACCCTACAAGCCACCATAAACGTGTGTGGCAGGGACCACTCTTTAGTTTCTTGAATATTTTATTCGCCGTAATTTTCGTATTTGTGGGCCTATAAAAATGCCAGCTTAAATTTTTTATAGCATGAATAATGGCAACTAAATACCATGATACTGAAAACATTTACGGCACATGAAGCTAAATTTGATGAGTAAAGTTGGGAATATTATTTTCGAGGGATCAAGCAGTGAAAGCAAAACAATGAATGTACTACTGTCTGGCCGCTGCTAAAGCACCTCCAAAACCGATGTTCTGCCCTTGCTCAGCAGTTCCATTTGCACAAAAAGCAAGGAACTTTGGTGTTGCCTGCTTCTTGGCCAAACAATATTCCCATCACCGATAAATCACCGTGCACAGACCATTCATGAATCACGTATTGCACTCTTTCCAGAAGAAATTTAAGATTTTCTTAAATCTCCTTTAAGATCACAGGATGTGCTACTGAAATGGATGGTTTGAAGTTCATCATCATTAGTCTGCAATTCTGGGATTGGTTTGACGCAGCTCTCCACTGAATTCTTTCGGCTAATCTCCTCATATTTCGTATTTCTTCTTTCACATCCTTCATCAATGGTTCCATTTATATCATACGAGGCCTTCCTTTGCCGTTTTCCCGTCCACTTGTCCTTCAAGATTGTCTTCATCAGGCCATCATGTCTCATGATGTGACCTATTAAGTTGTACCGTCTTCGTAGGGTATTCAGAGGACTTCTCTTTTCTCCCACTTTTCTTAGGACTTCCTCGTTACTGGATTGAAGTTACTATTGTGTAATATAGCACCTTTCAACCAGGATTTGCTGGCATCTATGAACAGCTTCCACTGTCCTGGATTGTAATTAATGTCCAAGTATTTTATGACTGCGGGAATGTCTCAATAGTGTACCAATTCACCTCTCTCATAAAAAACTGAACCATTTTAGCTTCTCGTTGTCTGTACTAGGAGGACCTTGTATTAGAGCATAGTAAATTCTTTTCATGATTTTTTATCCCAAAACCTTGCTGGATCTTTAGGGAAATGATATCACGAACCAAATCATTCGGTTCATGATGGACAAATGGCACTGGCGTTTCATCCTCCATACTGTCGGGTTGGTGCAACTCATTGCTTATCACCGTATGAAGCGGTGTCTGTTGGGGGTTGACATTGGACAGGGATGGGCCACATCGGGGCACTGGTCTCATGGCAGATGGGATATTGGGATACCCAGTGTTACGCTTACTGTACCAGTATGGCCCACATTATTCACTGTGCAGAAATCGAAGTCACTGTGATTCGTTGGCTTACCACACCTTGAGTTCACCAAATCGCATTGATTCCCTTTCCCAGTTCCTCAATAATTTCCACACATGAATGGAACACTTTGCGAGTAACCCACGTTCTTTCCTGATCAGCTACTTTAATCTCGAAGAATTCAAATTAAGCAATACTCGCAAAAAGCTTTAGCTTAGGTTCCACCTTAGTGAGCGCGGCAAATTGTGACGGCATATAGATACAAAGTTTCATTTGAATTACCAGCTACACAATAATTTTTTCTACTCTTTACACATTCATTTTCTCCTCATAAAACATTTTCACGCATTACTAATCCTGTCATATAGCAATGCCATTTAAAAAAATTATTAAATTTTCACACTTTCGTGATTTGTGGAAAAAACTGACGTGGTACGGAATTTAGAACTTCATTTTTGGAATTTGGAGAGAAAAATTAATCTGATACATCTCTTCATTTAAAAACAGCAGAATAAAAATTGCAAATTTTCATATTAGTACAGTGTTCGTTGAAGAATTTACAAAATGCCAGGGCCGAGTTCCTTCGTAGTCGGCTGTTAGGACTTCTTTCGTGCATGGGATTCATTTTTCAGCGTAAATATTTAAATAACTAAAAAAATGGGCATGCGATAATATAGTTGAAAAGTAGCATTCTTCACTTTCAAAATTGGAGTCAACACGGCAATAAAGAGGAGTTTCCCGATCCACTTATAAATCAGGTGGTGATGCTGTGGACCAAAGAGTTGCGAGGATTGCATTATGGCCACCACCATATTCGGTATTAGTGATACTTGTCAGGAAGCTGGATTTTCCAAAGGCCTCTCTCATCCAGGGTCATAAAATATTTCACGAGTGTTTCTGGGCAAGGAAGTCTTTTATATTCACATGAATTCCCTTACGGGCGGAGATGCGAGCATGCCGATTTCTGCCACGGATCGTAGTGAGGTAGGAGGGAGATGAGATCTTTGTGTATCACGCACGAAAGGGATAGCGTAAGAATGTCTTTATGGAGAGACGGTGTGTGGCAAGGAATGGTATATTATTTCATCCCGGCATGGGTTGTATGGGATAGGGTTGGTGCGGTGGCCAGGGAACTAGTATCCATTCTTGGGTGCCCAGTTTCGAAACCAGGCGATGGCAGAGATTTTTCTTTCGTAAACCGGTTCCTGCTCGAATGCTGTGTGGAGAGTACTTCAAGGGCGGTACTCCGTCCGTAGGATGGGGCGTTAAACCGAGGATCAATTGCAGCATTTTTTAAGAGTAGATGACGTTGGGTTTCTCTTCACCCTTCCCCTACCCCAAAACTCCCCATTGGCCTCTAACGTATCGGTTGTTAAGGGTAGATACTCTTATTAAATATACTGGCGACCGGCAGTCTCCTTTCACTCGCCGGCTCACTTCTCCCCATTCAGATTCGTAATATACTGTTCTGAATCTTCTGGGTAAAGTAAATACTTCGGATAATTCTCGAGGTCCTCTCATGTGCTTCTTAGCTTCGTAATGTATCCATGAGACTTTTCGCTATCGAACGCTTTCTCGAAGACAACAAATACCGCAAAAATGTCATTATTGCATTCTAGGTCTCTTTCTGCAAAGATTTACGTCACATCTTATACTTCTAAAATGGCCTTTCCATTTCAAAACAAAACTCTTTGATAAATTCTTTTCTCATGCTGGCATCATATTGTGTTTGATTTTGAAGTATTTGAGTGAATCGCATGGCATTGAAACCTTCCATCAAATACGTGGATCACGAAACTTTGTGCATTTCTTTGGTACAGTTGAGGAATAACACTTGTATAATTCGACTTCCGTGCATTCATTACATTTTATTAATACGCTAAACTTCAAAAAAGAGTAATTTCAGGATTTTAAGTCATTTTCCCGGGATGAATAAAAAAGAAGAAACAGAATAAAAGCCCTTTACCCGGCCCCTTTATTTCCCTTTAGCCAAGTTTTTCGGAAGGTTATTATAAAAACACTCGCTGTTTTGAGAATGTTCTGCAGTGTATTGCAAAGAGGAGACAGTCTAGGGGTCATTCCGTGTCAAATCGACCAGGTGATTGCCCTTAGGGTCATTAATTTTGACCAAATTTGGCAGAATGGCTCCATTTGATGAGAAAATGAAAACTTCAAAGCCGTTTTGAAAAAAAAACGCAACCGTTAGCGAGAAATTGCAACGTTGCAAAATTCGAATTTTGCAAAAGTTACTACACATTTTACGGTATATCTCCGAGACTATTTGAACTACAGAAGAACTAAAGGGGAAGGGTTGGTATACAGTTAAAATTTGGTGAGAAGAAGATGAATGAGAAAGTTACAGAGATCTGAAGACACCAGATACGTTCGGCCGTTAGCCGGATGCCGCGGTGACCGGCAGGCGTTACGCCTTCACTCAAAAATATTTTTCTTTCTTAGATGAAATATTACCTCTAGCAAACTTTTTCAATTTGTAGAGGAAGGTTGTGTCTACAACAAATGAAAAATGAACAAAATCGAGGGTACAAAATGAACATAGGTACATCGTCAAAAATCGATTTGAAAATTAAAAATTGTTATTAACTTTATAAAACTTTTAATATTTCACAATATAATCCCTTATTGTATTTTTTATAATTCAACTCATTTAAAATAAGCCCTTTATCACGTCTTTAGCTTAAATATTCTCGGAGATATGCTATAAAATGTGTAGTAACTTTTTCAAAATTCGAATTTTTTCAATGTTACAATTTCTTGTAAACGGTTGCATTTTCAGCAAAACTGCTTTGGAGTTTTCATTTCCTTATAAAATGGCGCCGTTCTCCCAAATTTGGTCATAATCGGTGACCCTAAGAGTCAATGTTGCCGATTTTCTGGTCGAATTGACGTGGAATGACCCCTGGCTATTTGTAGTTTTTTCATCAGTATTGCTAACGAATGTTCAGTGATAACTCGCGCACAAATCTGAATACTAAACATTGGTATTCGGATATTCACCCTCCATCGATTTTTAGAGATGAAACTTCTGCGTCAACTCCGTTTGAAATAAGTGCCTATGCACTCCCCATGCTAGAAGGAAAGTAATTTGAGCTATGCCTTCTTCCGTCAAGCTCCCTGCTTTTCAGCAGACTAACTGGATGTTCATCTGAATTCTTGAGTAATCCGGAAGATATATTTAAACGGTACTCCGTGTCTTTGTTGTGAGTAAATTCGGAATCGATCACAAGTTGTAATTGCTGGTAGGGTAAGCTTCATGACACCTACGTACGGGATGACTTCTGTTTGTTTGCTTGTCAGAAAAACATGTAAATTGTGTATATATGGTAGATAACTTGGTCGCGAAGCAAAAGTCGCCGAAGTCAACAACTATGGAGAATTGAATACTTTTGCTCGGTTTTTTCCTTCCAAACCGCAAATGTGTGCGTAAAGATTCATCGGTCTCTTGTTGAAATACCAATTTCGTCTCTCACGATTTCTGAGGTTGATAAAATTACGAGTGTCTCACAACCGCATGTCAAATCGCGTCCACGGGATATTTTCATGCATTTCTGGGAGATGTAGAAAAAACAGCTATTTACCTTAGTCCATTAGTAGACGTTTGCAAGACGCAAACCTTTAGATTCGCCGAGGAATTGAATTTCTTCTTGAAAGTTCTTGCTTTTCTGATTGTATGGGTAGAAGAAGATTGTGGGTTAAAATTTAAAATAATAGATTTAGACAGTAAAATTAAGGAATGTACGGTGAAATCGCGAATATATAGCTAAGGATAACAGTATCGCCAAACATTCAGGGCAGCTTGAGATATGTACAAAATAAGACTACATTCAAACAAAGGCAAACTGCTACATCAACATTTTCAGCTTCTGATTTGAGTATAGGGGTAGGAAAATCGCAGGAGAGGAGTAGGTGGTGAATCATAACACCCATAAAATTGTAAGAGATGGTATGAAAAATCTTATCTCAATACTGATATGATTGGCTTTCCCCTACAAAGAGGTTTAGTTATTCATAAGGGTAAAATTGGGAACAAAATACAACCACTGTGTTTTGCACTCCTTTGGATGGAGGTCGCTAGACTGTACGCTGCTTGACTGATGGCCAACCTTGTTTTGCAGCTAAATCTTGTTGCATGAGGCCCAAGAAACAATCGGTCTCACCTGAATCTGAGGTATTTATTTCCCTAGCTATAAATTTAACCTTCATTTTAAGCCAAGAATCCACTCCGAAACATGTACATTAACTTATTTTCTTTTGCAATTGCCTAGTTATAATATCTGCATGGTCAGGATGAGGAGTGATATTGAAAATATGGATTTTTCGTTGATTCAAATAATTAGGTGCACATGAATGAAATAGCTTAAAAGTAGTACAACTAGTAGTTAATTGTAAAGAAATTCTGAAGAGATTCTTCATTGAAGTCAATATCGTTTGCCAAAAGAGAAGAATTTTGAGGGACTTTCTTACGCAACTCCAGATTTTAAAATGTGTCCATTACACGGGACGGGACAGGTCCACACATAATTTCGCAAGCATCAGGAAAATGGAATGTATTCGTAAAACATGTGTATTTCCCCATGAATGTTACAAATAAATGCGAACTGCAATGATTTTGGCAATACACCTGGTTGCAGATGAGAAAATACGGTTCTATATGGAGGATTGATTATTTGAACCGCCTGGTGCAACACAAAATATTTCTCAATGTTAACAATGTCGAGAATACAAGGAAATGACAACTGTTCTGACAATAATTTAGCGTGCACAAATGCGAAAAAATATATTCAGTGTAGTATTTATAGTTCAGTCAGTCAGTAAAATCATTTTCTACCTAATTACTTTTCGTGGACATTTCGAACCATTTTAGAAGGCGCAGAATAACAGAAAGTAGGGCTTTCAGCTGAAAATGTAAATACTCCTGTATTGATTCGGAAAAATGTCGGATATTTCTTCTTCTATCCAAGGTGTGTGGTCTTCCAAGGAGCAACTTATCTGTGGACCAAGACAGCGCGGGGGAGGGGTGGGCCTCCCATTGTCTATTTCAGCTCCAATTCATCATTTCGATTCAGTACTTATGACCTAATCTACACGCATCCATTCAACGCACTTTCCGGAACAGAATGTGGCTTTTACTGTAAAACGTTACAATTACCATAAAACACAAGGTTTTCCCCATCACATAAGGAAGATGTCCGAAATTTCATCTCTTTATCAATTCAGAACATACTACAAGGAATCCATGGCTGACGGTCGACATATGAATTGATATATAAAAGCCCTTAGAGGGCTGCTTACCAGCTCCTTGAAAAACTCTTAAAAATCTAATCTAATTCAAATCTATGAATGTCTTTGATGTGATTACTCGAAGTTCCGTAAATCTTTTGATCTTTTAAAAATGTGACACACGACCAACATCACCATACACACTCATATGTAACAAATGCATGCAATAAAACGTCAAAATAAACAAATAGGAGATGAATGGTGGTAACGTCAAAAAACTAATAGAAACCATGCCCTTTGGTCGAGAATTTTGGCGTGGAAACTTAGTAAATAACAACACCTATTAGAAGTTATACTACGTATGTATTCAAAGCTACGATATAAGCAATATGATGGACATGGAGCTCGGTTCTGAAGTATGGAAAATACCGGCGTATTCACAAGCAGTTGACAATTACCAATAAGGTCAGCGAACTGCCAATCTTTCATCTCTGCATTGTTTCGGTTTTTCTTCCGCGTCAGTTGGCCAGTGGACAGTGGACACGGCAGGAGAGCCAGCGAAACTGTTGTCCACTAGCCAACTGACGCGGAAGAAAACCCAAAACAATGCAGAGATCAAGCTATCACCGCAGAAACCTTCGTTCTAAAATCAATCATCTTTGTTTTCGGGCGTCTCTTAGAACTACCCCCTAATGACCTAATCCGTAATTGTAGATATTACACAGAAATTTTAACTGAAGAATAATGACGATGCATTGGATAGGTCGAATCAAACTAAAACAATTATAAGAAACAAACGAATCTGAGAGGTTTAATAAAAAATGATATCAGTAAAATTCTAAGAAGAATACGAGACAACAAAAATGGGGTTCCTTTCAAGACATGATAGTCTCATATGGTCGTCGAGGGTAAAGTGAATGGTAAGGACTGCAAAGGAAGGGCTCGGAAGGATGAAAGGTATGTAGCAAGTAGTGAAAGATGGGAAGGAGAAGAATATATTTTTATCATAGAAAAGAGAAGATTATACCAATTAGAAAAGATTAGTTGGTGGAAGATACCAGAGGGGAACTTTGCCAATTCAATCCCTGAATTGATGACGAGTGATTCCTATCCAAATTTCTAAATAATCCATACAGCCAAGGAATAAAAGTGCGTTGAACAGATTAAGGCTTGATGTAATTCTGTACTAGTAGTGGAAAGTTCACATATTCAATTAAACAACACTCCTACTTTTCCAGAGAGACTAACTCTTTTCAAAGTGTTTTAATATTGAATAGACGATTGTTATTTGATTCTAATGATTCACACTTATGCAGATGTATTGGACGATTTTGCTTGGGTTGAAACCTAGGGTTATAAAATATCTTGTGAACATTAGGCCCCAATTATAAATACATCTCCTCTCAGGCAAAAACTAGCATGGCGCCCCACTTTTTGGACATATTGGGTAAGAACGTAGCTTTTACATAGCTGAACCCCAAGAGTTTTGAGTTGCGTCAAAATTCAGAGCAACAATTTTCTAAGCATATGCATTGACGTCTCTTAAATTACTATAGCACCTACTCGATGGTTTGAGACTCTGGGATTTATTTGGTGATTTGGAAAAAGGTACACCAGCGGAGTAGGAGACTACCCATGAATCTATATTCCAAGCAAAATATCATTTTTTCATATGGTGACCTACCCACCCCTCCCAAACGCACTTGCAGGGACATGTAGATGGAGACAGAGATGTGTATGTTATAACGTACTAGTAGACCTCGCTTGGAATACACACAGGACATTTCGGATTCAGGCAATGGAGTTGTAAAACAGCATCATCATTATCATGGGTCAACATTCCTAGGATTGGTTTGACGCAGCCCTCCACTCAATTCTTCTATCGGCCAACCTCTTAATATTAACGTAGTTCCTCTCTTTCACGTCCTTTACGACCTGTTGTATGTAACTCATACGAGGCCTGCCTTTTCCATTCTTCCCGTTCACATTTACTTCCACGATTGCCTTCATCATGCCATCGTGTCTCAAGATATGGCCGATTGGGGTGCCCCCGTCTTCTTTTTATAGGTCTTTAAGATCCTCGTGAGCGTACATAAATTATCACTTTATCAGAAATTAGGCGCGCTTCGCTAGGAGTAACTGGTTTCTAGGAGGTTGCTTGCCAGCTGAAAGTTACTTGATAATTTCAAATGCACGTGTGTGAAACTGACATGCCAAAAGTATTTTCTACCGCCACATCACATCAGCACTTCAGTCAGGAGCAACAAGTTTAGTGAGATCAATTGATTTTTAGTCCATTCTTCCCATGCAAAATCCACAGCCAGAATGAAAAATGTAATCCAAATTGTTGTCTTCCCTATTAGGTATCCGCTTTTTCCATAAATGTATTAAATGTCAAAGTTTCAGGCTTAACCCTGTGGAATTTATCCATCATGAGAATAGGAAAAGATAATGCTGTGATTCCACGTACAAAATTTTTATTGTACGACCCTGGTTTCTCCACAGTGCAGCATCATCAGGTGGAACCACAACCACTAAGTTTTACCATAAAAAGCTTGTATTTAGAAAGCTTGTGGAATTGTAGTATTCTCTTTTTCTATCTTCACGTAAATTTATTAGACCGAAAATTATTTATTATAGCGGATTTTACGGCAGATCGTGAGGTATATGTAGATAGATGCACCTGTAGAAATTGCATGAATTTTGTCATATCGAAAGTAATCTTATCGAAAGAGAAACAAAAGTGAGAGAGTGCGCGTACTAACAGAATGGTCAATTTATTTTCCCCGCCTTAGCTCTACCAATAGATCCCACATAGAGGGAAAAATCTCTCCAACTCCGGAAGTGGTCATAAATATATGTAAATATTGCCTAACTTTAACTATAGCTTCGACCTGTATATGGCGGTGGTGAGGGGCCACATTTGAAGATATACTTGTGCATCATACGTAGACGATGTGAACCGGTGACTGATGATATCTTTAGTTTTTAAAGGAGGCACACACCTGGGCACACTGCTGGGCAGATTTCCTGCCTCGCGTGCCAAGTTTGAGCCGGGTGACACAAAGGTCATTTTTGGGCATCAAAATGATTCTTTAAGCAAACTCACAAGAGAGCAGAGAAGATCGGGTACCTGGAGATGAAACCTTGGCACTCTAGCAAGAGAGTGAACCATGGCATGTTTCAAAGGCGTCCCACGTTCATGAATCGGCCCACAGCCGGTTAGTAATGCATGCACAGCGCGAAACCTTCCGACAAGAAAGATTAATAAGGTCTTATCTACTGTACTCCCTTCCTTTTTCATGTCAGAGCAATTTTGCTGCAGGAATAACTAGGAAGAAATTCATTTTTATAGTCCTCAGCAGAAAAAAAATGCGTTTCCGTGGAGGAGATTTAGGAACAGGTAGTGATCATTTACTTTCAAAATATTAAGTTTCAAGGTCTGTGTTTACCGTTCATAACTACTAAAATTGATTTAGTAAATGATAATTACAATTCCCGTATTAAGGATAGGTATATCCCAATCACGTACCGTGCGAAGTAGCATGTGGAACATGACATGTGTTGAACACTCGAAGACACACACTAACATCTATGCATTTGGTGAAAAAAGTCATAATTTAGGCAGAATTCTAGACCTTGACATTTGGATTGGTGATAAAGGATCACCGTCGAAATCTGCATTGGACCCCATTCACACTCTGAGTGATGGCTAAAATGACACGTGCACGTGCTTCAATTTATTTCACAAATTACTTGTAATCTTTCGAGAAATAGCCATGTGGAAATTTGGGTAGAAATGTACAAATCAAATTCTCGTTGAGTTCCGCTTGCTACACAAAAGTCTTACAAGGAGCTGACGGAGAGAAGAGGACGCGAACGGATACGTAGTTCTCCCCTTTTTGGGACTCTTTGAAGTAAGGGCTTCGCCGTTTTGTGGATTTCATCCTTTTCAGCATCGGGATCGGATTTATTTTTTATCCACCATATATCGGGTTTTTTGGAAAAAGTATAGCTCTCCTCCTAGCACTTACAAAATAAGTAATAATGAATTAACAAACGTGGAATCCATTAAATATCTTGGAATAAGACTGACACATGATCTTTCCTGGGGTAAACACATACGTGAAATAATGGGTCAAGCGGGTCAATCGTAAACTGGGATTCTTCAAAATAATACTGGATAAATGTGACGATCATGTACGAGAAATCAGCTACTTTTCCCTTGTTAGACCTCATTTGGAATATGCTGCCAGTTTATGGGATCCCTACGAAATCGGTCTAAATAACGAACTTGAACGTGTGCAGCGAAGATCGGCAAGATTTGTAAAGGGACAGTATGATAACCTTATTAGCGTAACCAGTCTATTAAATGAATTAAATTGGGAATCATTGTCAGATCGCAGGTTGAAATTTAGACTTAATCTCTTAAACAAATTCCAAGACCATATTTTCAGTGATGATGTCAAAATATTTTGCGAACCCTAACTTACTATGGTAGACTGGACCATAATCACAAAATTAGAGAAATTGATTGCCGAACTGACAGATTCAAAATGTCCTTTCTCCTCGTAATATTAGGGATATGAATAACGGTAAATATATCCAATACGAGTGTAGCAATGGATAACATTGGCAGCTGCATGTTGGTATAAGGACTTGAAGCTAACCCAACTAACAGTATGTTTTTGCATTTTTGCTTTGCTATTTTTATATTTTTTTAAATACTGAAGTTTAGAACAATATATAAATACTAATCATATTTTATGCATGATGTGTAGTGCATGTTTGGTGAGAATTCACCCCCTGCCACACACCTTTATGGTGGATATTATGTAGATGTACATGAATTTCTAATTTACGGGGAGAAAATTTCTACCCATAACTAATACCTACTCACAATCCTGAATGGCGCAGATGATCTAGTGTATTGTTCGCCTCTTCACTTAACCACTGCACGCTTTAGAGTTACGAAAAACTTTTCTAGAGGGAGGGGCTGAAGTTTTCGATATTTTTGCACGTCCTATAAAAAAAGCTCAACGGCAGATTTCGTTCTCCAAGCGTGGCGTGGGTTCACAACTCCCTCCTCCGTGCCCTCAGCAATGCTTCCGTCCTTCCAGCCCTTCTTCCCCTCTCTGGCATCAGTCTCCGAGCAGGTGTGCTTTTGCGATGCATCTGGGAGGGAGATGTCCTTAACGGGACGACTGAGGATCCAAATTTTGGCACATACTTCGGGACCCAGATGAACGCGGATGGAATGGCAAGAGAGAAATGGACCGACGCCAACCCAAGGACACGCGGCACACAGAAAACGAGCAGCACTTCGCTACCTCAATTGTCGCATCCTCGGGATCGCAGTCGTGGCGAATTAATTGATATCTTCTTGGGGTCTGGTTGGTATAGTGATCAGAATACTGGCCTCCCACCCAGAGGGCCCGGGTACGAATCCCGGCAGTAGAAGATATTTTTCATTGGCAAGCCAACCGAATGCTTTATGGGGGTTTTCGAGTTCAGTGCTCCATCCGCCGGATGGGACGTGGTCCCCTCGGCGCTTTCAGTGAATACCTGGCTAATACCTACGTTGGATTTTTTCCACCATTCCTCCTTACCCTTCTATTCTCATCTTTGTACCTTTCCTCCCGGTCTAATGCGCGCATGAGTGCTGGTACAGAATTGTAAACCAAATATAGATTGCGAATTAATTTCACCGCTCATCCCGCTTACCGTTGACGTAAATGGTCATCATGGAACGGCCATATTGAAATAACAATCCGTCAAATCGAGTCGCATAAATAGAATACCTAGAGATGTAGCGGCCCGGTGGGTTGACCGCCTCGTAGGTCCTGGATTCGAATCCCGAAGCGACCTTATGACATGTCCAGTAAAATTCAGCCTGTGCGACATTATCTGTACCAAATTTTTGTGGGAAAATTCAGACATCACAGAAAAAGGAACTACCCACCTTCCCTGTGAATTTCACACGCCGTTGGGTTTACTTATCCTACTAGTAGTATTCAGTGAGATCTACCCTCACCAACCAAGCCAACTTCGGGTTGAGCACTACTTACTTCGGACATACCCAGTAGAATACCGTTATACTTTTTAGATACATTTATTTAAACTACCATGAGAATAATCTTTCGTAGTAACGTTTTCTTATTTTTGTTGCCATTTTAATTGTTGATTGGAGACGAAATCTCAAATGCATGAATGAGAAAATATAAAGAGAGCTTCGGCAACAAGGGTATAGTTAGAATTCAATAATGGTTAATGAATGAAAAATCAATAGTTTCTGTGTTCCTAGGAATTATATTGTGTCTTGAAAACATAATTTTAGGGATGTAATCTCATCAGGATGCATAGAATGGATGAATGGACAACGAATGCGTTATTGTGAATCATATTGACGACTTCATATAATCATATTGTGAATCAAGACCTCAGTCTTCGACGTCAGCTTGGAAAATACTATAATACAAGTACGAACGCGCATGAAAAGTCATGGTGATCCGGTTGATGTAACTACTAGTACAGTACTGGCTTCCCGGGTGGGAAGCCAGTACTCTACTAAATTGAATTGAGGCAGCGTAGTAGGTTTTTAGAGGTATACTGGACCTTATTTAAGTCCTGTATGGAGAATACATTTGGGGCACTGCTCCGTCCGTCTTATGGGACGTTAGAAATTGGGCCTTTGTGACTTTTGATTTGGGCGAGATGATGCCAACACTAGGCTTCTCCTACACTCATACTTTCTTTCTTTTCCAATGAAATTCCTAACTATACCCAACCACCCACTATTTCGTTAATGGTACATCAATCATCAATATTTCAATCCTAGGATTGGTTTACTGCAGCCCTCCATTCTGCCCTATTCAGTGTTAATTCCCTCACGCCCTGGTATGCTTTCTCTTTCACGTCCTTTATTTGCCCTATACATTTGTCCCTTGGTCTTCCTCGCGGGACCTTCCCTTCAATCTTCCCTTCTATTATATTTCTAACTATTCATTGTGCCTCACGGTATGTCCAATCCATCTGGTTCTTCTTTGCCGTAGGGTTTTCCATATTGTCCTTTCTTCATCTGCTCTTCTGTACACCTCTTCGTTCCTCACTTTATCTGTCCATTTAATCTTCAATATTCTCCTCCAGTAACATGCTCCGAAGGCTTCAATTCTTCGTTGGTCTGCTTTCCCGTTGTTCCCTGTCTCTGATCCATAGAGTGCCACGCTCCATACGAATGTTTTGATGAAGTGCTTCCTTGTTTGCAGCCGTAGGTTCTTTGAGCATAGCAGTTGTATCCTCTTCATAAACGCCTTCTTAGCTTGTGCAATTCTTCGCTTGATATCCGTCGAGCTTCTTCCATCCCAAGTAATAGTGCTGCCGAGGTAGGTGAAGTTCTAAACTAGTTCCAATTTCACTCCTCGAATTGTTATATTTGCCCTAAGCTTCTCTCTTCCACACACTCGGATTTTAGGTTTCTTCTTGTTGATGCTCATATTATATTCTTGAAGTACTTGGTCCATTGTGGTCAGGAATGCTTGCAGGTCCTCTCGACTTCCTGCTACAACTGCGATGTCATCAGAAAACCTTAGCATGTTTATTTCTTAGCCATTCACCTTGATGCCCTTGATGCCAATTTCCTCTGCGTCTCTTATTGTTTCTTCCAGGGATATATTGAACAACGCTGGGGAGAGGTTGCATCCTTGTCTGAGTCCTTCATTTATTTTGGCTTCTATCTTCCTTCCGTCTTTCATTCGCATTGTGGTGACATGGTTCTTGTGGAGGCTATGTATTATTCTTCTATCCTTGTAGTCTATTCCAATTGCTTCCAGAATCCTAAACATCTTGTTCCATTCGACGATGTCAAAGGCCTTTTCCAAGTCCACGAATGCCACATACAACGGCTTATTTACGTGTATCTTTTTCTCGGACAGTATCCTTAAGCTGAGTATTTCCTCCCTAGCTCCTCGGTTTTTCCTGAATCTGAATTGATTTTCCGAAAGATTTCCTTCGATCTTTCCTTCCATTCTTCTCTTAGTTATCCGAGTAACTATTTTCGATGTGTGTGATACCAGTCTCAATGTTCTGTGTTCTTCACATTTCTCTGTCCTTGTCTTCTTCGGGATTGCGATCATTTCACTCCTCTGGAAGTCCTCTGGTAGTTCTCTACTGTCATAGCTATCTTTGATTATTCCAAAGAGGGTATCTTTTGCTTTGATCCCGAGTACAATTGACCCCGAGTGGTACATATAACCCAATATTTCGCCGCCTATTATAAAAACTAAAGTAAAACTAACGACATCATGATGGGATATTCAAATGCCACTGATAAGTGAGATGGAGATGAAAAGTGGCGAGGTAATACATTTAAGGCAGAAAGCAGCAAGTGGTTGGCGAAGGCACAAATGGAAAGGAGATAGAAAACATTGAGAAGGTGAAGGAATAAATCGTGAACGAAATGAGTGCAGCAAGTGCTTGGCAGTTGAAGAGATGGCAGTAAGGCGGGGAATCATGGATAAGGACAAAAACTGGGTGAAAAATAAATTTATTCAAGTTTTAGAAAGAGTTTAGGATTATAAACACCATCCAAACAATTAGTGCATGTGACTATGACGATGTGAAACATTGAAAAATACAAAGAGAGGAGACAAATATTATTCAGTATTAATTAGGACAAGATCATTTCGTTCAGTAGTCAAAGTACTGGCTCAGACTCCGATCATAGGATACAGTGAAAGGCATGAAAACATTTAGAAGGAGAAAATTAAACTACGTGTATAGATGTAGGAGAGCTGTAATTGGGGTTAGATGTGATAAATAGAATATTTTAATTGTTTTAATTGCATGTGAAATGCTTCATATATTATGTGTAAGAATGGGGAACGACGGAAATGATGCCCAAAAATCATAAACAACATAGCTAAGGTAGTCAACAATAAGAATGGCATATCTAACATAAGTAGTACTCCAAGGATAATCATATATAATATAATCATGCAGCCGGAAAGAGATTGAAATGAATTGATAACATTAATTAGCAGATTTGGAGGTGACTGCATGAATGCATGTGGTAATACTTATAATTACGCGGGAAAGTGGAGGGTGAGAAAAATTCACGGAGAGAGAAACACGATACCATCAAGATATTACTGATACAAAAAAATAATATTAGATGTATTTATTTTAGATAGTGCAACATCTTTACGGAATTGAGAAAGACACATGAAAACAGTGAGAAAGATCTTCAGAAAAAATGTTCATAAGATTCAGGCAAGGTGAATGTGGTGCACAAAAGAGAATCAAAGGGTATTAGAAGTATAATTCATATTCGAAAGATGTTACAACAGCTGAGAACGATGTTGCATTCGCAACGTCTATCCTGCATTTTCCAAAGGCAAACGCGACTTTGTAGTCCGAGCCGGGATTCAAACACGCGGTTGCCAGATTGGTGCGCTACTTAATCGGTTGCCGCAGCCGGATTGAGAACATTGAATGAGCTAGTACGTTGATGATGGAAACAAAAAGTAATATGAATGAAAATGCTTACGTAAAAGGAAAATCAATTGATCCACAATTTCTTGAGCCGCTCACCTTAGAAATTCTTTTTCATTTGCCCCGGTAATATGACAGCGTAAATACAGAGTTCATACAGTGTTTCTCGAATTATACTATTGTAAGATTTCGTGTACACGACAAGAGTATTGCATTCATGTACATGATTTGGGATTGATATTAACAAGTTCAAAGAACTTCATAAAGAAAGTTTCCTTCGTAAACGCTTAATTAATTTCTTAGCCCGAGTACAATCTATTCCCTTAATTTGCGCAAACACGTCAGGAACATCTCTTTTCAGAATATTCATAACATACATGCAATTTTTATTTGGAAAAAATCTCCTAGGGTCAATCCAGAACTCTAATGTGTAGAATGGGAAAGCAATTAATATTGGTGACTAGAATTTTTTGCTCGTCTAATATGGTTCCGAATTATTAATAGACTTCGAGTACTCTGTTATAAGAAAGACCCATTCCATTGTCCAAAGGCCTGCAGGGTATCAGAATGTGGATGGGAAAGCGGGCAGCCAGGAAAATATACAGGAAATCGTGCCAACAAGGGATTTGAATTAGCGCGTCGAACGTGTACGGTAGAGGGAGCCTCCTCTGAGCGCAATTCATCTTTCAAGTGTTTTCCGTACTTGTGTTGGTTCGGCTGTGAGCAGTGCGGTCAGTGAATTTTGAGTTTGTGAGGTGTCTAGTCAAAGTGTTGAGGTGGAAGTGGAGAAGCCGTCTAAAGGCCAAGGACAAAGGCAAGGAGACCCAGGCAGCAAGTGAGTACTGAATTTTTTGTTCTCGGTATTGAACTCCCTTATTCCTGCGCTTACTCAGGTCAAAGTTAAAACAAAAACACAGCCCACAATATACTGGTTCGCGTAACAAGTACACTCCTCGCACCGTATCCGCATGCGTTACAGGACGTTTTGTCTCCTAAAATTTACGCATTTATTTTCAAGGTTTTCGGTTTATCTTCCTGTCACTACGCTCAGAGGTTAATTACCCTCGTAGTGTGAGAAGGGAGACCTGGCAATGTCATGACGGTTTATTTGATGATGAAACTCTTTATAGTGCCAAAATCTGGGATTCAGATTAGCTTGTATTTATGGGCACATCTTAAAGGAGTAGACATCACTGACATAATTACGTCTAGTTACTGACGCAATGTACAACCAGAAGGTCGGTCTGGTTCAGTACTTACTAAAATTTTGTGAAATTCACTCATTTCAGTGAAAAACTATTAACTATTGCCGAATGCGTTTTCCGAGAAAATTGACGAAAGTTTAAACACCACACGGGAATCGTTGCAAAGTAGGCAGACACACTGCCAATTTTGAATCATTGCTGGGTTTGAATGTTGTTGAGCGGTCACTTGAAATTTGTAAACATTCATTATTTAGATGACAGAATACACGCGTGCTGTCATTTAAGGCAAGGACTGGGGCTTACTTCTTTCGCTCTGCCCAATAAAGAAGTTTGGCAATATGAGAGGAATATGACAACAGCGAAATCACCCGGTCTCCGAATGTCAGGAATAAAAGCTAAGAAAATCTGCAAGTGGTATGGGACCGGGACAAGTTCTCTCGCGCAGAGCGCTGATGCATATCCGGATCGTGAGTCCAATGCAACTTTGTGGAGGGTGTTATGCGGAGTTAAGTTTCCATTATATTTTTGCGGAAATGTCGTGATTTTACGGCGTCATCGGCCACAGTGTTGACGGTCCCTAGCTGGGGTGGCCTTTTTCGATGCGCCCAGTTCAACTAAAGCTGTATAATATTCTGAGCACGATTTTCATTGAAACCAAAGGTAGCTAAGGAAAGAGCTTCCCTCCACAAAAGACTCATAGTGAACATAAACGCCTTTGACTAGAGATATTGAAAGGGCATTTATCGGCTAGCAAATAGGGTACGGAGCCCAGAGGACCGCGAGGGAAAACAGGTTGCATCTGCCTAGCTTCAGCTTCTTCGGCGGAATTAATTGTTGGTCCATCCAAGGCATAGGCTCTCCGCTCCCAGCTTTGAAATATCATGAGCCTGAATCCAGGTAATGCTGATCAAATCAGTGAAATTACTACGTAATTAACTGCTGTTGTTTGCAGCAGTTATTGAGCCTCGCTCTATTAAGTTTCAGTTGTCTCTTTCGAGAGCCATCGCGAATGGAGCTTTGTCATCCGAGCTTGAGCATCCATTGCAGGCCGCATCATCAGGGTAAAACACCGATGAGTAAGTTGCACTCAATGGTATTTATTGGGGAGACATGCCCCCCTGTCCCTCCTTTTCACAAATAAATACCCAAGGTGCAACTTCCACTTCGGTATTATACGCTGATGGTGCGGCCTGCAACGGACGCGAAAGATCTGACGATAAAGCTCCATACGCGGCGGCCCTCTTGAGAGACAACTGAAAATTCTCCGAAAACTTACGCTCAAATATTATGCCCTGAAGGTGTTTACCAAGTGTAATTTCACTCCGTCCACCAGTAATCCAAAGACCGTTTTACAAAAGGCTTTTCATTGCGCAGCCTGATGCGTGGATAGCATCCCAGTGATAACAGAATCGTGCAAAACTAAGATTTGCATGAAAACCTTCCCAAGTTCACCAATGCCTGAAAAATAGTTCCCGTTGTATTTTCATGCTTACATATATTCAGTTGCCCCTGTTTCGTGCTGCCTATTTATCTATTTATTACCTTAAAAGCTCTTGGTTTCTTGTGAACGGATGTTCCATTTATCACATTTTTCATTTAAAAATCTGAATGGTAGGTGGTGAAAGAGTGAACAATCACTAACATTACGTATAGTGAAAATTGCGCATTAGGTAAGGGGGGAGCAGTTCTTTTTCCTTTGATCCAGAGATATCCTCTGCCCAGAAAAACACAATTTGGACTTTAGTTAGGCGTGTACGAGTAGGCATTTTCCGGATATGAACTCAATAATTCCAGTTATCACCTCAACTGCCATGGACTACCCCGCCGGTAAAGGAACAGAGGATACCTGTGAAATTACATACGGGTTTGAACCAGTTTTTAGCTTGCAAAATTGTTTTAAACAATGCAAAGGGAAAAATAGTGAAAATTTTGAACAATATCGGAATAAATTTAGTAAGTTGAATTCCAGACCTCTTTTTTATTAAATATATGGTTGATTTTATTTGAAGAACTCACCTTATAGAACTTAAGCCCTGAAGAAGGAAAAAATACATTTTCCGAAACGTCGGCCAAAATTTAAATATTTTTCATTTTAAAAAAAGGACCTAAACTCCCGAAAAACAATCCATGTATTTAATAAATTTAGTGTGCTGTCAAAAAATTTGTAACATCCGCGCAGTCTCCAAACGTGATAGCTGTTGACGGAAACGATACGGTCTGCGATTGTCATGGGATGGGAATACGTATCGTGTGTATTAATAATTCGTTCGTTGGTCGTTGCAGAAGTAAAAAAAAAGTAGCGTCATTAACGTGTCAACGGGAGGAAAATCGGCTTAGCGATGGAGAACAGAGTGCTGGTAATGGCAAAAGGTTCCAGGTAACGACTTAAAGAAAATATTAATTTGCTCTTTTAATGAAGCACAGCGTCCTACAGCGCGGAAACGGGGGTTTAAAGGGATGAGTTGTGGACTGGAAGCGCTTGGGGGAGAAAAAAATAACTAAGAAAAAGGAAGGGCAAGACGTGTTCAGCATGGTTTGAGAACCATGGAAGCTGTTTGAGGCTCTCAGCAGGTGGAGTAAAAAATGAAGATGGAGATGAAAAGAGGGATTTGGATTCTGAAGATGGAATGAGAGAAGGGAATTGGAAAAGGGTCGGCGAAGAGAGACGGATTTTAATAGACCGAAGGAGTTCAGGAAATGTTGTGGCGTAAAGAATAATAGGGTTCGAAAAAATACAGTCATGATGTGTCACCAGGAAACATATAACCTCCCGCATCAAGCATAAAACAGTAAAATACTACTTATAGAATAGGAGCAAACGTCTTACCGTCGTCTTTTCTTGTGCGTATCATTATCGTAATAGAATTAACTTTTCCATTGAAAAGTAATTTTTATGAACTTCTCTATCGAATACTTCATTTGTAAAGCCGATTCTCATGCTTCTGGAAACAACATGTACATACATACCTATCTCATTATTGATGAACATTATGAGCACAATAATAATTAAAATCCTTTTTTACATGAATGGGGATATGCATTTTCACCAATTACCGCATTATGTGAGTAGAAGTTCATATTTCCTAGCATTTCATGAATAGACATGTGTAATAATGCTGAGTCCATAGAAACTGGAACACCATAGCGTTGGAAGCATACTTAAATACGAACGATGCTTAAATCGCTTGGCATTCTGCTTCTAACAACAAAGCTTTTAGACTTATAGCTGTTGTAGCTGAGAAAATTAAAAGATATAAGATAGGATGACGAGCCCTTGGTGAGGGATCATTTGCATTTGATCATTTAGAATATTGTTCAACGGATTGGCTACTCAAATGAATCCGCTCATCGCAAAATTTATTAGGGAAACGTTACGCAAGAAGTTTTTTAAATCAATTTATGGGCAATGGATTTATGTAATTGATCGTATGTCCTGGTCATTAAGTTTCTTATCATAAGCATCATCATTCAGCACTCCTAAGATTGTTTGACGCAACTCTCCACTGTCTTTCCCTATTTATATTCACATACTTCACCTCCTACTCCATAGATCTCATCCGAGGCCTTCCTTTTCCATTCTTTCTACTCACTTGTCCCTTATCTATTGTCTTGACCGGGTCATCGTGTCTCTAGATGTAAGCGATTAAGTTGTCCGTCTTTTTTTTACAAATATTTCAACTGACTTCTCTTTTCTCCTACAATTCCAAAGACTTCTTCGTCTGTCAGTCTGACCATACATTTTATCTTCATCATTCTTTGGTAGCACCACATTGCAAAGGCTTCTATCCTTGATTTCTTTGCTGGTCCATGCCTCATTGTAACTGATCCAACTCGGCATTTAATTAAAATTTAAGTTACTAAATAGCCCTCTCCAAATCCATGAACGCAACGAACGTTGGTTTGGTTTTCTCCATTTCTTTCTCTATAATGATCCTATGGGATAACATTGCTTCCCTTTTGCTCTAGTTTTCTGGATACAAATTAGCCTTCATCCAGGGACTCATATGCTTTTTCTTCTATTCTTCTGTAGATGTTTCTTGTCAACATATTCGAAGCATGTGTCGTCAGGCTCATGTACTGAAAGTTTCAGTTCTCAGCCTTATTCTCTTTTGGAATAGGTATGATCATGTTCTTCTCGAAGTCTATGGGTCTCTCCACAATTGAGTATATTTGGCAGATTTTATTGTGCAGCACAGTGAATTTTCTTACTCTTCCATTTTTCATTGGCTCAGCAGGAATGTTGTCAATTCAGGAGACTTATTTATTCGGATCTCATTTTAATGATGCGTTGAATTCCGGTGGAGTCTCGTGTATAATTATTTTCGAATTGATTTCCCTCTTTGATTAATTTCACACAGAATGTTTCCGTTATACTATTTCTCATATAATTTTATTTTAATGCGATTTATTGTTTCTCAGTATTGATTTTTAAAATTCCATGTCCATGGAATCCAACACTCGGGCATAATCCATGGAAATAATGAAAATTAGTCTAAGAAAACTAATAGCGTGAATTTACGATGATATCACAGTGATCAACCGTTGTATCAGTATGTGTAATGGGGTAATAAAAGGCCTTCTCTACGTACACGAATAACGAATAAGACATTCCCCGAATTAGCTTGCGGGGAATGTCTCATCCTTATGCGCGACAAACTCTGCTGCACAAAACTCAACTCAGGCAGGTGCGACCGTCACCTTTCTGCTTCAAGCCCTTGCCTGTATTCCTCTGCAAACTCACATCCTTCTCCTTGGAAGATGGCATGGGTAAATACGTCACTGAGCGTATTTTGGACAATTCCTCCCATGGCCTCCCATTTTGCAACCAACTAATCACTCTTTGCACAAGGCAACTCCTTCCATGTGTACGCCACCACACTAGTAGAGGGCTTTGCACTCCTCTGGTTCCAAAGGCCTTTTCTTTCTCCACGTCAGATTCACTGTTTTTCTCTTTATTTTCAAGTCTCATTTCAATTTTTTTGCAGGCATTTTCAAAAGATGCCTATAAACATCGCTTCATCTCTGGAAAAGGCGTCTCAGGTTTTTTCTCAATTTGTGGAGGAGTTCGTTGGTGCTTTTGATGTGATTTTTCGATGCTTTGCGAGTACTTCTGGATGGAATTGCTTCACATACCTGGCAATATAGAGTACCTTGAGTTGATGGCACCCTCACAACTTTCCCCTCTACTTCACTCTCATCTTCTCCTTCCATGTCCCCAGCCAATTCCTGGCCCTGCACTGATACGGAATTGTCTTTCACGGCACTTCTCCTCTCGTCTTGCAAGGCAGCATCTGGAATTTTGTAGACGTGGCTCAAATGGTTACGAGATGTGCACTCTTCTGACTCATAGCCATCCCTGATCCTCAGATCGTCAACCTCAGTGGGGCTTTTCACTGAAAGTGCTATTTCTTTGGTCATGAGATTTGGCTGACAGAGAAGTGGATGAGGGTCCAAGGCAATTTCAACTGTTGGCTGATTTTCCATCACTCCCGGTCTAGTACCATCAATGCTGCTAATGATCTGATTTCCAGACTTTTCTATACAAATATTGATATTGCTCTTTGACACTTCACTCACAGAAGAGAAAGAAAGCCTTTTCTGCAGCACCATTGGCTTTGCAACATTTGATACAGCTCCAGAATTTCCAAGTGTTTGAACTGATGGTTTATCTCCTGTCTTCACTGCATAGTAATCAGACACAGCCTGGCCCTTCTGGGCACAATTATGTGTCCATTCCTTAGTGACTACAGGCAGACCACAATTGGTGGTAGTTGCATATTTGTTCCCTTGAGGATTCGGACAAATCAGATGGGTAGATGCTAGAGCATTCTTCTCAGGCATATCCTTCGTGGAGAATACATCCTGGGAATTAGCTCCCAAAGTTTCCGGTAAACTTGCAATGCACAGTCGTTCCTTCGCAGAGTAAGGACTGATACCATTACACATCCATTCAATGGTCTACTATCGGCCTCCAGACAAAGGGACGGTGATATTCCAGTGAAGCATTTTTATTCTGGTCGTTACAATCCTCCAGCCGCAGAGGGGTAAAAACGTAGCCCACAGGACATGGTAACTGGCCTCCAAAGGTACAATGCTGTAGTGGAACGTTAGGTGACCATAGGGACGGAGGAATGGGTGGCTGTTCTATTGTAGGCTTGCGTGAAGGAGAACGTGAGCCCTCTGGATGCAATATTCTTCCGTCACTAACTGCCTCCATTGAAAGGGATGTTAATTTGTGCATCGCAAATATAAAAAAATACAAGAAAAATTTGATGAAGCAGATCACTAGCAAAGGCACCCAAGGAAAAGCATCCATTGCTTCGCAAGTGATTTTTTCATTATTGACTGGTGGGAAGTGTTTTTTTTTGACTTACAACAAGTGTTTTTAAAAATTGATTTGTGAAAAGTGATTTTCTAATAATTTGTTGAACTTTTTCTTATCGACAAGTGAATACTGTTTTGTAGAAAAGTTTCCTGAATGTAATTATAAAAAAAGTATAACACCCAAAACAGGCGCGGTTTTCACCAAGCTCTCAAGTGCCGTGTTCTTATAGTTTTTTCGTGTTTTCTTAACGTGTGTATTGTTGGTTTGTCCTTTATGCGGCCAACATTTGGGTTCTCTTTATTGTGTGGCGTTGAGTGTGGAATATGTATTGTCTTGGGATAAGTGTTGCCGTCTGATGCTGGAATGTATGTATATAACTGCGTCCAATTGTACGTTATGAAAAAATACATGGAAAAATGGCTAGTGCCGATGTAAACGGTGTCTGCAACGATGGAACGAAAAATTAAAATGTCATTAGTCTCTTAGAAGGCTACTGAATTTCGCTAAAGAAAGGAGTAATGTAGTGAGCGCAAAATTTGTGGTTATTTACCGGATCACTTCCGCTGTCCGTTTGGATCCCGAGCGAAACCGAGTGTAGCACAAAACGAGTCTCCTTCGAGTTTCGTGGGTCATAGCGTCGCGTTAATAGAAAGAGAGAGAGGATTTTTGCTAGGCGCGGCAACACTCTTGAGGCCATTGAAGTAATTCCATTCCGACTGGACTTCCCAGCATTAAGGAGGTTGGCTCGCGACTGCTTGAGTCAAGTTGTCTAAGGATTCTTATTAATTTAAGCACGAGTACATGGCTGCTAAGTGACCTTTACTTCACAAAGAAAATTACCTAAGCTATTGAAAGTAATAAGTATCACAAGAAATACGATGGAAAGTTGGAGGATTTATTTTTTATGATTATTTTAATCAGCTCGATGATGGAGTCAATTCCGCATTTCCGTTACAGAAATAAAATCGTACTCAATGAATTTACTAACGTATAACACCAGAATAATACTATCAAACGTTATGTTATAATACTTCTTGAAATATTCTTTAATATCTCATTAGTAATGATATTATTCATACGTCAAGCATTTTGGCAACAGCGACCGCAGCGCCACTTGAAGTCAACTAACGCATTTCGTCTGCTATAAGCGCAGAAATTGGTGGATTTAGCGAAAAATACGGTAGGTTGATGCCTTTTTTTCGTGTCATTTTATTCCTTGTGGAATTACGCATAAAATATCAGTTTTTTTGCAAAAATGACATGTCACTATGGCATTTTTAAACGTTATATTCCCATGTGACGGCCATTCTCGCCGTTAATCGTATGTAATTTAAAATGCAATTTTTGCAAATAGGAGTATGGGTTGGTATAATTTTCCTTAGTTAGAGGAATGTTAGTTCTCTAAGTGCTGAAAATAGAAAAAAAATGACATGACTTTCACTTTTCGGATCAACCTCCTTAAACCAAGGATATATATATTTATTGTACAATGCATGCAGAATATTTACTAAAACAGTTTCCATTTATCGGAATGGCGGAGGTAATATTTTCACGGGAAAAGAACGCACACGCATTACGTGATTTTCGGATATCGTTCTTCCACTCTTGCCTACCGTGGGTGGCCGCCTTTCAAGAGACCGCCAAAGGCCTTTCACATATTCCAAGAGCCACTAAGCCTCTTCCCAAATCCCACAAACATGCCAAATCCCCAGGGATACCCGGTAATGGCGCAAGAAAACTTGCTCCGTCAACACCATCCCAGATATTCTCCTCTGATCCTCTGCCTTTCCGTTTCTGCGAACACCAAAACGGTCTCACTTTGCCAGCGTCAACTCGGATCGCTTTCTAAGACGGCAGCCATCCTCACACCACTTTCTCAAACTTTCGATTAAATAGCGTAGTGTTTTATCAAAATACTCTTCTAGCGCGGATATAGCAATGAAAATGATCATTGTCTAGATATTGGAAGTAAAACTAGTCCAAATGAAGTTCTGTTCTCTTTCTCGATCACTCCAAATTTTGAGGCTCTCGAATAATTTTTCAAGCTGCAATAACGAGACCGATAATGCAAACGTCCATGAAAGGATCTGGTTAGTGGGGTGGCTAAAGTCCTGGCTTCCCATTGCGAGATAGAGGTGATTTTTAGTGGCACATGTGTCATAACCTAAGTGTTGTGCGGAGAGTAATACATGTTGAATATTCCATTCGCCGTGAGGGACGGTAAATTTTGGACTGCTTGGCGTTTTTCGTTAAGAGCAAAAGAATCTCATTGCCGGGTTTCTCTCCACCCTTTTTCCGTTCCCTGAAAAATTCCTATCCCTAATTATTCACCCAAATTTTCTGCGTGGATCAAAAGACGTCAGTTGTCTCACGCGAAATACTACATAAACCCGAAAGTCGCAGTTTGTAATACCACTTCGGGTTAGAATAGCGACGTCTTTAGACAAATTAAATTAAACATTAGAATTGAACACGTCTTTAATAATAGTACAGTGAATTTAGGACTATATTTCTCTTACAACTAAATGTAAAAAGTACAAAGTATCATGTCCCGGAGAGTGGAAATCCTCTCCGGGTGGGACTCGAACGAGCGACATTGAGATTGACAGACAAGAAATTCACCCCACCGCCACCGAGCCCGAGAGATAAGAATTTTGGGGCATTTCCTGAGATATCGTGAAACTTATTGTCCTAATTTTTCTTAATAGGTCCCTAAATGCTGTCAATATACCATAATATTAGATTTTTCACAGAGAAAATAATCATTCACCTTGACCGGGATTAAAACTTACAACTCCCTGATTTCCGGCCAAGTGCTTTACCACTTAAGCTGCCCTGTTAAGGCTTAAAGGAACAAGAGTATGTCATAATTAGGACCAAATAAATGACGATTAGCTTTTGATTATTTCCCCAATACTCTCGGGCCCGATACAGTGGGACCTCGTAAACCAAAAACCCCGTGGGACTAATAAGATGAGGAGGGTGAAATACTTGTAGTAAGGACCCGTTTAAAAACTGAGGCAATAGATGTCGTAATTTATATAGTTAGTTATTCGGGTAGGGTACCGAGGCTGAAGTTATCTATGCCATTGAGGGTAGGTGGGCGATATGACGAGGACAGGAAAATATTTTTCGGGAACGGACAAAGTTTTATCCTCGTCTACAACGCACCGGCCTAGAGACCCGAAGTCGCGGGTTCCAATCTCGCTTTGGGCAGGGATGCTGTTATTTTAGAGGTACTACGCTTAAGATGGGTGAAACTGCCCAATAACACCAGCAGTTATATCACTTGGAAACCTTATTCTACCTATTATCATGCACGTAGAAAGGATCGAAAGAAAACGAACAAAATTAGCCTTAGCGAAAGAAGCCAAGGTTTAACGTCCCATCCGACGGACGGATCTCTGAGCTCGAATGCGCCCCAATAAGAATTCGAGTAGGGAAAGTTAGGCAATGGAAAATATATTTCACCGCGGGGTTGGAACTCGAACCCTGGGGATTGAAGGCCAGCAAAGCACAGCAACCAGATCGATCCCCAAGAGGATTGGATCTGTCACGTCGCTAGCTTCGAGTCGAGGGAGTAATCCCTGACGAGTCGGCTTTGCCGCGGCTAAGTCGACGGGTGTTGCTGCAAACAGTCAATCCTTGTTTATCACCCTCCACAGCGGTGGCAGTTAAATGGAAAGGGCAGGAGAGACCCGGCTTCTCTTCTGAGAGGAGGGAGACTACCTCTCCCTCTCCCTGTGCTGGGACTCACTTATCCCACTCCAACCCCGACCCTTCTCCCTCCCATCCCCGATCCCACTCCAAGGGTCCCCGCCCCCGGACAACCCTCCCGCTCCCCCATTTCGCCCGAAACCACGCCCTCACCCCCTTGGGCTCCCTCAAGACCGCTCGTTTCACGGAAGGGCGGGAGGAATGAATCGGAACAGCGGACGGAAACGGCGTGGATGGGAAAAGGAGTGGGGCACGCATCCCAATGCGGGCCCGACACGGGGAGGATGAGGGAAGTCGGCGAGCAATTCCAATTTTTTTTCATTCCGAGGCATTTGAAAAGGCGCGGGTTCCGGCGGCGGTGGAGATTCCTCAGAGGGAAGCCGAACACTGCTCGGCTCAGCTCGTTCTTGTTTTCGGGGAAGGCGGCCGACAACTTAGGTCATTTGCGCCGGGAAGGATGAGTGGGTATTTAGGAATAGGAGGGGAAGAGAGAGGTGGATGCAGGGTGGAGAGAAACACGGCGTCGGGAATAGTATGCTCTAGCGAAAGACATAGGGCCATATACATAGGTTTGATCAGAGAGCTAGATAGCGTGCAGGGTAGAGCAGCTTGGTTTATTAAAAGGTGTTACGAGAGAGTGTATCAGAATTAATACAAGAATTAAGTTGGGAACCATTCTCAGATCGTAGGTTAAAATACAGATTACATCTATTGCAGAAATTTAAAACGTATAGCTTCATTGAAGATGTTAGGTATATACTAAAAACACCAGCTTATTATGCTAGTTTCGATCAGATACATAAGATTAGAGATATAGATTGTCGAGCTGATAGATTTCAAATGTAATTTTCCCCCGTACTATATAGAACACAATAGGCAGCATAGCAAAGGGAGGCGAAACTTTGTAGTCTGTAGCGCATGATGCATGTATTATCAACCAATCCCTTTATTACCGTGTAGATAAAATGTAGATACATTTAGGTGCCATGCGACCCATATTATTAACATGTTTCCATGTAGTACCCTAGTTGTATGTCAATAGTGCATGTTTTGGTGATCTTCGCCCCCTGCCACACATCCTCGCAGTGGCTGGCAGGGTAGCGCGTAGTTGTAGATTCAGAATCTCAATTGCAGTCTTCCTTCTACTGCTTACGTCCAAAAATTCCTCCGAGTAAATTGGTGTACTTAATCTACCTGCAAAAGTGGTATTACGTCTCAGCGTAACGCTGAAAACTAAGTTGAGAATCTCAATAAGGCCCAAAATCTTAACTACAGTCTCACTTCCACTGCTTGCATCATAAAATCTCCATTACGAGTTTAAAAGGGCATGCAGATTCTCCTCGATATGGTTCGAAGACACAGCGTATCGTTAAGTATCACCAAGTAAAGAGTGAACCTGCACACCAATTTACTCGGAGTAAAGATTTTAGGACGTCAGTAGTGGAAGCGAGACTGTAATTGATATTATAAATATGGTCCATAAAGTGGCTCCAGTTTTTGAGTCCCCTCCGACGGAGTACTGGACTTGTAGTGCGATTGAAGTGAGAATTTTCTATTGAACGGAGGAAGGGTGTTTAGAAACCCAGCGTCGTCGTTAGCCTTCTTTAATGAAACGTACAACGGGGCACTCGAACTAACGTCCCATCCGACGGACGGAGTACTGAACACTGAAGCGTGGCTGGGGTAAGACTTTCTTAGGAACGGAGAAGGGGCAGGAAGAAACTCGGCGTCGGCATTAGCCTGCTGTTGAGGAAATGCAACGGTTTAGCGTCCCATCTGATGGACGTAGTACCGAACTAAATTGACCTCCACACAACACTCGAGTAGGGATCGGTATGACATTGAAAAATTTTTGCTCCTGGATTGAGAACCCTGACCCTTGAGATAGGATGAAAGTACTCTAGCCACAGCATCAATCCGATTCCCATCGAGTGTGATTCTTTTTCTGGGCAGACAAGTAGTAGAGTAATACTTTAACGTGCTCCAACTACTACGGTTACATCGCACCTTCTAACTTATATATTCTAACGTCGAATGCAAGAGTTATACCGTGGCAGGACTCAGGCAGACTATTGAGGCTCGAAATCCACTGAGAAATTATTTTCCGAGCCTCAATATATAATTTAGGAACCTTGGTAAAGTATACTGGTTTTTCTTGCAAGGGAGGCGAACTATCTATGGGTTTATTACGCCATTTGGATCCAAGTTTTATAAATCTGGTTTATCATTTTCGAAGTTGAAAATTGACCTGAGCTTCCGCTTTTCTTCAGTTACTATTCATGTAAAATAATCGTTCACCTGATGTAATTTTTGTAACCTTCGGTAATTTTTGTAAGTTTCGGTAGCCTTATAATTATTTTAACGCCTACAGAAACTAACATCAACCAGACATTATTAAACTTGGCCTTAGAATACGATGGTATGAAATGCAGGTAGGAATTTTGAAGAGACGGAAGAAGGTCGTAGAGTAGGAAAAAACAGCTGTCGGTATGAAACTTCCTTTCATGGAAAGCATCAAGGGGTCTACGATTTAACGTGCTATCAGGCGGACGGTGTATTGGAGCTCTCTCCACAAGTCACTCAAGTAGTGATCGAAGCACCACTGTAAAATCTCTTCCATCGTCGAGGCTCGAACCTTGACCCTCAGGATAAGAAGCCGGGACTGTAGTCAACCCTGTCAAGCCAGTTCCAATGGAACAATGCCTTTCCGTTCGTGCCGTGCGGGAAATGGAGGCGGCGGGCATTTTTCCGAGGGTTACCGTCTTCTACTTGGGTGGCGTGTGTAGATAATTTGAAGTTCAGTCCCCGTCCGTCCGCACGGACGTAAAACCGTGGGACCCCTTGGCGCCTGTCGTTAAGAGCTGCCTAATGCCGACACCGATCTTATCTTCTCCCTGCCTCACCTCCTTTAAAATTCCAGCCATACCGAACGCCAACAATTCCCCCTGACACAAATGACCTACAGTTTACAGTCACACCCTCATGACTACGACCACCTCCCCGAGAACACGGTCTGAGACGACGATATACTCAAAGCTTGATAGCAACGCTCAGGTTTAAGCGATTCGACGAAACTGGGGAACACAAATATTTCAAGGTGCTGAAAAAAATTCTGCGTCGCTATTCTTTTCGTGTGCATTGAGCATTATCGAGACTGTCGTATAAACATTCTCCCGGCGATAATTATTGCCCACATTTCGATGCTGATAGTCGTGACCCATGCCGAGATGTTTGGGGTCATCGCTGCGTCGACAACTTTCGGTATTTGATGCATCGTTTCTCTTAAAGTATGCATGTTCATTGGGTCGATGTGAAAAATATCGATGATACGCGACGATATATCGCCTTATGGCACACCCTGTGAACCAGAAGAAAGGTGAAGCGTGGAAAAAATGGCGATTATAGCGTGGGTAGTAGGATTCCGACTTCTATCGGAAGAGAGCAAGTACTATCCAGTATACAACAAATTGATAGGCTTGACTTCGTGGAACCACATATTGATAACGTACATGAATTCACGTAGTAAAATTCCACGGACTTTTATTAAAACCGACCTAGGTTTCGACTTATACAGCCATTATCAAGACCATGATAATGACTGTATAAGTCCAAACCTAGGTCGGTCTTAATAAAAGTCTGTGGAATTTTACTAAGTGAATTCATTTACGTTATTACTATCCAGTAGCCGTACTGAAGACCGACTTCAGCATGTAATTTCAATCCTTATAGTTTAGTGTAGATTCTATGGAATTGCAATCATCTCAAGTAAACGCACAATGGAATTGGTTGAGAGGATTAGATTTGAAATCGTAAGGATTGGCCTGCGCGGATATGTAACTATTTGCATGCGTTTGAGGGCTTGGGGTTGATATTTTTAGCCATGCTTCACATTTTTAGGGGGCCTTGATGCATGTACCAGTTCGCCCCTTCTTAGAAAGAAAATATGTCAAGGGTCCCCAAACATGTCTCCTCTCTGGTAAGTTTTCTGTTTAATTCGGCATCTTATCAATCAGTGACATAACCTCAACAATTAACAGCATTAAATGCGCAGTGTTTTTGACTTGGCAACGAGTTATCTCCGTGCGAGTAGCTACAATTCCTTATTTTCTTCTTTCGCATAGTCGAAATTTTCCCCTTCAGTCTTCGAGACGGCAGTAATTCCTTGGAATATGGTGACTCTTGTGAGTCTGCATGTGAGAAAGCAATTTAAAGGATGGCATAGTGGAATATGACCTTGAGAACTAGCACAGCCAAGCGCTGCGATAAGGTTTTAAATCGACAGAGATATGCGTGCGTCGACAAAATGGTAAAAAAAGTCATTTTTATTTTGAATTTGATTTTTTTTAAAGGTCAGATTTCAACGATTTTATCACTTTTAGGCATGTAAAGTTGAGTTATCAATCCATCAAGACGTTATACGGACAATTCTTACAACCCATGCAAAATTTTCGACTTCACCGCAATACAAGTCGGTTAGCCCCTTATTTTATCTGATAAACATAGGCCCCACGAGGGTCACCCCACAAGGTCAACGGGGCAAATAAAATTACATACAATAAAAAAGCCCTATGTATTTGGCGGCCCATTTCGTACTCAAACATTATCGAATGCATTGCAATAATAAGAAGAGGGAGATTTAATACAAAAGAATCACTCCACTATGTCAACGGGATCGATATAAATACGTAAAATCATTTTAAAGAGCCCAATGTGACAACCTATTTAGTAACCAAACTAGTAATTCTAAAATGCCTTGAAGTGATAAGAGGAGGGTGATTTATAACAAAAATAGACAAAAAGTATTCCGTAGCAATTGCTATCATGGAATATCTCTTCAACTCACTTGAGGAGAGCATCGTATCCTATTATTTTGCTGCTTCTTTGTTCAACTGTTTTGATTGGTGTCAGAGTTATATATGCAGTTGGCATATTTTATGGTGTTCTACAATGGAGAAGCTGAGGAATGTTTTAACTCATTGTCATTTTTCTAATTAATCGCAGTAATGTTTTGTATGTTTTCTTTCGTTGAGAATTTTTGTTGCCATCGATTGAAAACATATTTTTAAAGGCTTACTATTTTAAATCTTTCTGTACTTGTCCGCGGCTAGTTAAGCTTGTGCCTGTGTACTGGCCGAATTTCTCAACAATAATACGCAGTTTCAGGAACCAAATTTTGAGAGCCTTTAGCACTAAATTTGACCGTACCTGCGTTGCGACGTGGAACAAAATTTCAGGGATTAAATTAAACAGCTCGAGTTCTACTGAAAATATCAGTGGACAGTAAAAACCGTGCAGCCCATTGTCTTATATTTTTTTTCTCAATGATTGCCCCAAAAAATACCTATTTATTTTTTACAAAGTCGTCTACTGATTAATATTTCATCAGTAATAATCGATAATTATGAAGCGATGTTACAATATTAATATAAAGGTTTAATTACGAGACTGGCGAATCGCAGTCTTTGTAAGTTAATAGGTTAATTTAGCCCAACATGGTAATCAAATAAGTGTCAATAGTTTGTACGTACTTTTCCTAAGGTTTTTTCCCAAGAGTTCAAGTTTTATGTGTTCACATCATCATCATCATGTTTAAAAATCTGATGATGTGATCACATCGAAGAGATCCTTATTCCGTTAGCGGATGTCTGAAGTTCGAATCTGGGAGGATATTCTGACATGTGCAGTGAAATGTGAAATTTTCGTGATACCGAAGCGACAATATGAAAGAAACTCACTTCCCTCATTCTGCTTTAGGTTTGTACACGCAGTTCGGTTTGGTTTGTGAGTGACCTCTAACCTAACCATTCACTCTGAACTTAGCGTCGAACGCGCCGTGGTATTTCGTCTCTTTTCGACTCATGCTATGTCGTCCACTTGCACCAAAGCCAAGCAAGCCACCATGTCGTGGCAACATACGGAAAATGCGCATCGCAGATCAGCCCCGCACCCAGCGGCAAATCTGGGAACCCGAATGCATAACGCGTCCGATTTTTCCACCCCGTCAACGACTTCCGCAATCCAAACACAAGATTCCCGGATGCCGATCATGCCTCCGGGTCGAGGAACGTATCCAAAACCGTTTACCTTAAAATTTCCCCAGGCGCACACATCGGAAGAATATGCATGAGGGTCAGCAATTAAAAAAGGCTACCTTTATCGGAGTAGTGTTGTATAAATGTGACGAAAATGTCAGTGGGTAGCATCTCTGTATGCGGAGTTAAGAGTAAAGAGCATTCATTTTGTATCTGTATAGAGAGTTAGGCATCATTATGGAATTGTCCTCTTACAAAAGAGATCCACAAATGTTTTTAATCAACGAAAAGGATATTCGAGAAGCAATGAAAAATACTCTCCCTGTGTGAGATGAAATGAAAACTATGGTGTTTATAGTGTTGAGTGAAATGGAAATAGTTCTTATCCACTAAATGAGCAATATTGTATCCTAACACTTTTCAGCTTACTTTATCTTCACCGGTAACATTTTTAGTCACCGGCACATGAACTTTCAGCATGACTGAGAAAGCCACAACCGAACAAAGACCGTTTTATATCTATATCTAGCAAAGGAGGATTATTTTCTTTTTCAAGACGAAAAGTAGACGATATCTTTCTGGTTAAGGTACCATGGATAGGAGTCCTTCCTATCACGAGAGCAATCAAGATCAATCATAGATTCAAAAGCCAAATGGAAATAATGTCAGACTCCATTTTTGGCGATTGTGGTGAAAAACATGCTCTTGACTATATACATCATTTGCGCTATTCTAAATGTTTTTCCGAGCTAATTACTTGCAGCAAATATACACTTTTAGGCTTAGTGTTGAGAATGAGTGTAACAAAACAATTCATCTCAATAAATGCCAATCGGCAAAAAAAAAAAAAATTATATGAATAGTGGATTTTCCATAAAAATATAGAAGCTTCAACCTTATAGCAACATCTCATCCTAGTTCTTGAGTTGATTGGAGAAAACTGCCACTATTTCTGGAAAAGTAATCGAGGTTGATTGATATGACCCAGCATGTGGTTTTAAAGGTTTGAAAAAGTATTAGCTAAAAACGATCCGTCAAATAATAGATATTAGCAGTGCTGATATGGTAATTTTCAGTATTAGTGTTATATTAGTACAATTTTATCAGTAAATTGTGGCAGTAATAGTAAATTGTATAAGCTTAAGAGATAGTTAATGTCAGTGGTACTTTTCGACACTGCAGGTAAAACAGAGTAATAACTCATTCTTTTTCAATCACGCGATCAAGATAGATGCCCATTAAACCCTGCCGGCCCACCTAAGAATCAGCACATGAAACTGAAATACTTGAACACCCATTTATCCATCGTACTATTGGTGACCAAATGATAATCATGGCCTAGCAGCAAAGCATTACGGGTGTGAAGCGAGCGCATTCACTCGTGGCGAATCATTTTGATCGCAAATTATATTCCCGGCGGCCCGCGTGTTCGTGCAGCTCCCGCCACACGCCGAAATGGCGGCTCGCGTGGAATAGCGTGCACGCATGCTCGCTGACTCTCGCGTGCCTGTCACTCGGCGGGGCCAGGCACGCGCGAGACTCCGCCAAGAAACTCGAGGCGAGTCTTTCGGTCGGGCCGCGGACGCCAGTCGCGAGGTGGAGCTGAGGCGACCTCCGCTTCGATCTTAGGCCGTGGCTCGCCCGCCCATAATTCCGCCCCTCACTCATTTGCCCACCCCCTCTCTCCCAGCAAGTCGGTTATTCCGGGGAGGCGACCGACAGCTCCGGTCATTTGCGCCATTAACGATAGGAACGTGGGTAGGTAAGGTAAAGGTCGGATTTTCGACGGCAGGTAAGGTGAGGGAAAGCCCGAAAACGGATGAAGGTGACGGAGGGGGTCCACGGTTTAACGTCCCACCCGACGGACGGAGTATTGAACTCGAAGCGAAGTGCTGTTGTCGTTAGAGAGGGGGGAATGAAAGCTAAGTCCCTTTGCTCCATTTTGGTTAGGTGGGTTTTTGCCAAGAGGTTGGAAATATTTAGGGAATGGCGGATAGGAGGAGAGAAACCTGGCGTCTACATTAGCCTACTATTAACAAAAGGTGCCAAGGTATCCGCGGTTTAAAATCCCATCCAACGGAGGATGTGCTGAACTTGAAATGCCCTCCACAAAGAGCTGAAAAAGAATCGAAAATATAATAATAGATGATAAAATCCGCTAACACTGTCGGAATCTGAACCTATGCCTTTAGGACGAGAAGACAGTGCTCTAGCCAATACGCCAACCCGATCCCCGCCATTACTCGTCCCCGTACATTCGATTTCAATCATTCATTGGGCGGCCAGAGCACTGGCTTCTTATTGCGAAGATCTGGGTTCGAATTCCGGCAGTAGAGGGGATGTCGGTTCCCTTTTCAATGTCCCGTGGAGTGCATTTCAGTTCATCACTTCCGCCTTTCGAATGGAATGTAAAGATCTGGACCCCTTAGGCAAATTTTGTCAGGAGCAAATCATACGAACAGGTGCCGTGTTTCTCTCCACTTTTCTACCTATCCCTTCCGCTCATTTTAACACCAAACCCTCCGATTTGAGTAGGCCTCAAAACCGTTATCAGACTTGTTATCATGTATAAAAGGATTCGGAATAAACTGTATCTCATTATCACTCGAGGGTTGCACAGTTTTTGATGACCGAAAGTAAACTTCTCACCACAGCTAGATGTTGGAGGAATGAAAGGGAATTTTGATAAGATCGAATATTATCCTCTATATTCAGCCGTTGTAGTTTGACGCGTACGATGTCTATGCCATATGATTCCTTATCTCATTTTTTTTACATTTTCATGCTACGAGATACGATTCTGCCTTAAAAATTGCTTCTGAAAAATAGTACTCGTATGTACTAGGAAGTATTCTTCCCGGGACCACCAAGGGGACTACCAACTTCATATCTGACAACGTTTCTAATACCGGCTTGGTCATCGTCTTCAGGGCCTCTGATTTCAGGGAGAAGACCCTAGAAGAATTTTTTCAATATATACACCGGGAAAATACCTGATCATTATTCAGTGTATACCAGGACTCTGCAATGGAAACTGGCGCGAAATGAGTCTGCTATAGTTGAATAGCCTACGATGATAGATGAAGAATAGGCCGGGGTGTGACTATAGATGGATGAAATCGCTAACGAAGTTGATGCGCAACGGATTTGGACGACGTTGAGTGTACTGTACTCCCATTTAAAGGGAGACTTCAGGCACGTGACTTTTAAATTTGGATAAGTCACCGTGGTGAATCGCCTCGACATATTTTCCGTGGCAGTTAGCGACGTTATTGGTGGTGATTTACAGCCCCTGCCACAGACCCCTTGGACTATTGGCAGTGCGTGAACGTATATATATATATATATATTTGTATTTATGTGGTTTTGTTGCCCGCTACTGTTAAGTTCTGTGCAAAAGTCTTATTGCATCCATACAGCCTCCATACTGTTCGCTTTTTGATGACTAAGTTAATCTAAGCACAGACGATATATGTTAAATATATACCTACTTTCAGTTTGTACACAATTTAATGACAAGTTTCAGTAGTAGCTTGGGTTCTCTAAAAATTTATTCTATGTGTTTAGGGAGGCGATTTTTATCAAGCACCCGCAGCAATTTGTTTGAGAAAAGTGCTGATTAATCGTGAGCATTTGAGTTCATGTGGGGTCAGAGTTCAGCTTATCAGCATATACTTTCACCACTGTCTCTCGTTGTGCAATAAAAACGATGATAGATTTATTGAAGCGCTTAATGCCACGGCCATGAATCCGAGATTTGCCGGAACGTGATTTAACGATTAGGAGTGTGTGGAGTTCCGAGTTCTATATTGCGAACGGAAACTTTAAAGACAGCCGAGGCTCAATATTTGAATGATTAACTGTGGTTACAAAGTTTGATGAATGGTGTAGCGGAGGCAATAAAATTCAGACTGTAGCCAATAACAAAGCGGGAGTTGGCGAGCGTATCCCAGCCGAGTAGCAGGAATTGGGGAGACTATACCAAAATTTCTGGACGGAGTCTTCCATTCCCAGATATATATATATATATATATATATATATATATATATATATATATATATATATACATACACGCGCTTAAACAATAGAAGCCTACCCTGCGGCGAGGTATTCATGCATGGCCGCGATAAAAATCTTTCCCATCCTTGAACCTGAGGAATCTTCTCAAAAACTTGTCTAGATTTTTGTATCTTTTGGACATGTTCCTCCACATAATTTTATGCGGGAATTCTCGCAAAGGTTTTGTAAGGGTGTATGTGGCTGGATCGGGGCTTGTCTGATAAAAGGTAGTAGCGTCGAACAGAAATGATACTCTGGGGCACGATTGGAGAATTTATTTAGTGTCTCCGAAAAAACTGTGGTTCAAATGATTCATCGCATTCCACCCAACTAATCTTCCTCCCGAGAATTGGAAATCATTTTAGGTATCGTTATAAAATGAAAGAAATGCCATTTTTGCATTCTTTTTGTACTCTTACGGGAAAAATTCATCCAGCTATCAACACCAATGGAGTAATATACTTTACCAGCTACATTTTCGATAAATGAATTCAAAATTGTGAATTCCTCACGTGCAAAATGGGAATAACTTCAGAAATTACATATTTTTATTTTAAAACAATATGAAAATACAGTCAAATGTGGAACTACAGAAGAATGATGAAGATTAGATGGATCGGCCTAGTGAATAACGAGAAAGTTCTAAGAAGAGAGAGAGAGGAAAGAGGTATTTAGAAAACCCTAAGAGGATGACGGGACAACTTAATTAAATTAAATGTCTTTATTGATTCAGCGAATTGAGTACCATGGAATCCTCTCTTGCAGTTAAATGTAATATAGTATTCAAACATCCATTTTTCCGTAAATTGAAAATCCCCCCGGGCAGGATTCGAATCCAAGACCTCGAGTTCAGGCGGCAAGAGATTTAACCCGTCACCACTGACACATCACGAGAAATGATCGCCTGATGAAGGCAATCGTAGAAGAGCTGGCGAACTGGGAAAAGAGCAACGGAAGGCCTCCTATGGTATAAGTAGAAAAAATGATATAGGGTGAGAAAGGGAAGAAATACTTAAATATGAAGGGATTAGCTGATAGGAGAATCAAGTGAAGAGCTGCGTCAAATTAACTTGAGGAATTTAAAATGATGATGAAAATAATAATTTCTTTAAAAACTGATAATTTATGCATTTTTTCAAGAAATTGAATGTTTCTAAATTAAACACCTCGATCCATGCTGAACTTCAAGCCATTTACAGAAAATTTGCTGGTTTAATACGTTCGTTTGATGGATGGTGCCGCGTATAGAAAAGACCAGGTTGTAATTGGTTCGTCTTGTTATGCTTAAGGTCTTAATTTTCTTTTCTGGGGCTTTGACATGTTGTCATTAACGACTGTTTTTTTGCGGCATAGGTGAAATGGAGAGATTTTTAATTTTTTTTTTCTTTGGCACATTCTTACGTTAATAGGACGCAGATTCTAAGACCCCCTGACGTCACCTCTTTCCTCCCATTCCTAAGGAGCACTCACTCTCCTCTTCCCATCCCGCCCTCCTCAAAAGCCCCATTTAAGCCACTGAATGGAAATGGAATTCAAATGATGTTTCCACCGGCCACGGAAGCCAATATCGCGTTTAGTGAGTACAATAATTTGTGATCAAACTAGCCAGTCGCTGCTTTATTTCACCAATAAGAGTTCCGCGAAGGGACTCCGGATGGGGAAATATATCATCACGGCAGTGATTGCGCCTAATAATCAAATATTCAAGTAAATTTTCTGTTGTGCGAGCCATTGCAAATGTGTATTTATTCCTGCAATAATGATTCACATGTATTTTTAATGATGTGGAACGGATATTTTGAGCACAATTATGGTAGTTAAAAAAGGAACGCATTTTTCTACGCATAAAAAGCTATTCTGTACTTTGACTTTGGGAGAAGCTATTTTGAGACCTCCGCACCATGCGTAGCTAACGTAAATGCTTTCGTCTGTTTCGGTATCAGCTAACGCCAAAATTTATTAATTATTCACTCAGCATGAGCGAATCAAGGGGTATTTTTAACTATAATCTCCATGAATGTTCCATCATATACTCATTGATAAAATACCTGGGACCTTGGCAAAATTTCCACCGTAGATTCCCAGATGGAAGTACTTAAACCGTTTTCAAACACTAGTATGTTCCACGGAACAGTAACGCGATTTTGCAATCAAAACCTTCGTGCGTCTACTGAAAGAGCATTTTTTCATGAGCGTCTCCCGGATGATCACTCCAGGCAATCAAATTCACAGAAGCCAATGTTTGGTTGGCAGAATTAAATCTCTTCAACTGTTATTTTCATTATGTTTGGGTGGTATGCGCTGGGTACTCGATGTACCCGCCAGTCTGCTCCATGCCCATTGATTCAAAATGTTCATGAAATACTTTAGTGTTGTGTTTGAGGCATCACTTTCCGCAAAATGTCCCTCAGTTTCCTCGCACATTGACCACAAGTAGAGCATGCAAAGACTACACTAGCTCCCTTTTAGGACGTCCTTCCGTTATGTCCACTTAATAGGTAACAATTTCGTTCCGGAGAGGCTGGCGGTATTTTCGTCCCCTCGGCTAAAAACGAAATTCCACACCCATTTCTATAAAACCTGAAAAATAGCGGATTCCAGAGACTTCTATCAATTATCCATTTTTAATGTCCTTGGATATAAAGGAGTAGCAATAATGATGAGATAAAATAAAAACAGCCCGGAATGATTAACAACAGCGTGAAGAGTGGCATAAGCAACGTCGTATAAAAAAGGGCCCCTCGCATCCAGTCGTAGCCGGTTCTAGAGAGCAGCCTTTATTATTGCCTCCTCCTATGTGGATGGAATTAATTAAAGATACCGGCTGGGACGACGGGTAAGATTGTTTCCGGAAACACTCAATTTTTAAAAATCCTGCAGGCAGGGACGCATTTCGTAGCTGAGGGTGGAATGGGATGGAAGGGGGTGGGGGAAGGGGCAGTTTTTTGGAAGTTCCAGATATATGCAGCTTACCTATCTTTAAAAAAATCATAATATCGGCCCTCTTGGGCCCGAGACCCGTGGAATTATCGAACCATTACGATAATTAATTCAAGATTCCTCCCAGTCGACGAGCCTGTGCAAGGAAGGGCGGGAAGCTGACGAAGTGTCGGCGCCGCGGTCGCCGTCCCCATGAGCTGACTTGGGGCCCCGGTGGGAATTCCACCTTAAGGGCCTGAGGAGTGAGGGCCCATAGCCCACTTTGAGAGTGATTTTACTGACGTGGCCAATGCCCTGTTTCCACTATCATCGTGGGTTCCATCGTAAGCGGGAAGTGTTGTGGGAACGCGCGAACGGTCATCTGTAGTTCCCGACACTGCCAACTTACGGTGGTGGGAGTTGATTTCGGGGCAGGGACCGCAAACAAGTGAATCTCGATAATATAATGAAACAAAGGGGACGAAGGTAGGGTGTTTATCGATGAGGGGTTTGGAAGGAGGTTCATTGATCTCAAAGGGATGCTATACCTCAAAGACAAGTGCGAGGGCTACTTGCATCCTGAAGTTGACTACTTGAAGAAGATACAAGTGAGTTTTCCACTTTTGTAACTACCGACTTAAGGCAGCATTGAACTAAAGGAATTTAAGTCAAATTTCCTGCTATCAGGTTAAGTTAGTTTAAAATGTGGTCACGGAAACGGGGTTTAAGAACCTACGCCTTATTTAGATGTAAAGCCTCTTTTTTAAATTTACAGAACGCTCATTTAAACTACTTCAACAATGAGCACCCTACTCTTGTCCACTTTTTTTGTTGCTCTCCATCGCCACGATCCCCTTTTCCCCAGTTAATCATCGTCGTCGGTATGAAAGGCGACTGGCATCTCAATTTGCATCGATGAACGTGAATAGCACTCTGCACCACACTCAAGAGAGGGTTCAGTACATCGGTGGGAAAGAAATCCGCCAATGCCGGGGTTAAAACCCGGGAACGCGGAGTGCGAATCTAGCACCCAGTCACCACATACACCGCATCCGCGCTAACCACAGCAAGTCGGCAGAGTTAGGAACTACAAGTTATGACGGTCCGTTCGCGCGTTCCCACAGTCTTCTTTTTTTTCTTTTTACGTCGGTGCGTTCGACGGCCCGTGCGTTGGTATTGGAAACGGGGCACACGAGTGGAAGTTTTCGAGGCTCGCCCTAAAATATCCTCCCGGTCCGAAAAAAGATAAAAAAAGAAGCGCTCACTCCGCGTTCCTTGGGCGAAATTTCATTTTTCTCGTCCGCGATTAATTCGAGTGCTCTCGCTTGTGGTGAGGCGTGGAGGGGGGGTGAGGAGCTTATTCCGATCCCCCCTGAGGCTCTTTCAAGAGTGGTCCGGCGGTTGTCGAGTCTCCCCGAACTATAAAGATGAGAGAGAATCTCTTCCTGCCTCTTGCCCCGAGAGGGCAGTTTGGCCCCTTTCAGCTACCTACCCGATATGATGAACACGTTGGGGAAGTAAAATGCTAGGCTAACTACTATTTTTCCCATCACGAATTGACGTCAAATCGATTTAATAACTCCTGGGAAGCCTTTGATTCAAGCAACTGAGTTGAATTTGCTGACATCAGTGTGAATACTAATTTGAAACTGTTCTCAAATGATGAATTACGGAACAAGGTTTAAACAGCTTTTTAGACGAAATTATAAGACTGAATCGGGCGAATCTCGGTTCTAGGTAGCAAGAATACCAGACAACCATTTATTCTTGCAACTCACAAACCGTGACTCAAAAGCTACCGGTGTTTGAACCTGCAGTATTGTAGTTCTGAAGTTTGAAGTTTTGGACCATGCAAGATAGGGTGTTCTCTGGGGAAGGGACACAGGCAAAAGAATTAAATGAAATCTGAATTGAATGACAGTATGTATCAGGAGGAAGAAAAGTTGAAACAAATAACGTCTGAGCGTCACGGTTGTTTCGTAAATTGGTTCGATATCGTGATGCTAATACAGGTCGCATTATGTTGTCGCTTCCCCCAGTTATCGCACGAAAACAGGAAAAAAATATAATTCTGAGAAGTCGTTTGATTCGTGTATTCGCACGGGGCCGTTTGAATGAAATTAAACTTGTGCCAATGAAATATTCGAAAGAGTGAAAGAGATGCGGTGCATTAAACTGATAGAATTATCGAATTGGTATGAGCAAAAGAGAGAGATTTGGGCTACAATTCGTGAAAATGATGCATTTCCATAGTAAGAAGACCACCCAAGAACTTAGAAGGTTCTACAGATTTAATTTGAACTGCCGCAACGAATTGAAATATAATTTGTGGAACCTATAAATGTTTAAGTGGTTTTCTTACCATGGAGGTAATCGATGTGGTCCAACGTGCAAGTGTATAAAGTCGTGAAGGGTATTAGTTACTCTTGGGGCGTAGGCGACCGATAGCTGAGGAAGGTTACACCTATTAGAGTAGATGAGCATTCGCATATAGGTATGATTTATAGGGAACGACGGAAAGGTTCGCGGAGACCCGACGTCGACATCAGAAGTTTTGCACCCAAGACACCATGAGGTCTAAAGTGTAACGTCCAATCCGACGGACGTAGCACTGAAAGCGCTTTCCGCGGGTTACACAATGAAGGAATCTCCGGAAAATACTCTTACTGACGAGGCTCGAACCCATTATCACAGTGTTGGAAGACGTATAGCTGCCAAAACAACCTGGTAGCCATCGCTATAGATACCAGCGAATGGTCTCTGGATATCCAGTATCTGTATTTTCCATTTGCTTAGCACCTCCGTGAAAAGTATTTTGAAAGTAATTTTTCCGGGCAAGTAAAACTGAGTTTGACCGGTGAATATCCAATATCCCGAACAAGCTAAGCCATGAAATATTTTTAGGAAATAGGCACTATCCAATTCATCCTCAAAAAATATATCAGTGTTAATCGAGCGAATCTAATTTTCATTCCTGCTTCCCAATATTTGAAGCTGATTGTCAGTCGTGACACTACGTGCCTAGCAAGCTGAATGGTAATGAGCCCATATGCATCAGGGGATACGGCAAAAGCAAGTGTGATCGTATTTAAAAAGCCTCCTCAGGCCCAAAATAAGTGACGATGCTTCAGAATGAGATCACGAAGGAGAGGGTGAAATAACGCTCCATAATCATGAATAAATTTACATCTTCGCTACAAAACCTGCTAATGGAAAACCTCAATCTCCTTTCATTCCGTAAACTCTTCATCCCACACGTTAGGTATTAACTCCTTTAAAGTCTGATTTTCCTCTCGTTATATAAAGTGCAAGGATATTAATTTATCATTTAAAAATGTTCCATTTATGCAACTATATATACACACATTTTTATTATTTAGTAATTTCCTCAAAAATTAAATTTTCCTGCGAAACAGTGGCTAATGGCGACTCCGATTTTGCAAGGAACTCGTATCAGAGGACTATTGCGAGTTTTTTAAAGCTAATTAGACGATGAGAACCCGAGTTGGGGCAGTTATACACGAGACAATAGACTGCGCAGTTCGAGGCAGCAATTAATTGTAGAAGTAGGATAAGATAGGCTCTTATTCATACTATTTTCGCGCAGAGGTTCATGCATTTGTGAATTCATTGCTTTACGTGATGCAAGTTTCAATGCGAATATTTCCAAGCATCTAACTGCGCAATAACAAGCCACGTGGAAAGCGGCCTTGATAAAGACAACTAGTGTCCTATCGTCAAAGCTGAAACTAATTTTCCAGTTCTCCTCAATTACTCGTATAAGTAAATAATTTTATTCTCACCAAAATACCTTGTTAAAATAATAACCAAGTGAACATAGGGAAAGTTCTCTCAAGCTTCATTAGAAACGAATTACTTAGACTTAAAAATACTGTCGTAGAATTAAAAAATGATTGAAAGCCATTCCTCTCACTCTACACCAGGAGTCTGTAATCTTTTGAAATGGCCTGCCTGCCCCTCTCGACAATTTGAAAAAAATATTCATGAGCCATAAATATATTTTGCCGATAAGGTAAATTTAAAGTCGTATTTAAGGAGACGTTAAATTTATTTATCTTGATTAAAATGGCATGATTCCGAGTTTGAGGCAATAAAAAGAATTGTGGTGGTTCCATTAATAATATCACTATATAATTGCACAATTGATAGTTCTGTTCTGTGATTGACAAAATTTTTGCTTTCATAGTCATCTTTACTCCTTAGCTGCATGCACGTACTCAAAGAGGCAAATATTGCTCGCGAGCTGAAGTTTTCCGATTCTTGCTCCATCGTGTAATACGCTTGCACAAGCAAATGCATGAATTTGTATGCATATATATCTCTGTAAAACTTTACTAGGCCAAAATTTCACGAATGTGTCGCGATCGTTTTCACATTGCTGTAGTGACATTTTTTCCAACGTTGCCACATATACCGGAAAAGAAAAAAAAATTTAGAATGAACAATACCTTAAAATGGCCCATTGATTCCTCATTGCGTGCCCTAAAGTGAAAACTAAAACCTATGTCAAGTAAGTTTTCCAAGTCACTCCCTTATATAGATATCTACATCTAAGAATTGGCTACACTTTCAATATGAATTTCAGTAAGCTAGATGACGTACACTCACGTGGTTGAAATGTTGATTACCTAAAGGCAAAATGCAAAATTGAGGCAGGGAATGTAATATGTAATTTGACTCTCAGGAGGTTAAATGTGTAAATGATCAGGTTTTGGATTTTTCAATCTCCAGGAGTTGAATTCTAAACTCGAATCCCAGCACGAGCCAAACCCATCCATTAATTTTCGTCTTTGCATGCGATGCAAGTGAAATTTGTAATACAATAAAGCGCAAATGTGATGAAAATCGTAAATACGTATGACCAGATGAGAGCATGAGAGTAAATATGATCTTTAGAAGGCATAGAATACTTTGGGATCATAAATAGTTGATAATCTGTCTGCGTCTGCAACAAATTATGATGACAAATAGTAACTTACTTAATCGCCAAGGTCGATCTAAAATATGTTTCTTCATCTCCCACTTCACTGAACCGTGCCTCAATTTCATTAAATATTTAGTTCCGTATTAAATGAATGTTTGTGCACGATTAACATTAAAGAGTGGTTTTATAGAGCTCCGAGTGTCAAAATTTATAAAATAGCTGAACGTACTGGTTGCTTCAAGAAAGATGAAAATGGCGAAAAAGCCTGGCTCAGGAATAAGGTTTTGTTATTTTGGTCTTCAGCAAATATTTTTACGGTTGGGATGAAAAATTAGGCACACAATAAGGATATTTTCAGTCAATAAAGTCCACGTCTCTTATTTTTAAGGGAATACTTACAAGAAAACAATCAATCAATCACAAAACTCATTCAAAAACATTAGCCCGTTCAACTACAAACTACTTGTACTCGAATTATGGAAAATTCCATGCCAGAAAGAACAATCCATTCATATAAATTCATATTTACGAACGGATACGAAAATATAATATTTTCACCTCAAGATAAACATGCATCTTTTGGTGAGATCTACGTACACTGAGGGATTACGATGTTGGAATCAAGTCGGCAGGGATATTACGAACACGACGAAACATCAGAGCGCATAACACAATCATATAAGTTGAAAAAATAAGAAATATTTTCAAACAAACAATAACCATGCATTCACCAGTAGGAAGTGGGTCCTACCTTATAACACAGTTATGACCATGGCATCTCAAACAGGATACGCATGTACACTTAATCTTCAACACCAACACTCTCCCACTAACTCTCATTCTATAGAGTGCCTAGACGAAACTTTCGTTTCGGGCTGCAATAGCTTTTGAGCCCCATTCAGATCGCCAACCTGAGGACAAGACACGATTCTCATTACAGAGGGACTAAAATTCTCATCATTTCCCATTCTGCTTCAATTTCCGAATATCATGATCTCTTTGGCATGATCGGGCTACGAATTGAGTCCTTCATTCAGGCCTGATATGCTTATTCACGATTGTACATTGAATTCTGCTCCAGAAATCTCCACATTAAGCATTGTAGGCATGTGGATCACGATAGCATTGGAAAGGATTAAAACACTGAGCCAAGTAACCGACAAAACATGACCTTGCTCCTGCCTCCCTACCTAAAGTAAACAAGGGTTAATGAGTGATGATGCTATCGATACCGTATGCAGCAGAGATTATTGCCGAAGAACGTACCGCCCTCAGGAAACTACAACCCAAATACCATGAAAAGAGGGCGATGAACGTTCATGAGATTGAGCAAGCAAAGTGCTTTTATATGAAGTGTTCATGACTTCCTGGAGACAATGAAAGAGTTAATGGGCGATGACTGAGTTACAGGACTCCTATCAATCACGTCGAAATGTTCTCGTTAGAAGGCCACTATAAAAAAAAATTTCTTACCTCTTAGTTTTTTAACGCGCGCTAAGCTGCTTCGACGATATTTGTCCTCAATCATAGTCACGTAGCTGCATGGGAACTCTTCTCGGGTGTCCAAGTCACGAAACTCACTGTGTCCATAAAGAAGAGTGTCTATGTCTTCTTCCAGGGTTGGTTCATCGGGAGAAATGCCAATGGACCGAGGAACTGGGGCCGCTGACATCAAAGACCTAGGAACGGCTCCCAAACCTTTCATAGGAGCCGCACCCACCATTTCCAGTCTATGGCTACCGAGGCGGCAAGCGATACTTCTCTGATAACCGGGCGAACTTTTCCCACTACCATTACTCGCGCTACTATAGCATGGGCTATGAGTTCGTGAGGCCGGATAACTCGCCCGGCCATGTACCGGCGAGCTCTCGGTCCTCATCGTTGAGAGAGGGACTCCACGCCCAGAACACAGCGGACTGAGGCTTCGTCTTTGGGCCAGGGGGCTTGATCCGGTACCTCCCGGACTGGCAGATCGATATCCAGATGAAGATCTCTTGGGAGATCCGGGGCTGCTCCCTGTGCGGGAGCTGGCACTAGCACTTCGAGGCCTGAACCCCAGTTCCAGGGGACTCTTGGACCTCTGGCGTGCTGCCGTACCCAAGGCAGGGAAAGACGGTGCAGTGGGAGAGGCTGTAGATCCTTCCTGCAGGCCCCGGCCGGAGCTCCGGTTTGGTTTGCCTGCTTCATCCGCTACGCGCTCATACCTTTGCATTGCACTGAGAATGGATTGTCGAAGGTACATCAGGTGATCCAAGTCTACGTCGTAGTATGACGTTTCTCCAAGTCTTAGCATGCCTGAGTCGCATCCAGCACCACCGGCGGAGACGAGTCCCAGCAACCCGCTGGATCCAGCGATTCCTCTGCCCGGGCATTGAGGGTGTGAATGTCTGTTCATCACTTTAGTCCCCATCGGTATGCGCGGTTTGGGGCTTCCCTGACTAGCGATCGAGCCACGCTTATTACCCGCCTCTTGGGTGTAATAATTGGTGTCTGAGAGATCAGGTGTCGGGCAGGAGCTTTTATACCCCGAATCAATAGAATTAGAGCCCGCGTATCCAATAGAGTCCTTGTCTCCTTCCAGATATCCTCGAGTATGTGGGCGCTGAGCCCGGTAGCATGGGACAGACTCCCCATATTCGTCCGATTCACACAGGTCTTGAATGGCACTGATTGTTTCGAGGAGGGGATTGGCGATATCAACACGCTTGCGGCTTCTCCGGTACCTGCACCGATGGTGGGGTTTCCTGTAGAGCAAACTAAGATCGTCTTTGGAACTTCCACACTTGGCCGAGCCACCTTGAGCGGATCCTTGGCTACCTCCAAAAGGGAATTCGCGGGACGAGTGGCCAATGCCGGATCCCAGTGAGGACGGCGTGTCTGGGGGCGCTGAGGGTCCGGGCGTGACGGTTGCCCCGGCCATCATGGAATCTCGGTCGGCCAGTGTGGGAGCTCCGTGCGCATGGGAACCGGGCCCCCCGGACACTCCTTTTATCTCGTTCGCGGAACGCTCCAAACCGCTCCTTCGCTCATCTTCGCTCGAGTCCACACCAGTCGGTGACGTGACCCCACCTTCCCCAGACTTCTCAGGTCCGAATTTGGTGTGCGTATCGATGAATTCTTCAAACGTGGCGTACATGTGCCATATCTGCCGGGTGAAGTCGTCCCCCTGCACCGACAACTCCGCCTGAAGGGAGAAGAGGGAGATGAAAAACAAGGTTATTTCCAGTGTAAAATTCGTTCCAAGAACAGTTTATTACTTTTGATGTTTTCACTGCATAATTAAAACATCAAGGTTTGGTTTTATAATACCTGGGCAAAGGTTTTCTTGCCCTGAGTGCTGTCATTACGCCAATGATATCAATGACAGCATTTCAAACGAAATAAGTCTTTTTGCTGAAGATGTGGTCATCTATAAAAATTTAAGGGCAAAAATGGACTCTAGAGGCTCTCATAGCCAATCTTAATTATTTTTTTTCTTGGCGTCAATCATGGAGGTTAAAATCAAATCTAAAATATGCATTTAATATTTTGTAACTAATTACAATGAAGTAAAGAATGTGTTACACGGCTTTTGGAAAGGCAGGGTAGGAAAACTCGCAGTGCTAGAAGGCTTAGGTTACCTGAAAATTCAAATCACAACAGTTCGACTCTGGCACTGCAGACAAATTCCTACTCTCGCATAGAGAAACAAGCCTACTAAGTACATTTCCAATTAAGATTTTTAAAATCATATTCAGGTACCTGAAGATGATTTTAAAATGACTATGCGTTGAAATTAGTCGTACCTGATAAATTCTAAGTGGAAATTCACTTAGTTGGTTGTTTCTTCATTTGATCATGAATTTACATATTGCTACGCCGCAAAGTATGGACTGCGTATTCCTACCCCTATACAACATCAGAAGGAATCACATAAGGGACAAATTGAGTGAGATCAACTTTTGGAGTGAGAGATGCAGGAATTATTTTTTCCCACGCACAATACACGACTAAAACTCAAATAGAGAATAATTCTTTCAAAAACATACGAGCCACACTTAATATTACTTCGCTAAGTTTTTTGGATAATAATTGTTTTCACCACTGATATTCTACCACTAACTGTCATACTCCATTTCGGCGGCTCACATGGTAACATGCAGATGAATATCTTCACTCACTGGCATTCATGTCGAACAAATTGACCAGATTTTGCTTCGTAATACCAGGAATGTTGAAAATCTAGCAAAGAGCTTAGCATATACAAAAGCTTCGGGTTAAATTCAACATCTTTTTACAAAATCTGAGTACTTTATTTATGTAATTCAAATAACAAGGTTATTTCCAGATATAAAATTCGTTTCAAAAAGAGTTTATTATGTTTTAGGATTTCACCGCAATAATGGAAACGTTTAATGCGTGATTGTATTACATCTGGGTAACAGGCTCACGATGTTTGAACATTAATATGTGTAAGACCAGCTAGGAAGGATTTCTTTCAATAAATGATTTGGCATGAGTAAATGCTATCCTTTCAAGGGAAATGTGGGAGAATCCGAATGTGTTCGCTAAAAATGAAAAATTAATGAGGATATTCTTTTAAGAAACACATTCAACAGTTTTATAATACATTATCATTTCTCACACTCCAACTATCACTCACATTACGAAAAAAGTAGAAATTCGTTCACATAATCGTTTTCCAGGAAGTTGTCTCGGGAGAACCGTTTGACAGTCTTCGTGGAACCACGTCCTCGAAGGCTATCAAACAATTATTTGGTCATAATTGCTCCATTCGCCTTCAAGCTATGCGTTACATTGGCCTGAAGGTAAACTTCAGAGTCCTGCTTCCATGATATAAAAGTTAAGGGCGAAAAAATAAATTTCAACCCGGAAGCTGAGAAGAGATTTTTAAGTGAACATGTTATAACACTTCACCATCACGTTGATCTATATTTAAACACTTTTTTGTGGACGAGGGCAAAGATTCACCTTTACCAAAGAAGTGACAGCATTCATAATCAGCGTAGTATGGCCTTTTTCAGTTGAACCCTTACTTTTCTACTAGCATTTGATGTTCGACATTTCTCACAGTGAATGTCCTATGGTCCGACTACGAAATGAATTTAGAGCTGCTATCAATTTCGAAAGCTTTACTTGCAGGGATACCACATTATTATTCTGGAAGAAAAGGAGCTTTTCCTCAATTTCAAGTTAATATTTTTATTCCTCTTTGATTTAGAGTTCACGGATTTAGTCTGAGTATAGGAAAGTAGTAACATATTCAATCACATTGATTTAAAACAACGCAGTCACTCAATTTTTGTAATCTTTAACAAGCATTAAATAAAGCAATAGGGGATAACATTTCAAACAGAGGCTTCTAAAGATTACGGAAAATCTAGATCTATAAGTTGTTTTTCGAATTCTTCGCCTCTTCATTCAGTGACCTTTTAAGTATTACACTGCGTCATTAGCGTTAAGAAGAAAGCGCACAGTTGTATTCCAAGCCATTACACTTAAGTTTATGTTCATTCAGTGTTTTCCAGAACTTCCCTCAATTTACCTCGGCATACATCTCGTCCGAATCGACGAATAGACAGCGAGCCCTCTCGCGTGTGTCCATATAATTGTCAAACACTTGTTACCCCGCAAATAGCCGCTCCATACCTACCCCAACAGTCATGCATTTCCCGGATCCTCATGTCAACTTCCGCACACTTTCACGCTTCATTTTTTTAATTCACATGCAAGCTGATATTCATCAAATAGTTGCTCTATGGGACTGACAGTCGTAATTCTTGTCCTTTAATCTTCGAAAAATGCAAATCGCATCCTGACAATCATCTGTAACTACAACGGTATTCAACTATAAATTAATAATGATTTTTACCCATTAGAGCTATTGATAACTAAGAAATAAGCGCTTAAAAATCTGACTTTCTCGATTGAACAAACCAATGGATACACCATTTTCCACCAATGGCCGACCAATGGTTTGAAAAAAAAATTCCGTCTTCATTCACCGCCTTATTTCCAACCATCCCTACCTCCCTGCTATTACGATTCTCGCATTCTGGCTCCATGACTCAATCGCACCCTCCGTACCTTGGCTGCACAGGTTACCCAAGTGCTTTCCTCCAGCAATTTTAAACGTCGCTGCCAACCCATTCAATTCCATCGGCCCCGAGTTTACATGCAAGAGAGGAGAATAAGTATTTCCTCCGCACTTTCCTCCATCATCCAAAGCAGCTTCTCATTTCCGTCTAAGTTATTGTTTCTCCTGGGACTCTCCTGGCCACGCTCGTTCACCACTTAACTTTCCGACATTTTTGTAATGACTTTGTTTTTTCTGATGGTAAATTTTCAGAGATGGCGTACGACATATCTTATCATTTATCATCTATAAATGCAATCTTACACTTTTTTCGTGGACGGAAATTTTTCTTCATGCCTCAGAACATTAACAATCATTCTTCGTTTTATCTCTTTCTTTCCTACTCGATCATTACATTCTACTTTCAATCTATTCGTGCTCTATCACACATCGTTAACTCTTTCATTTCCGTTGTGTTCGTCCAATTCAAACGGCTACACGGGCAGTTGCTCTACCTCGCATTCATTCTACGTTTCTACGCCACAACTAAAAAATTTGCCTCTTTACCAATACATAAAATCAATTTCTAAGTTCAATAAGTGATATTTTTGTTTCATCATTGCTATTGCGAGTATTATCTAAGATGGAGAGAAGAAAGCAAATCGCCTAATGGCTCTATGTTTAAAATGTGGTGCGTTATTTTTAAGAGAATGATGTTTGTGCGAACCAGATGACAATTCCGTTGATTTGGTGTGCATTTGAATAAAGTGGGTAACTTATGTTTGCTTACAATATTCCCACAAAGTTAATTATACTTGTAACGCTAATTCGAAACTGAAAGGTCGCAAAGAGTATCGTTTGCTTTTCTTCCACAATCGCCGTTCGATTTTGAAGTTGTGAAGTTTATGACCAGAGAAATTTCCTTTGAAAATGAATCCTTAGCTTAATCTTTTCGTGATCATGTTCAACCTTGAGGATAATCACCATACATTCCCCCATCGCAACAACAGCCGTTCACCGTCTGTACTTGAAGTCAATTTAAATTTTCTCCTCCTATTGCAAAAGCAATAATTTCTTACTTCCTCTCATTCTAGTTTTCCGTTCTATATTTCTGGTTCTGAGCTCCTCCAATGCTCTCTTTTTTCCCTACGTTTAACACCATTCAAACTTACTCACTATCTATCTATGTATCTTTTACTCTATATTTACGTGTAAGGATAGTTAAAATGCAGTTTAAAAAAACGCAAATAAACCACCGTTTTCAGCCCAAGGTTTGGCTGGTTGGTGAGGGAAGAGCTCATCAAGGGACAAACCTGAAAACGTGTGAAATTGATGCATTGAAATATGGAGGGCAGTTCTTTTCTCTCTTCCCCAGTGGTTTTCCTGATAAATCTGATGATTATAAAGCCACTCAGCTTGGATTTAAGTGTACGTGTTCAGAGGCCTTGACAGGATTTGAATCCGTGAACATCGGTTATGCTCACCTGGTACCCCGACACTACATTTAATTCATCCTCATATAATATACTTTAAAACATTATAAATCCTCTGTGATATTTAGATGAAAATATGTGTTATTTATGTAGAAATTAAACGTCCAATATATGGTTACATTGGATTACTGTGCAGAGAGTTCAACATCCCTTTTATCGTCTTATAGTTACCCAATCAACCCACCCACCCGTAATGGCGCAAATTACCCTATCTGTCGGTCGCCTCACCAGGATTGCAAGCTCTCGGAATATTATAACCATTCGTAAATTGCCGTATGAGATAATATTAAGCCTAGTTGCTGGAGTCATAATTGAAACTTGTGGCAAGGATTTATCCAAGGAGGTTATCCATTTATCGCAAGACCAGCAAGTACTCCGAAGTTGTCACCTTCCGTAAATGTTTTGGTCACGCATTATACTTATTATTTCATTTTAAATCCTATTTTCAGGGTTTTCATGCCTTGTTAATGGGAAAAAGTCTGAAACCTCTTCAAAAAATTAGATGAAAGCATATTTTTCACAGTTGCTAATACATCGAACAAACCGTATTATTTAAACGAGCACAATCAAATCTTGGAGCGAGGTGAATTTTTTATTCATTACAGAATCTCTCAATGTTTCTTTTTATCTTTTAATACAGATATATTCGGGAAATGCCTAGAAAATTCTTTTTTGCAGATTATTCGGTCCAAAGTCGGAGAAAAGTCAATCGGGTGCGTAGATTGTACCGCGGACTTGAAAACAGTAGCAGTCGGGAAAGGAATCCGAATCCTGAAAATACTGAAAATATACTAATGAGGCTTAACAACATTAATTTGTGGGCTACATTAAGTTTAATCTGCCGTTTAATATGAGGAATGTGAGATGAAGTTGCGATCATCATCGGCGTCATTTCCAGCATGTGAAAGTTTCCGCGAAGCGCAAAACAGGGATCAACGTGAGACGGGCACGCCAGTACGAGTTCACGCATCCCTGCAAAATGCCGTAATTGCTCTTGAGTGCGACGCTCACCTGCGTAAAAGAAGCAAATGTATTCAGGAGACGTCAAATTATGCAGTGAGCAACTTCTTTGACGAAAAAAAATCTTTTACCAGACTTATTAATGTAATATTTTCAGCATTTTCAGCTTAAACTAATCGTTGACATCGAAAAAAAAGTTGACTGTATAAACAAGGCTCATTTAGGTGGCCATCAGTGTTTATATAACTCCACGTGTTCTAATAAAACTCTTCAAATTTAATTCAGTAATATTGCAGAAAATATATTAACTTCATATATATCAAATGGTATCGCGGACATCTGAACTTAAACCTACATGATATAATTTAGTTCCGATCCTCATATACTAATGCAATTACCTTTCTGTCAGGAGGACATCATGCAAGTTTAAATTAGGCCGGCTCGATATACGCCAGACAGGTTACTTATTAATGCTGCATTCAATCATTTCAAAGTTTCGGCTCCGACTGAATGTAAGATCTACCTTTGATTCTAATTTAGCACTTGTGAACATCCATAGACAACACGCGCTCATCTATAATTAAATTTATGTGAAGAAAAACAAGTCATATTACCATTACCCATTAGTTCATATCAAGTCCATAACTGTAGGGCTTGCCATTATGTGGCCATGCCTATTACCGTAATCCTTTCAGTAACTAAGTCAGTTCGCCAGATTGGACTCGAATTGAGATAAAATTTGGCTCATAGTCATCGTTATTCCGGTATAGGTTTGCCATTAACCAATCTCTTGCCAAGAAACTATATGCATGCCACCCTTCAAGCTTTGGACACAATACATTGATGCATATAGTGTGCAGTGAATATAAACAGATTAGCGAACGTGACGATTTGATGTGATTTTGAACCAAATCCTTCACCCCTAAACTCTTGCACCGTCCCTTGTCAGAACTGTGCTAGCCCAACGAGTGTTTTTCCATCCTTGAGCGCGGCTCCGTTATACGAAACAATTTCCGGGAACACTCAAGCGAACGCGGGAGTGGAATAACTGCATGAATAGATAATTTATTAACGACTTTCCGTTTTGGGCCGCATAGCATTAATACGAGCACGATTTCGCTGAACGAGACGAGAGGAGTAAAAGATTTCAGCCTTGGTCGGCTTGACCCCATGGCACGTGTGGCGCTGGTAGCGCTCCGTGCCGATCTTTCGTACTATGAGGCGTGGACTTGGTTCTTGTGAAGAAAATCCCCTCCTTCCGCTCACGCCCTTCGATCTCCCGCGCTTTCCACTGTGCATGACAAGTGGCACCCCGACTCCCGTTTATTTCACCGCAACCGCGCGGCTTTGACAGGCCAGCCGCACGCGCCTGTTGCCAATGAGATTACCAATGCTCGTGGTAGGGTTAGGCTTCGAGGTGATCTTAACCTCTCGGGTCACGTCTCACCATCATCTAGCTGTCTACGAACTATATACCATCGAACTTATTGCTGAGCACGATCTCATCATACGAGTGGAATTGGACATCAATGCCGTAGGTGGGATTCGATTTCGCGAGAAGGGCGCGGTAGCCAAGATGGTGACATCTACATAATACCCACAATACACAAGGTGCTAGATTTATAAATTGGATCTAAGAAAATATGATCATGTTTGTCCTCACCTTCGTGAACTTGAATGACTTACAGTCTTTCTCAGGAGAAAATATTTTCTGGCTCCTTTCTTGAAGAATAAGGTGTTTGAACATTCATTTTCAGTTCCATAAATTTCTGGAGTAGGTAACATGCCAACTGATTTGATCAAAAATAATTGTTTGTCATTGCACAGAATGAGATATTGTAACTACTTGTTTAAAGATACCTGATGTAAATTGTTTATTTTATGATTATCATTGTATTACATCGTAAAATTTCTTGTTCTAAAGAATACAGCAAAATTGTGTATGCCTACCTTTAATTCATGGAATCTCAACATTAGTCCTGTCTTTTGTATTACTTTTTCGTGTGCCGACTGTATGCTCTTTTCCTTTATTATACGCTTATGTATTTTGTTCTCAGGTGGCTTTCCACAGAACATTAATAAATGTTATTAGTATACCCTGCAAGCCACCATAAGCGTGTGTGGCAAGGGGAAGGCGCCGTACTAGGAGCTTAAAGGTCGTGGGATCAAATCCCGTCCAAGGCATGGTGGTTGTTTGTGTCTAAGGATCAAGGTACTATTTTAGACAATACGATATAACCCTTGCCGTTGGAGCACCTAAAACCCAAGTCCACTGTTACTACTCGAAGCCGAGACCCTTGGATTACTATTATTAATTGCTCGACACAGACCTTGCTTCCTCGGCCGACGCCAAGAAGGTCTCACGATACTTGGAATATCTACAGTGTGTCTACACTGTAGATGTGGGAAAATTCTACAGTGTGTCACACTGTGTAGTTTTTCAAAATTCATGACGAAAAATGAAACTAAGAACTTATCACACCACATGTTATATATTCCGATAAATGTCATCGCAAGGTTTAATACCACCGGTTAAAATGGTTCATACACCATGCAAAATAGTACTTGGTTTTTACTTTTCACATTATTAAATAATGTCTATTTATTAATTGCGCGCATATTCCCAATTAATTCACTTCCTCCAATGCATTGCTTGAGAATTAACGACAATGGACGCCTGAAGTATTTGGCCTAAATCTTTTACATTTATAGATAATTTAACCAATAAAAACGCATAATGCCAATGGGATTTGAGGAATCTTTCGTAAGCAAGAAGCATTTTAGAGGCCTGCTCGCAAAGGAGTAATGCACGAACTGAGCTTATTTACTTTAATATAATGTTATCACAAGTTTTTCTGTGACACCAGGCCCAGCGTATGATCAAACATTGAGCTTCGACCATCGTGGCTAACTGTTGACGCATCTCCTCCCATGAAGACTGTATGCCATGTACATTAAAGTGTTTTACCTAAAATAATACTTTTGGTTTTGGGTGTTCACCTCAATAAAATTATTAGTTGGCTACTCTAGGAATGAGCTACTTGATTTTCCAATGGTTATCATCAGATTTCTTTAATTATTGGCACAATCCAGACAGATTTGGTGACAGGAAAAGGTATGCTAACAGCTTCGCCTTCTTTAAAGGCGCCGAGAACCCGCGTTCCTCTGCAGGACTATTTCTCTCTTAGAAGTTTCTTATAATATTCTGCAGTGACTTAGAAACCTGGACTATCTTTCAGCTTTCTCATGTCCTGCCACTTCAAATTAATGGAGCGATGTTCCTAAAGATGCGTCCTGCCTATAAAATTCCATAGAATATTTTATGTGGAACGTGAGGGATCCCTAAGTGTCTCTACAGAACTTCTGTAGGAACAGTTCTCTCTTTACAAGACTTCTTGGAATATATTCTAAAAGGAGAGAAACTTCTTTAGAATACTATGATCGAGCTCTGGCAATATCATAGCAACATTCCATGAAATCTGAAGGAAAATTCTGTTACATTGAAGTCCAAATTCTGTGGAGTGGAATGGAGCCGGTGTATTCTACGCAATATATTCCCATCAACCCTTAGAAAGTAGCATCTCTTCAAAGAACGAGTAAAAATGTTTGGATATAGTGACATCAAAATGAAGTAATTTTGATTCGGTACATTTGCGAGCGTCAAAAAGAGAAGTATTGAATCTTTAAATTTGTGCACTCAGTCAAGCCATTACATTAGTTTTCAATATAATCTGGAATTAAAATAGCATTAAAATTCAAGTATTAACAACAATAAATGTTACGAATATTCGTCATATAATAATTACAAGCCGCTGCCTGTCAAGCATAATTTTGTAGATTTTCCGCAGTGGAAAAATTCTCCTTGACAGGACGGTTAAAGAGCCTGTATAGAAACATCCAACTTGACCGAGACAAGGTGCCTTCTTTCTCCGAGGAAATTCTGATACTGTGCATTTCAACGGGTAACTCTGCTGAGGTATTCGCGGCTAGTTCGTAATCCTTGAATCACTTTCGAGGTTGAGCTTTCTTTCTGGCCATTACTACCGGTATTTTGAATCGTTAAGACGTCTTCAATCCATGCTATTTCGTGTTATTTTGTAAAAGATTACTTTTAGACTAATTTTTCCTAAGTATTTTTAATGCAAGAAGACGTAATAGAAACTGTTTACTAAATTCACAGAACGGGTCGTAATGTATTTGCACTTTAGCGCACCAAAAGGAAAAGAAAGAAATTGATATAACTGGTGTTTCATTGCCAGTGTCAACGTGCACCTGGTGGGTTTATAATAGATCAATGAAATTCAAGGAATGCTTTTCTCTAGGATAGTCTTTTTGATCATGAAAACGTAAAATTAAAAATATAAAATCATAGAATACCATACTAAGGGATTTATCATTCAGTTACAACTTTCAATTCCAGATATTTCGTAATTCTGTTACGGCGAGACGCATCATCTGAAGAAAGTCATTGTTGCTTTAATTAGGGGAGCGACCAATAGCTGAGGTAATTCGCACCAATGAAGGTAGATTGCAATTCGGATGAGGTAAGATTTTCATGGGCAAAGGAGGTGAAGAGACACCCAGCACCTTCATTGGCCCATGCTTTCACAATATGCGCCTAGGTTTAACGTCATGCGCTATGGTTTAACGTCCCATCCGATGGATGGAGTACTAATTTTTCTCTCCGTAGTGCAGTCAAGTAGGGATTTCACTGAATAATCCGCCACTGCCGGAACTAGTAACCGGACCCTACGCATGGGAGGTCAATACTCGAGCCATCACACCAACTCAATCTGCAGCTGATTACGACATCGGGACATTCGGGAAGCTCATTTTTTTCAGTTAACTCGAAAAAAATGTCCTTTAAGCTTTCTGCATTTCAATCCTCTGTGACTCCCTCGGAATCAAAGATGCGAATCGCCAATTACCACTCGTCCACATCGAGCAACTTCAACCTCAATCCCTTTGTTCTTGTGTTGTTCACGCTAAAATCAATTGAACGGATCCTTTTATTCATGAAGTGTAACCATTCATACCTTTCTCGAATTTTGCTCCTATTTTTAACCTTTACTGTGCTTTCCCGTGCTTAGTAAGTCGGTTGTGTTAAAATACTCCTCTACCACCTGTGCGAAACTTTCGCACATCCAACCTCTCCGCCCCCAAAAATGATTGAGCATTTTGTTTGGTTGATGAATGAATTAGTCAGGGAACTGTACATACAAAATAGCAAAGTCAGTTTATTGATGTGAACGTATGTACTTAAAGTTTAAAATATCTCTTTTTGGTGATTTATTTGCGCGATTAGAAAAAACAAATGCCTCAAACCGATAATAATCCTTCCTTAATCCTTGTTTGTTTACAATACCACCATGGAGAAAATCTGA